>JANBXA010000069.1:9872500-10362500 GCA_030556225.1 Cricetiscus sungorus
CATCCAGGTAAACATCATAGAGGGCATCAATCTCAGTCACAGCATCTGCTGGGGCTGCGTGCAGGGGCACAATTGCAAACTCTCTGACCTCTGAGGAGATAGCAGACATGCTGAGGACATGGGATCCAGAGACCAGCCTGCATTGTAGCTGGCTTGAGGATATACTGGGGCCCTCCATGCAGGGTCTGGCTCAGCTAGGAAGCCTTTCTAGAGTGTGTAACAGCCTCTTAGAGGACAGGCATCGTCCTTGTAATTGAATGTAAACTGACCCCAGGAGCTGAGGTACTCCTGAAGGGGTGGGGGCAGCACTGCCACAGGCTTCTAGGGGTCTGGATGTGAGCTGCAGATTGTGACTCCAACTTGGCCTGGGCAGGGCTAAAAGTGGAGCACAACAGCACTCACCAGTGAATGGGGAGAAGAACTTGACGATGGCAGGCTCTCGGCTGAAGGTGTCATTCCCACAGGGCTCACAGCCATCATCATAGTAATAGCTGTCCTGAACAGACACCTGGTCAGGCCTAAGGAAAGACCAGGCAGAAAGTGACTTTAGGGCTGGGAGCAGCTCTCTCTAGCCTTCTAGAAACCTACTGTTCTGGGAGCAGGAGAGGCTAGGTGTATACTTACTCTCCATGACACAACAAGGCTAACCCAAGTCCTTGTCTTGTTACAGCTGTGAGAGGTATCAGAGTAGATGCCCACCTGGCCTTTACCTTATACTGTGGCCCTCTGTTCTTGCCCTGTAATACACATTGCTACCCCTACTCTCACGTGGAAGAAGGATACCCTGGGCTTCCAGACCACCCTCAGCCTCTGCAGTGCAAATTTTAGGTACTATCTGCACCTTGTGCTTGTATTGGATTTTGACGGTGTAGGACTTTACCTGTACAAGAAAAGGTACTGTTCCTTGTAGCTGTTGCGACCTAGCGGCTCACTGACCACATAGTGATAGGTATCAGGGTTTTCCCTGGATAAAGGAAACCAAAGGTCCTTTGAGACCATGAAGGGAACCTCCTGGCAGCTGATAGCAAGGTTCCATCCGTGGAGCACAAAGGGAGTAAAGGAATAAGGCTGTTCCCCTGTAAGTGGTAGTAATATACACACTCCAGGACCCCAGCACTGTCACCCACCGATTGAGTTCATCCAGTAGCTTCCCAACAGCCACCAGATGGATGTCTCTGACCTCTTGGACAACAGCAATGTCATAGCGACTCAGGATCTGGGGGTAGGGTCACAACAGCTTAGCAAGACAGGCTGGGTGGACAGTCGTGCCACCAGCAGCCCAGGGCATCAGACGGCCAGAGCTGCAGCTGCAGCTACTGCTGTTGCTCATGGCACAGTTATCTGTAGCTTACATTCTGGTCACATATCTGCCAGCCATGGGCAGTGCGACAGTGACCTGGGCTGGTAACGCTGACATTCACCCAGGTAACTGGTCAGACCTGAATTTCACTGACTTCTGTGGCCCTTGTGGAAGCTTCCACCTCTCCGGGGGGTCTCCCTGCTCTCAGGCATGAGCCACCCTGAACTTACTTTCACAATGTAGCTAGAGATGGTGGCGTTGGACATCTTAGTCTCCCCGAAAGTCCGGATGTTGAAGGCTGCGATTCTCAGAGCCACGGCCAGCTGCAGCAGGCTGACCATGGTGAACATCACTCCCATTAGTCCTGTGCATTGCATCCTGTGAGATTGTGGGTGGTCAGGAGGAAGAAGCAGTGACCTCCCTATCTTAGCCTCCAGAGCCATCCTGTTCTCATGCTGTGTAAACACCAGCTGGGAGACCTCAGTCCTTCCCTGCACCTCATACCACAGAAAAAACCTAGGTCTCCTCTCACTCACCTGAAGGCCAGTCCTGGGTGTAATCACTGGAGACAACACAAGCCAGAACAGATCTGCTCTTTTGGTGGGTTGAGTCCCCGAGTCCGCTCTGGGACTGACTGATGAACAAGAGAGCTCACTCTGAGATGCCTGCAGAGATGATGAGAATTCTGCCAAAGACCTGAGATATTCTGATACTGATTTCTCCTTTTCTTTACAAAACGTATGAAGGAAAAAAAGAAAAAAAACCAAAAAACAGTGTGCAATTGCAGAGCTGCTAGCACTCCAGGTCACTGCTCAGGCAGTGCCAGCCTGCCCTGCCCCACCCTGCCAGTTTTAAAGGTTCAGGCAGTTATGACCTCCCCAGGGCACGTGTGTACCCTTCACCTGAGAGCACAGAACAATGGGGTTGCCTATGTGGATATCCCACTGGGGCCCTGGGGCAGGCCAACAGCACAGGCTGACTTTAACAGGCATAGAGCCTCCTTGCAGCTGTAAAAGCAGTATCTGATAATGTTTGTGCATGGTTATAAAATGCCTGATAGTGTCCTTTGCCCTGTCTTCACCACCAGGGACAGGCAGTAGGTGTGCTGGCTCATCTACTTGTGTCTCGTCTGGGGGACTTTAAAGTCACCTTGTAGCCAGAAGACAACTTCCAGACATGATTTCCAAGGCAGCTGTTCTGCTCTGTGGCTTAGGACCAACCCCTCGCCTCCCAAGCTGATAAAACTGCTGGAGGCTCTGGGTGGGAATTCTTCCTGGGGTGTAAGCTCAGGAGAACCCAAATGCCTACACCACAAGACCACATAATTCAGATCTAGGTCTTGCCATCAAATTTTTTCAATTCTTGATAAATTCTTTGTGTTCCTCCCCTGAAGCTGCTGAAACAAGATACCACAATCCATGAAATCTGTAGCCAGAGGTCCTAAACCTAGGTGCCGTGTGCACCCCAGTCTAGGGGGATTCTTGTCAGTCCAGCCTCCATCTTCATGATCATGCTGGCTTCTTTGGGGACACTTATCCCTCTATGCCATCAATGGAGCTACATGTAAGTACTCTCAGATAAGATCAGGGTGCTGTCCCATCTCACCACTCTTGATCATATCTGTGGTCTTCCCCCCCCCGTTAAATTGTGAATCTACATGCACATATGGAAGCCAGAGGTTAATGTAGGATGTCCTCCATTGTGCTCTATGTTACCTTTTGAGACAGGGTTTCTTCACTGAATCTAGAGCTCACCAAATTGGTGACTGACCAGCGAGCTGCCAGAATGCCCCATCTGTCTCCACACTAATCTTACATGAATGCCTGTGGGTGGGCAATCACTCCACCCACTGAGCCTTCTTCCCAGCTCCCAGAGTTCTCTTTTGCAAAGTAATAGGAGGTGGACATCTTCTGGGATGCCATCATTATCCATCAGAAGCTCTGCTGGAGGGGCCGGCTCTCCAGGGACACTACAATTTTACAGGGACAGAACCATCCTTAAGAAGGAAGAGCTTGTATACCCAGGGAGATGTGGAGGTAGAGTATAGGAGTGGGCAGCTGCAGGAGGTTGGAGAGCCTAGAGGGAATGGGATAACCTAGAAGGTAGGAGTTGAAAAGGCTAAGGTCAGCAAAGTATGGCAGATCTGCCAGCTGGCTAGGGTGCCTGGCATGTAGGACTAGAAGGGATTAATAAGAGTGCAAAGGTAAAGACACCTCCAGGAGGCCAATGTCCCAGTGGCACTGATGCACATCTGCCTGTGTCTCACGTGGACAGTCTCTGACATGGGATCACCGCCCGCCTCTGCGGCTGCCAGGAACCCCATTGCAGTCTTGTTGAAATAGGTCTCAGATGGCTCGGGAGGTATATGTAGCCCAAGATGATCTTCATCTTATGAGCCTCCTGCCTCCACCTTGCACATCCTGGGATCTGTACTGAGATTACAGACAGGCATGTGCTAGTTATGAAGAGCTGGGGAGCAAACTAATCCAGCCCCATTCTTCAAAACTATGCATGCTCATGCTTCAGTTCTCAACCTGAGGCTGAACAGACTCCAAGTTGCCAACACCCAGTTCCCACCCAGCCAGCAAGGCCACTGTGGCACCTGGCAACTCAACACAACTCATTTTTCTACCTTGTGCACATATTTGAGCAACTGATGGCAGGAATGGGAACAGACCTGGGGGCTAGGCAATGTGCACAGAGATGTGGCTTGGACCATTAAGATTTGGCATGTGTGGCTTTCGGTATAGAGCCCCACCCCCTGGTTCTCAGCATGTGGTAGGGTTAGAGTACTGGCTAGCCTGTTACCCACTCCCTGCTCCCTGGAGTTCTCAGGTACCCTGCCATCCTTCCAGCGGTAGAAAAGTTAGGACATCGGCAGCAGCTGACACTGGGCCCCAATTGCATGTAGTGGCCCCATAACAGGGCTCCTTGAGCAGCTCAGATTGGGCCCACTTGAGCTTGAGGTGGGGCCATTCACTTAGGATAAGGGCTTCTCTGCCAGCCCTGTTTGAGGGTCAATGGATACAACACTAGTTAAATGCAAGTTTACCTCTCTTAGAAGGAAAGAGGCCTCTGGGATGTTACATAGACTTGCTTATTTCTCTTCTATGTTCTCCTGTGTCAACTACAGCTGTGTAGTCAGTGGCCTCAAAACTCAGCACACACAACAGTTATCTTCTCTCTTGGATATAGGTCTGTAGGTCAGGTGGGATGCCTTTGTCCCTGGGGCTTGACTAGAAGGACAAAAAGGAGGGAGGAGGGAACTCCACCAGATAAACAGGGTGTGTGATGCTCTTACATCTGTATGCTGTCTTATTAGCAGGAAGATATGGGGTACATTCCTCCAAGTCAGAGCCCACTTTGAAGATGTAGGGATAGGCACTATGGAAGGTGGAAGCAGCTTAGGCTTCTGGAAATTCAGTCCCATCAACAAAGAAGTCTGTTGACAGCCAGGGACTATGAGGGAAGCTGGCAACTCTTTCAGATCAGGTGAGATTTTGAAGGTCAGCTCTTAATCTACAATATTCTCATTTTAAATTACCCTTGTCACTGATGCCGAATGGGAAAACAGGAAGAATGAGCCAAGTCAAAGGATATGGGACAAATCCTCTTAAGCACCGTGACCAGAAACAAATAGCCCCAGTGGGGCAGGCCAGGTCGGGCTCTGAGCCATAGCCAGTGCTACACAACCCTTGCTAAAGAAAGAACACAAAGCAACTCCAGTGAGCTCAAGGGCCAGACGTGTGAAGAAAGCAGTGATACCTACATTTCTGCACACCATACTCAGACAGTTTAGCCCCAACATGATGACACTTCATCCCTTCCTATATTGTTTATGTCATCAGCAGTTCTTGGTTGTTGCAGTTACTGAGAGAGCATTGATGAACATTGATGCAGACCAAGACTAGGATGGTACTATCAGAGTGTCTGGTGAGTAGATATATCCCAGGGATAATTACAGTTAAAAATAGAGTTTATCATTGGGTGGTAGTGGAACTTTCATCCTAGCACTCAGGGGCAGGTGGATCTCTGAGTTCAAGGCCATCCTGGTCTACAGAGAGTTCCAGTACAGCCAGAGCTACACAAGAAATCCTGTCTTGAAAAACAACAACAACAAAAATTAATAATAAATAAAAATTCATGTCTGCTAACTTTTCCAATTATTTATGATAAATTATATCATAAATACTGTTTGGGTTTGCCTACCTAATAAAAATACATTTATTAGTGATTTCCTTTGACCCAAGGGCCTCTTAAAGTATTGTTACTAAATCTCCAGTATGTGTTGTCTGCTAAGGAAGCCCGAGAAGCTTTGACCTAAGTGATCTAAGCATGACCTGAACTGGGGGTCATATAACCTACCTTCCTTAACACTCATTTCTCAATTGTATTATTTACAAGAGCCCGTTCCATAAGATGACCCTAAGAACTGTTGCCATATATTAAGCATTCTACTTGTATTTAATACATGAGTTTGTACTGATATGAGATCAGTAGTGGAAGGTAAGATGGAAAAGCACTTGCCATACCAACCAGAGTTCTGTTTCCAAAACATATAAAAGTTTGGAAAGGCCAGGCGGTGGTGGTGCACACCTTTGATCCCAGCATTCAGGAGACAGAGGCAGGCAGATCTCTGTGAGTTCGAGACCAGCCTGGTCTACAAGAGCTAGTTCCAGGACAGGCTTCAAAGTCACAGAGAAACCCTGTCCTGAAAAACAAGGTTTGGAAAAGAATTGACTCTTAAAAGTTGTGCTCGCACACACACTGTAAGGGGAAAAGATAAGTAACCTCTAAGGAGTGGTAGAGAATGAGCATTTCTCCAAAGCAAGACCCAAGACTCAGCAACTGATCCTACTATTCTCACAGTGGTGCCACTCAGTACCACTATCTATGGGGCAAGTCTCCCCACAGATAAGATATAAGAAAGGAGAAGACTTTGAACCCGAGTTCTTCAGTCCCCAGTAAGGGCCAAGAGGCCACTAAAATCACAGTAGGCAACTAGGATTCCATGCTTCCTTATTGAAGGACACAGTGGCATGCAGAAATGATGCATGCCCAGATAACCTTGACCTCTATCCAGAGTGTCTAACCTTGTAACCTGTATGACAGGTCTATAAATGCATTCACAGCTGTCCTGGGATGCATGCAGCCCATAGGATGCACTGTGCACACGCCTGTGCCTGTATCTAATGCCAGTCTATAGCAAATAGCGGGGATGGAGCAGAGTGGTCATTCACACAGCCATGAAGACAGCTGAACCAGATTGCGAAACAATACGCACTCAGGACTGTATCACCAATAAATTTCATCACAGAGAAATGAGAGGGCTAGTAAAGAGAAACTGGAAATAAGCTGATAACTACCATGTTGACATTTAGTTCCTGTTTTTAAAAAAAAAGAAAAAAGAAAAGAAGAAAAGAAATCCTGTTGTTCTTATAAACATTTGACAAACAAACTGTCTGAGATAAGTGACAAACCTGGAGAACAGGCATCCAATCCCAGCTACTCAGGAGGCTGACAAAGGAGTATCAAATTCCAGGTTGGCTTGGGCTGTACTGAATTCAGTACCAGCCTGAATGACTTAGTGAGACCCTGCCTCAAAATGTTTTTTTTTTTTTTTTTTTTTTTTAAAGAAAAAAAAAAACTTGGCTCAGTGGTAGAGCATTTGCGCAGCATTTCAAGGTTGTAGGTGTCCCCAACACACACACAAGAGGCAATCAAGTAGTTCTAAATTTAAGTCCCTCTTGTATTCAAAATGAATTATAAATTTTAAAAGAATGGAGACTGGCCAGGCAATGATAGTGTAGCCTGCAATCCCTGGGAGGCAGGGTCAAGTGGATCTTTGTGAGTTCAAGGCCAGCCTGGTCTACAAAGTTAGTTTCAGGATAGCCAGGGCTACACAGAGAAACTCTGTTCTGAAAAATGAAAAAAAGAAAACAGAAAAGGAACGGGGACCTAGTGAACGGGGACAAGTGTGTGGCTTCCAGGTTTGATTAATGGCACTGGGGTTACATAATCAGTCATGAGCTGCAGTATGGCAGGATAAGGTTGGCAGAGTATGCCCTGAGCCTGGATGGATAGATGCACAAAAGATCCCTCATTTCTATGGTCTGGATATATTGAACTTTTCCATAGTTAGTTTTTAAACTTTATAAATCAACCAATCAAAAAACCCCGAGGAACCTGAATCTGTGTTCCTGGGACATGATCACTCATATTTCACTTAAAATAAACTTTTTATTTCCTTAAAAAGGAAAAACATTGAGTCACACAAGCAGATACACTGTGACGTCCGAAAGTAGACTTGGAAATGAAAACTCAACACTATTTGACCCGAAGGTTTGTATGTTATAGAGCTCCTTGGGTAGGGAGAGGTAGAATCTATCAATCAATGAGCAAGTGGGTTCTGGGCATCTGGTGGGAGTATAAGAGTTTGATGGCAGGGACTGGTGGCAAATTGATGTGGACCAAGGGGAAGGGAATTTCTTTTCGTTTTAAGAATTTATTTATTTATTTATTTATTTATTTATTTATTATGTATACAGTGTTCTGTCTGCATGTGTCCCTGCAGGTCAGAAGAGGGCACCAGATCTTACTATAGATGGTTATGAGCCTCCAGGAGGTTGCTGGGAATTAACTCAGGACCTCTGGAAGAGCAGTCGCTGCTCTTAACTGCTGAGCCATCTCTCCAGCCCCCGAAGGGAATTTTTTAAATCAGTGGCTGTCAGGTCCAGACTCAGAGCTATTGGTTAGAGGTAGTTTTGCCTGCTCAGGAACTACTCTTGGGATTTCCTGAGGCAGGGCCCTCATCTCAGACCTTCCTGGGATAGGGATGCCTCCCTAACCTCTGATGGCCACCCTAACCTTCCAATAATAATGGACCCTAAGTGGTACTCCCACCCTCCCTGCCCATCAATCGTGGTGATCCCACCATCAAGATTTTCCATCCCCTGAGACCATCCTAGCTCTCTGCTCCCCCTCAGCTTCTCCAGAGGCATCCAACTTCTCTGAACATGCTCAGTCAATACACTAACTCTACTACCAATGCCTCTGGGACTTCCCTGCTCGTCAGTATTCAACATACAGTCCACGGGGCTCCCAGAGCGCCTCCTAAATTTGTAATTAGATGCTTGATCACATTATTCTCTGCCTTAAAATCTGTTGTCAGGTTCTCATTGTCCCTCCCATGTAATCCAATGCTTACCATGACCTACTGGATTCTAGCTCAGAGCCTTCCAGGCAACCTTGAGCGCTATGTCCTTTCTTGTCATTCCAGTTTTGCTTTAAATGTGACCTCTTTTAGAGAAACTATACTCTCCCTGCAGTCCCCATCCCCAGCACAGCACCACTTCCATTTTCTCATAGCCAGTGTTGCCTGGCTATTTTAGGGTGCTCAGCAATGTTTGCTCTTGTTTCCAGGAAGTTCTTTGGGAACAGCAGTTTCCCGAGGCACAGACCATGTGGATGTCTCTGGTGCCTTCAGCCAGTCACACAAAGTTGCAGGATGGCTGAGCAACACACTCGCCCACTCTATGCCTTCCAGAGCTGCCTGAAAAGCATCCTTTGTCTAGGGGCCCTCCAGAGAAACCTGGCAGAGAGCAATAGGGGCACTTGGGTGGCACTGGCCAGAAGCTCCTAGGGATTTGGTAGCTGCTATAGCCCCCGGGACACTTCTCAGCCACTGAATACTCCTCGGGGTCAATGTGCACTGGTCTGGAAAGCAGCAGCCATGTTTTTGCCATAACATTGCTTTGTTCCCAGAGCAGGCCCCAGGTAGTCCTCAGTTCAGAAAGCTGCCTTTGGCCCAGGACCCAGTATGGGTTCACCAGTCCTGCTCACTGGAAAGATGCCATTACCCCAGAGTGGAAAATTCCTCAGAACAACAGCACCTGATTTAATGAGTCCACAGCTGCTGCACGGCTGCGCTTGGCCAGTCATGCTGAGCCCAGAATACCAGTGAGCAAATTTAACCAACTGTATGGCATGTGAGACCAATGGCACCCCAGGCAGATCCTGCTGAGTCCCTCCCACATCCCCAACCCTTGCTGCCATCTTTCTGCCCTCTGCGTTTAAGGAACATGCAAATGGAAATGTAGAAAAGTGCTGCAGATGTCAGTGCCCTTGCAACCCAAGCCCGTAGGCAAGAGGAGAGCTTGTGTCCCCAGTGGGCACATGACACAAAGCTGCACCTCTTAGGTATAGAACAGCAGTCTAGATGCTAATGTTATAGCATCCCATTCACATTGCATGTCTTGTCCCACTTATTGTCTCTCCATTAATGGCATCAAACACACACACACACACACACACACACACACACACACACACATGGTGACTGACCAGTCTTGTCTTCAGAGGGGGTGTGGTGGTTGGAGTAAGAATGGCCTCCATAGAGTCGTCAGGGAGTGAAGTTGTTTGAAGGGGTTAGAAGGATTAGGAAGTATGGCCTTGCTGGAGTAGGTGTAGCCTTGTTGGGGGAAGTGTCACTGGGGTGGGCTTTGATGTCTCTCAGTCTGTGGATCAGGATATAGCTCTCACCTTCTTCAGCAACATGTCTACCTGCATGCTGCCATGCTCTTCACCATGATGGTGAGGGACTCAACTCCTGAAACTAACTAAGCCTCCAATTAAATTCTTTCTTTTATCACAATTGTCTTAATCATGGTGTCTCTTCACAGCCATAGGACAGTGACTAATCTAAGCTCACAAGAGCTGGGACTATGGGTAGTGAACCCAGAACACCAGGAACCCACCGGGTGGAGGGAGGGGCCAGAAGCCCTTCCCTGTGGGAAACAGCAGTGCTCTGTCACAGACGACAGCGTAAGCGCCTGGCACGAGGTGTGGCAGCTCAGTCCTCTGCTCTTAGACTTCCATATCCCCAATCCAGGTGGGTGACAAGTGGCCTAGGGTAACTTCAGAACTGCAAAGAATGGTTATAACATGAGTGAGGGTGAAGGAGGCCCCTAGACACTGCTCAGATGAAGATGTTTTGAGAAAGCAGAGACCCTAATGTGGTCTACTGGGAAAATGGCAGAGAACTGTAGGGTAACAGGTCCCATCAAGGAGCCATGTGCCCATCTCTGTGGAGTGGTAGGCTTCCTACACCTAAAATTGAGTCTCATACTGGCCAGCAGCCCTGTGGCTGATGGCAGTGTTGACAGTACCCCTTTGAATAATAACCACCAAAGTTCTAGCCACTGACCCTCAGAGGAGCACATGCCACTTTCTGTCTAACTCCGCTCACTTTTCTGGGAGAGGTGGTTGGTCTCAGACGTCCCCACCCTGGCCCTGTCCTTAGCTCTTCTGGTCTCCACTCTTGTTTTTTGGTTTGTTTTATTGTTTTTTTTTTTTTTGGGTGTTTTTCCCCCCAAGACAAAGTCCTGTCCTGGAACTTGCTCTGTGGACCAGGGTGGCCTTGAACTCACTGTCTCCCAAGTGCTGGCATTAAGGGCATGAGCCACCACATCTAGCCACTCTGCTCTTTGCAACAACAGAGAGAGAATGCAGCCCAGGCACAGGCAGTCCTGCCTCAGGTATGGGGAGATCATGGCTTCCAGGTCCCTAGAGTTCTTCTCTCAAACCTCTTGCACATGAACTGTCATGTTCTCTTTTCTTAATTGACCTTTTCTCTGGGTTAGGGACATGCACACAGACATATTTTCCAGGGGAGCTTGTGTGGAATTCAGCATTTCACAAGACCACAATGATGGCCTTCAGAACATTCATTCCCCAAGACTTGCAACAGGAAGCCATCCCAACTTCCAGCCATCACTGAGGTGGCCGAAACATAGCCCTGTGCTCCAGCCACAGGTCTGGACACTACTCTTGGGGTCAAGTGGAGTTGAAACACAGAGTCCTGGCATATGTGCCCACTGGCCTTGCAAGGGTGGTATTCTGGACAGTCAGCTTTGTGATTTGTGTGGATGGAAGCACAGCTGTCCATCAGGGGTTAGAACTTCTCCAGCTTAGGCAGAAACAGCAAGAGTACCTAGGAGCTAGGGTAGGTCCAGCCTTTTGTCAGAGTTGGCCAGACAAGTGGATCTGCCGGGCCTGTGGGCTGCTGAGGCAAGGCAGTAGCTCTGCCTTCAAGAATTCATCAGAACAGCTCCTCCCTTGCTTGGCTCCTGGGAGGAGTCATTAATCTACAGAGGCACCTCTGGTGAATGGATGTTTGCATGTGTAATTTTACCTCTAATTAATTACCTCTAATTAATTATAAGGCCAGGACCAAACCTTTTTGTTTATGGGATTAAAAATCCATCTAAGCATTTTCAGTGCTTTGCTTTAATATTTAAGCTACATTAACGTTAAAACATAGTTTAATATCACCTGTGAATTTAGGCTTGAATAGGTATTATGTAAATGCGGGCATATTTTATTAAAAATTTTACAAATACAGGAATTTAAGTCATATTTGGAGAATTACTAGAATGCGGGATAAAAATTGACATTTGGATCTCTGTTTTTGGGGTTTGGCAGGGTTAAAAATGTTAATTGGGGGGCAGGGGGGTTTGGAGGATAAAATTATATATGATTTAGAGTTGTATGTCCAAGAAAACATTAACAATATGTCTTAAGTGATTGCTTATGAGGATAAATGACACTTGAATAATAAGTCCAGCTACACGAATAAGCTGACCTACATGACTTGACAGCTATGGTGAGTCACAGCATACCGAAAAATAAAAAATACCAAAGGCACGAGACCACAGTTATGTTGGGCATGGGCTGATTAGACCCGTACCATCGAGATGTCTTATTTAAGGGGAACGTATGGATGATAAAACATTCAATGGCCCTGAAGTAAGAACCAGATGCCTGGTAAAGTTTCACATTAGTCACCCCCAAGTTAAAATGGGCCCGGAGCGAGAAGAGGGGCAGAGGTGGGCGGGTTGCTGGTTTCTCGGAGGATGGTAGAACTATAAACCAAATGTGGAAGGGGATAGTCATATGGAAAAGCAGGGTTATGACTAAGATGGTGTATGTAAGATAACGCAGATATATCCTATAGCATTAATTTAATTATGGTAAGGAATATGCATGGTGTAATATATTGTATATTGATAAAACATTATTATGTCTTAGAGCATTAATGTAATGTAGTAAAGAATATTCATGTTGTAGTACATTATATGTTAATAAAACATTATTATGTCTTAATTCATTAATTAATTATTACATGCTTATATGCTAGGGGAAAATAAGTTAATGTACGATATACATATATGTATGATGGACTAGATAAAATTATGTACAAGAAGTAGTTTAATTAGAATTTCAGCTTTGGGTGCTGATGGTGGGGGATTATCCTTCCTTCTTGATGTCCTGAGAAGAGTGTTTCTTCATTTTTGGCTTACAAAACCAGAGTAATTTTTATACTATTAGGACTTTTAAGCGAATTTTAATATGCTGTCTTCGATTATGCTTGCAATAGGTATAAAGATAACGATGGTAGCGAAGTATATAATTGATGCTAATTGGCCGATGATAATAAATGGATATTCTACTGGTTGTCCTCCAATTCAAGTTAGTACTAGTATGTCGGCTACTAAAAGTCAGTATATGAATTGTGTCAGTGGTCGGAAGGTTATTGCTCGGTGTTTCGATGTGTGGAGTAGGGGGAGAATGGAGAGAATGAGAATAGATAGGATTAGGGCTAGGACACCTCCTAGCTTGTTAGGGATAGATCGAAGAATGGCGTAAGCAAATAGAAAATATCATTCTGGCTTAATGTGTGCTGGGGTGTTGAGTGGGTTTGCTGGGGTGTAGTTATCTGGATCTCCTAAAATATCTGGGAAAAATAGTACTAAGATCATTAGGGCAACTAATAGTAGGAATACACCTAGTAGGTCTTTAATTGTATAGTAAGGGTGGAATGGGATTTTGTCTGCGTCTGAGTTTAGTCCTGATGGGTTGTTAGAACCAGTTTCGTGAAGGAATAATAGGTGTACTATGACTAGTGCTGTGATAATGAATGGGAGGATAAAGTGGAATGCGAAGAATCGTGTGAGTGTGGCTTTGTCTACTGAAAAACCACCTCAGATTCATTCTACTAATGTTGTGCCGATGTATGGGATGGCTGAGAGTAGGTTTGTAATTACTGTGGCCCCTCAGAAGGATATTTGTCCTCATGGTAGGACATAACCCATGAATGCTGTGGCTATAACTGCTAATAGTAAAACTACTCCGATATTTCAAGTTTCTACTATGGTATAGGATCCATAATAAATACCTCGCCCTACGTGTAGGAATAAGCAAATGAAAAATATTGAAGCCCCGTTAGCGTGTCATCCGTAGTTTACATCTCGGCAAATATGTGTTACTGATGAGAATGCTGTTGTTGTGTCTGATGTATAATGTATGGCTAGGAATAACCCAGTTAGGATTTGTATGACTAAGCATAATCCAATTAGTGAGCCGAAATTTCATCATGAGGAGATGTTTGATGAGGTTGGAAGGTCAATGAATGCGTGGTTAACAATTTTTATTAGTGGGTGATTTTTTCGTATGTTTGTCATTAATGTTTCTATAGTTGAATTACAACAATGATTTTTCATGTCATTAGTCATAGGTAAAGTCTATGTAGAAATTATGACAGAATATATTTATATTTTAAGTTCATTGGTTGCTATTGGTTGTTTAGGTACTTCATTAAAGCCATCATCTATTTATGGTGGTTTATGCTTGATTATTAGTGGGTGTGCTGGTTGTTTGGCAGTGTTGGGCTTTGGTGGGTCGTTTCTGGGGTTGATGGTTTTTTTAATTTACTTAGGTGGTATAATAGTTGTTTTTGGTTATACAACTGCTATATCAGTTGATGAGTATCCTGAGACTTGAGTTTCTAGTTGATTATTTTTAGGTATTTTGGTTATGAGTGTATTTATGGAGTTGGAGGTGGTTTTTGTTAATAGCTATTATGAGGGGGCTGATATACTTTTAGATTTAAATAGTATGGGAGGTTGAGTTGTTTATGACAGTGACGATTTAGGCTTAATGGGAGAAGGTGGGGCTGGGGTAGCGGCTTTATATATAGTTGCTCGGCGTGGTTAATGGTAGTTTCTGGTTGAACTTTGTTTATAGGTATTTTTATTATTATTGAAATTACACGTGGGAGCTAATTAATGGGATTGGGATAATTAATAGGGAGATTAAGAAGGATAGGAAGTAAAGTTTGATTAATCCTTTTTGGTTTGTTAATATTTGTGAAGCTAGTGAGTTGAAAGAAGAAATAGTTTGAGGGATAGCTTTTTCTATTAGTGTGAGGTCTATCAGGTTTAAGGCTATGTTTAGGCTTGTAGTTAGTGATTTTACTGGGATTAATCGGTGGATAATGATAGTAAAATACCCTAGTGAGGTGGAGAATGTATTGGTTGATGTAGGTTTATTTATTTTTAAATTATGAGTGAGGTTATTAAGTTCTAAGGAGATAATTAATCCTGTAGCTGTCACTAATATGGCTATAGTTTTTAGATATCATGGTATGGTTATTGGTGGGGTAAATGTAATTGGTATGTTATACGAAATAATGAAGCCTGCAAAAATACTTCCTAGGGCTAATCGTTTAATAGGGTTGATTAGTTTTGGGTTATTTTCGTTTAGAATGATTAGTGGTTGAAATCGGGGTTTATTTATTAGGGCGAAATAAATAATTCGTAGGCTATAGGCTGCTGTTATAGAGGTGGCTACGAGTGTAATTAGTAGGGCTCAGGCGTTGGTATAACACGTGTTTATTAACTCAATGATTAGGTCTTTGGAGTAGAATCCTGTAAGGAACGGTATGCCTGTTAGTGCTAGGCTACCGATGGTTAGGCATGAAGAGGTAAATGGTAGAGGTTTTGATAGTCCGCCTATCTTTTGAATGTCTTGTTCATCTCCTAGGCTATGGATGATAGATCCAGAGCATATAAATAGTATGGCTTTGAAGAAGGCATGTGTACAGATATGTAGGAATGCTAAGTAGGGCTGGTTTAATCCTAGCGTGACTATTTTAAGGCCTAGTTGACTAGATGTAGAAAAAGCTACGATTTTTTTAATGTCATTCTGGGTTAGTGCGCAGACGGCTGTAAATAGTGTAGTTATAGATCCTAAGCATAATATAGTTGTTAGGATTATATCATTATTGGAGGTCAAAGGGTGGAATCGAATTAGTAGAAAAATTCCTGCTACTACTATAGTGCTTGAGTGAAGTAGAGCTGAGACTGGAGTTAGGCCTTCTATAGCTGAAGGAAGTCAGGGATGTAATCAAATTGTGCTGATTTACCCGTGGCTGCTAATAATAAACCTAATAGGGGGATAATATTTTGTTTGTCAGTTGTGAAGATTTGTTGAAGTTCTCATGAGTTAGAATTTAAGCATAGTCAGGCTATTGCTAAAATAAAACCAGTATCTCCGATTCGGTTATACAGGATTGCTTGCATGGCTGCTGTGTTTGCGTCTGATCGT
This sequence comes from Cricetiscus sungorus, assembly GCA_030556225.1. Lineage (NCBI taxonomy): Eukaryota > Metazoa > Chordata > Mammalia > Rodentia > Cricetidae > Cricetiscus > Cricetiscus sungorus. Next base: position 9,888,246 of record JANBXA010000069.1, read on the forward strand.
CCGTATCATCAGCCAATTAGTAGGAAGGACATAATTCCTACGCCTTCTCATCCAATAAATAGTTGGAATAGGTTATTAGCTAAGGTTAAAATGATTATAGTAATAAGGAATATAAGGAGGTATTTGATGAATCGGTTTAGGTGTGGGTCGGTGTGTATATATCAGGATGAGAATTCTATGATAGACCAGGTAACGAATAAGGCTACTGGTAAGAAGATTACGCAGAAGAAATCAAATTTTAGGCTAATGGCTAGTTTGATCGTATTTATGGTAATTCAGTGTCAATTGGTGTATTAGTGTAAAACAAGGTACATAGAGGTACAAGGCTAAGAAAGAAGGAGTATTTAATAGATGCTGTTACGTATGTTGGGAATTTGTGCTCATTGTTGGTGTTTTTTAGTGTTATAATGATGGGTATTGTTAGTAGAATTATGATTATAATAATGGTAGATGTTATTTGGAGTTGCACCAAGTTTTTGGTTCCTAAGACCAATGGATTACTTCTATCCTATAAAAGTAAGGAAGCCATGTTTTTATACATGGAGGCATGAGTTAGCAGCTCTTGCATACTTTCTTGGTAGATAAGGAGTGTAATTTCCTGTCTTCAGATTCACAGTCTGATATTTTTATAAATTATATCTACATAATGTAAGACCTATAATTAGTTTTGGGTTGATTGTCAGTAGAATCAGGGGAGTTAGGTGGAGTATTATTAATGTTAATTCTCGAGTATGTGATGGGTGGAGATTATTTATGTGGATTGGTGATTTTCCTCGTTGTGTTGTAATAACTATATATAGAAAGTATATATAGTGGCTAAAGGAGCCAGGTGTATGCGCCTGCCCTCGCCAGCAAGGAAGACTCCGGGTAGATCTTCTTTATGCAGTTTTAATCAGGATCCTTTAAACATGTTGCTTCTGGCCTGCAGGGAGAGAGGGGGAGGGAGGGAGGGAGGGAGGGAGGGAGGGAGGGAGGGAGGGAGGGAGGGAGGGAGGGAGGGAGGGAGAGATGACCCCTGCATAGGCTTAAATACCCTTCTCTAATGCGGAAGCAGACAGGGTGAACAGACTTAACCAATTAAGGGCTTGGTTACCCAGAGAGCCTTCATCAGCGGGAAGGTGTAAGGCAGAAGCCAGCGCCACTTTAAGGCGTGGCACTACGCGGCTCTCTACAGCTGGGATTTAAACCATGTCCTCACTTAAACCATGTTCTACACAAGAGTGAGGAAAACATGAAAAAAGGGAGACGTTTTTTTTTTTTTGTAGAGCAACAGATGAACAGTCTCCAGAGTCAAATCAAAAGAGGATAAATACACTTTGGTACCCACAAACTACCTTGCCAACTCACAAATAGTGAGTATAACACACAGGGGCATCGCCTTAGAAATGCAGTAAATTAATTGTAGACAAGGCAGACCTGGACTACCTGACTAAACTTAGAAGCAGGTTGTTGAAGATCAAGGACTCTGCCTGCTAAGCCAAAACCCAATACAGCTTACAGGAACACAATAAACTTCACCACCAACAATTTAAAATTTAACACCCAATAAGAGGAGCAGGTCATCAGCAAGAGTTCTCTCAGGAACCCAGAAATCACGCAGTTTTTCAAACAACAGAGGCTTCATATAGAGGACTGTTAAACATGAACAGACAACTAGTCAGAAACAAAGGACAATGCCACAGAATACCTGGCAATGGAGCCGGGGGCCAAGGGGAGGATTCCGATCTGACAAAGGGAATAACATTTCTCCCCACTGAATGGTGAAGATCCTTGGCTGTTGTAGGCGATGGCTGGTGGCAGTGAACTCTCTACAAAACTGCTAGCAAAATTAGCCAGAAGGCTGTTAATAGGAGTGATGGAAAGACAAAGACACCCTGGTATGGGGAGAGGTTTACGTATGGAAATCCAATATGAGATGATATAGTCATTGAGTGTATAATGTGTGTATGGGTACAGGCACGGGTATCCCTTGGCGTGCATGTGAGTGTCAGGACAAGTCACAGGAGTGGTTCTCTCCTCTTATTTACGTGGAACCCAGGAACTGGATCAGGTTAGTAGACCTGTGGCAAGTATCTTTACCCACTGAACCATGTAGCTGGCCCTAGAATGTTTAGCTGACCTTTAAATATGTCAAGAGTCTTTGAGAAAACCAAGAGTATTTCCTTTGTCTGGCTTGGCATATAAGCTCCTCTTCTTGCCCATAGCTTTCCAGTATCCAGGGCACACTTCTACTTGCTAAACTCTACAATAAACCGGACTTTGTAAGCTGGAATATAGTGGTACAAACCCATAATCTCAGCACCTAAGAGGGTGAGGATTTCCACAAGTTGGAGACCAGCCCAGGCAGCATAGTGAGTATCAGGCTGGCCACAGCTCTAAATTTAGACCCTGTCTCAAAACAATAAAATAAGACTTTGTGCAGTCCTCCAGGGGACCTAGCTAGGCCCCTTGTATGTGGGAGAGAGTTGTGAAGCTTGGACTATCTGAGGGGCCCCTGGCAGCAGGACCATGATACAAACCTTGAGCTAGCTTATTGGAGCCCACTCCCTATGGTGGGATGCCATGCTCAGCCTTAATGCATGTGAAAGGGGCCTGGCCCTGCCAGAAACTATTGTGCCAGACTTTGTTGACTCCTCATGGGAGCCCTTACTCATGAGGAGGAGTGGACTGAGGGTGGACTGAGGGGAGGTGAGGTAGGTGGGAGGAGGGGAGGGTGATGGGAGAAGGGGTGGGAAGAACTGTGGTTGGAACATAAAATGAAATAAAAAATTTTTCAAAAGTGGAAAAAAAAAAGACTTTGTGCAGTACTGAAACCAACTCTTCCAGCTTAGTTCTTTTTTTCTTTTTTCTTTTAATGAGTTATTTAGTTTGTAACTTTGTGTGCATTGGTGTTTTGCCTTCATGTATGTCTATGCAAGGACATCAGATCCCCTGGAGGTGAAATTCCAGACAGTTGTAAACTGTCATGTGGGTGCTGGGAACTGAATCCAGGTCCTCTGGAAGAACAGCCCGTGCTCTTACCCACTGAGCCATCTCTCCAGCTTCATGCAGGTTAGTTCTTACATACTAGGATCAGGGTTTCCAAAACTCAGACCTTACCAGAAGCCAGAAGCCAACTGAGTCATACACAGCATACCTAGGGCAACCCCTGGGCCCCATATGCCAGTCTGAATCAGAGGACAGCATTAACAAGTCTCAAAGAACCAAAAGAAACCATTTTTCCCCAAGTGCCCTCCACTGACAAAGATTGGCGTCAGCAAGCAATGCAGGGAGCATTCAGAGCCGAGAGGTGACAAATTAAGAATTGCTATATAAATTTTCAGGGGAAAAAAAACAACCTAGAGTCATAAAACACTTTTTAAAAATCACTAAAAGCTGATCTAGAAATGAGAACTAAAGGGACTAGTAGACAGAGGCATAGCAGCTAATGTAACAATGCTTAATATATTGGAGAAGGTAGAAGAGTATATGAAAGTATGAAAGGCCCAACTGGACTCCTTCAAAGGAAAAATAATATCTGAAATGGAAAAAGAAGGCACAGGGCCCGGAGAGATGGCTCAGCCATTAAGAGCACAGATTGCTCTTGCAGAAGACCTGGGTTTGATTCCCAGCACCCACACAATGACTCAGTAACTCCTGTTCCAGGGAATCTGATGTCCTCTTCAGACTTCCACAGGGACCAGGGACATGGGTGGTGAACAGACACACATAAGGCAAAACATTCATAAGGTAAAAATAAAGATAGAGTTTTAAAAAGTACATCAGGAGGGATTGACAGCATATAAACATGAAAAAATAAGAGATCAGCAGTTTGAAGACACAGCTATGTAAACAAATAAACAAACACAGAAAGTGTCGGTCACTATCCAGTAGTCCAATGTGTACACAATTGGCAATCCCAGATAAATGAAACTAAATTCTGAAGAAACAACTGAAAAGTTAATTAAATACGATGAAAACTATAAACACACAGACCTGAGGTCAGTAAAATGCAAGCAGACAAACCTCTAAAAACTGTTCTATTCTAGTCCTTAGCACTTACAAACCTCTGCACAAGAGCCAAATGGGAGAACCATATACATAGGTCAAAGCCCAGGGTCAAGATGAGGCAGAGGCAGAGTACGATAAGAAGCCTGTGTACCTGAGGAGGCCACAGGGGCAGCAGGACCACAGGAGGCAGGGTGTGGACCCAGCTGCTGGGCTGCACCTGCTGTCTGTGGGTCTATCTCTTCCAACACCATGTATTTGTTGAGGCCCCCTAAGAGGCCCATCTTGCCCAGAATTAGCTATCTACACAATAAATCATCTCCTCTGTGTCTTCACTGAAGACTCAAACCTACAGTCAACATTATACTAAATGCGGAAAATTACAAGTATCCAGAGCAACAAGTAAGAGGAACACAAACAGGAAAACAATTACCTCTACTCACACAAGATGATACGATCATTACAGACCCCAATAACTCCATTAGAAAACACTAAGATCTGGTAAACCTTTTTGGAAGAGTAGCAGGATACAACAATAGCATAGAAAAACCAGCAACTTTACACCAATAGCTGATATACTGAGGAAGAACTCAGGAAAACAGCCAGGTGTGGTGGCACATGTCTTTAATCCCAGCTCTCAGGAGGTGGAGGCAGGTGGATCTCTGTGAATTTGAGGCCAGCCTGGTCTACAGAGTGAGTTCTAGGACAGCCAGCGACTGTTACCCAGAGAAACCCTGTCTTAAAATCAGGAAAATAATTCTATTTGCAATAACCTCAAAAATAAAATAAAACAAAAATGCCTAGGAATAAACTGAGACTAAATAAACAAACAAGGTAGAAAACCTGTGATGGGAGATGTCATTCTGTAAATATGTTTCTCTTATTGGTTAATGAATAAAGCACTGTTGGTCACTTGGAAAGCAAGATAGGTGGGATTAGGAGACAAGGAGGATTCTGGAAGTAGTAAGAAGTCAACATGGAGAGACTGGAGAGAGCAGAACGCCATCCCCTCTCTCCGGTAAGATGAGACCATGTGACAGTACTTAGATGAATAGAAATGGGTTAATAATATTTAAGACAGAGCTAGCTGATAAAAAACTAGTAACTGGCTAACAGAATTATATCTAATACAGAGTCTCCATGTGTTATTTGGGGCTGGCAAGGCGGTGGGACCAGACCGGTAGGGAAAAACCTACTCGTAACAAACCTCTATAATGAAAATTTTCAAACTAAAGAAATTGAAGACCTTCCATATTAACTAATCACAGAACCAATATCATGGAAATGGCTGTATTCCTGAAAGCAATCTATAGATTCAATGCTAACCCCTTCACAATTCTAATGATATTCTTCACAGAAATAGGGAAAACAATCCCAAAATCACATAAAAGCACAGAAAATCCTGAACAGACAATGCAATCTTGAGCAGAAAGAACAAAACAAGAGGTACCACACTGATTGATTTCAGACTATATTCTAGAGCCACACAAACACATACACATATGCAATAATATACCATGACCAAGTCAACTTAGGGAGAAAACATTTATTTCATCTTATAGTGCATAGTCCGTCCTCCAGGGATATAAGGACAAGAACTGACGCAGAGTTCAGGGAGGGGTGCTGCTTACTTGCTTCCTCCTCATAACTTTGTTATAGTACCCAGAACCATCAGCTGGGATAGCACCACCCATAGTGGGCTGGATCTTCCCACATCAATCGTCAATCAAGAAAGTGCCAGGCAGGCTTGCCCACAGGTCAACCTGGTGGGGGCATTTTCTCAATTGAGGGCCACTTTTCCCAGATGACTCTAGTTTATGTTTAAAACTTGTCAGCACAGAGCTGAAAGAGAACACGAATAAATGTCTGAGTGAAGACTACAGTAACACAGTTGAACAAAATAAATAATTCAAGATATGATAATGGAATTTAACTGAGATAATACTTTCTGAAAGACAGCCAAATGGAAATAAAATTCTAGATGAAAAACAGATGTCAAACAAAACTCAAAAGAAAGATGTATCCAAAGACTGGATTAAGTGAAAGAGAAACTACCAAGTCTGGGATACAAGGTACAAGGATGAATTACACAGTGAAAGAAAACGATGACTCTTTAAAAAACCCACAAAGAGAATATGTGGGGACTTTGTGGTACTATGAAGAGACCAAAGCTATGAATCATAGGTATAGGATAAGAAGAAACCCAGTTTTTCAACAAAACCATAGAAGAATAATTTTTAACAGTATGGCCTTAGCCACCAGGTGGTGGTGGTACATACCTTTAATCCTAGCACTAGGGAGGCAGAGGCAGGAGGATCTCTGTGAGTTCCAGGACAGTCTGGACTGCACAGAGGAAGCCTGTCTTGAACATCCCCGCCTCCCCGGATGCTTTAGTATCTGAATTTCTTCAGTAACATCATGACGCTTCCCTTTCATCTCTGATGCTATTAGTGCAGGGCCTCACTCTTTTCATTATTTTGGCTAACGATTTGTCAACCTTGTTAATGTTTTTAATGAACCAACTCTATGTCTTCTTTTTCATTTCTACTTTATTAATTTCAGTCCTGACTTTATTTCTTTTTGTCTATTCTTTTGGGTGTTGTTTGGTCTTGGTTCATCACTAAGTCACTAAACATCTATGGGACACAAAGGTGGTCCTCAGAGGTGGTTTATAGCTCTGGCTACCTCTAAAGATTGGAGGATCTCATGTTAGTAACTCAATGCACCTGGAAGCCTAATCAAAACCACGGCTGAGAAAGTGGAGATAACTAAAAACCTATACCCCACTGCACTAGAAAATCTAAAAGAAATGGACTAATTTCTAGATATATATAATCAACCAAAATTAAATCAGAATAAAGTAAATCATTAAAATGAAGTAACAATAACCAATAAAATAGAGGCAATAACTTTAAATCTTCCAAATGAGAGAGGCCCAGGGCCAGATGGATACAGCATAGAATTCTACCAGACCTCCAAAGAACTAACCCCAGTACCACTCAGTTTATTCTATACAACTGTCACGGACAGAACACTTCCAAATACCTTTTTGTTTGTTTGGTTGGTTTTTCTCCTCCAAATTCTTTTTATGAAACCAGAACTATTACTGTGGTGCCAAACCTAATGACCTGAGTTTGATCCCCAGAACCAAGATGGTAGTGGACAAGAACAGACTACCTGAAGTTGTCCATGTCCATGCACACAGTAGTAATAACTAAAATAAAAAGGTTGTTTATTTATTGGTTTGTTTGTTTATGTATTTGGTTTTGAGACAGTGTCTAAATAAGTGCAGCATTGGCTGGTGTGGACCAAGCTGGTGTGGACTCAGAGACCTAAGGCATCCATTTCCCAAGTGCTGGGATTAAAGGTGAGTGTCACTATAGGATTGAAGGTGTCACCACATCCATATCTTTTTAAGATTTATTTATTTGTTTGTTTGTTTATTTTACATGAGTGCTTTATCTGCACATACAACTTTAAGCCAGAAGAGGGCATCAGATACCCCTGCTATAGATGGTTGTGAGTGACCATGTATTTTCTGGGAATTAAACTCAGGACCTCAGGAAGAGCAGCCAGTGCTCTTAACCTTTGAGCCATCTCTCCAGCCTTCACATCCAGATCTTAAAAGAAAAATTCAAACTGATGCTATGTAAACTTTGGTTGACAGAGAGACAGATGACAGCCAGCCAGACAGCCAGACAGAGAGACAGAGAGAGTGAGACAGAGAGAGAGAGAGAGAGAGAGAGAGAGAGAGAGAGAGAGAGAGAGAGAGAGAGAGAGAGAGAGAGAGAGAGAGGAAAATTGCAATGCTTGTATATTGTTGGTGGGAACACAAATGGTAAGATCCTTGTGGGGGATAGCATGGTGATTTCCGCAGAGTTCTAAAGTAGAAGGGTAATCTAGCAATTCTACTTTTTGGTCTCAAAGAGGTATTTCTACACCCATGTTCATAAAATAATTATTCACAATAGCTAAGATGTTATATAACCCAAAGTCAATCCATAGATATAAGGATAACCAAAATATGAGCTTGATATATAGATACATGAAATTAAGTTTAGACTTACAAAGGATCTTCCAATACATGAACATGAATGCACATGCCTGTTGTACAATATTAGTTTGATGTGTTACATTGTGTATCCCGTGGAATATTTGTTTAATGAAGCATTCTTCATTAAACATTGCATTCTTTTATGTAGCATTTGTTTAACTCTGTGAATCTGTTTTCTTTGTTTGCATAAAACCTGATTGGTCTAATAAAGAGCTAAATGGCCAATAGCTAGGCAGGAGAAAGGATAGGTAGGGCTGGCAGGCAGACAGAATAAATAAACACACAAGACTTATTAATTATTTTAAAAACTGTTGGCCGATGGTTAGGGCTTCTTATTAACTAGCTTGGTCTTAATTATTAACCTATTTCTATAAATTTATGTATTTCCACATGGTCATTGCTTACTGGAGAAGGGTCCAGACCTGTTACTCCTTTGCTGGCTACAAGGTGTCTCTCAAGCACCCTCCCCACCTACTGATCCCAGAATTCCCCTTGTCTCCTAGTCCCGCCTATCTTCCTGCCTCTATTGGCCAGTAGAAGGACATCCCCTATCAAGTGACACTGTGCCTGACTTGAGCATTGAAAGCCTCAAAGCTCAGCTGGCATTGGTGGCACACACCTTTAATCCCAGCACTCCGGAGGCAGAGGCAGAGGCAGAGGCAGAGGCAGGTGGATCTCTGTGAGTTCCAGGACAGCCTCCAAAGCCACAGAGAAACCCTGTCTCAAAAAAAAAAAAAAAAAAAAAAAAAAAAACCAAACCTCAAAGTTCACCAACAATGACACACTTCCTCTCACAACATCACACCTGCTAATAGTGTCACTCCCTCATTCAAACCACCACAATGACATCAAGAAGGTAGTGATACAGGCCCCAGATGACTTAACAGTGACACCTACTCTACCTACAATGATGCTGGAGCCAGCATTGCCCTCAGCAGCTATTTCCTCAAGCTCATTTCCTGGTATGATAAAACTTGGCTATGGCAGTAGTGTAGTGGGACCTCATAGTCCACATGGCCTCTAAGGAGTAAAAGTCCCTGAAACTCCTACCCGAGAAAGAACATGACAGTGAGGCTCTCGACTGCTGGGGAGTCCCTGACCCAACTCAAAATCCAACACACCGAGCAGTTTCCATCCCAGACCTGTAGAAGAAGGGGGTGGGGTGGGGTGGGGGACTTAAGAGAGCCCTGGTCTCTAGAGTATTATTGATAAAGTTCAGGGTGTGTGTGTGTGTGTGTGTGTGTGTGTGTGTCTGTGTGTCTGTGTGTCTGTGTGTCTGTGTATGTAGTGGCATTATTAACAGCAGACAAGTAAAGCAGACTACATTAACAGAGAAAAATTACTAGTAATAGAAGGCTATCACAAGATGATAGATGGGACACTTCCTCAATAAAAGAATTGTGAAAAAAACCTGAAAGACCAGTCTTTACTATTCAAATAGTCAGAAAGTGATGTTTCACAATGCATTCTGTGTCAAAACAAAATATGAGCAAAACAGAATAGCAATTGATTCAGCTTCTTGAGGGGATAAAATTTAGTAACAACTGAAGGGGAGTTCCACACAGAGGGGGCTCCTGCCAAGACTCTTGATTAGGCACAAACTACACCCAAACATCTGTTTCCACACAGAGATTCTTTATTAAGTGGGGAGGAAAAGTTAAAGAGGCTGCTTTCTAACTGGGGCAGAAAAACAGCAGCGTATGATCTTGTAGGTGTCGTTTTTAAGAGGAGGAAAAACGGAGTCTGAGTTGGGCTAGGATACAGTGGTAGAGGAGATAGAGGGCGAGGGAGAAGGGAAAGGGAACACGGGAAAGGGGACAGGGGCATTTTTCCTAGAGGGGTAGAATGGAGACAGATGCGGCACACAGGCACATGGTAGTTTATAAAGGTAAGGGGGGAACCTTACAGTAGGATGTAAAATTTTAATTGGGCATGTTAATTTGGTGAACCAAAGGGAGTTTCTGATTGCTGCACCTCAATACTTCAATAGCTGGACCTTGGTAGTCAGCCTCAGGAGGAGGAAGTGGCCAATAAAGGGAATAGACTTTGGGGACTAGCTTTAGGAATGTAATCTAGTGGTCTTAGCAAGGCAGATGGAATGAGAGAAGGGCATGGCCTGCCAGAGCCATGCTCACGATGCTGGAGCTGTCCAAAGTCCCTTCAATAGTGAAAATGCCCTTGGGGCTGGAGAGTTGTTTCAGTGATTAAGAATGCTTGGTGCTCTATCATGAGGACCAGTGTTCAGATCTCAGCTCCCATGCTGAGCAGCTCATAAAGACCTGTGACCTCAGCTCCAAAGGGTATGATGCTATGCTGGTTAGGCTTTTGTCAACTTGACACAAGCTAGAGTCACCTGAAAAGAGGAACCTTGGTTGGCCTATAGGCAAGTATGTGGGTCACTGTCTTGATTACTGATGGATGTGGGAGAGTTAATGTGGGCAGTATTACACCTATGTAAGTGGTCTTATAAAAGACCACTTACATATATTCTTGTATAAGAAAGCCAGCTGAGTGAGCCATGGGAAGCAAGCCAGTATGCAGCAGTCCTGGTGGCCTCTGCTTCAGTTCCTGTCTCTCTGTTCCTGCCCTGACTTCTCTTCATGATAGACTATTAGCTGTAAGGTAAAATAAACCCTTTCCTCCTAAGTTGTTTTTAGAAATGGTATTTATCACTCCATCAGAAAACTAACTAAAACAACCTTGTCTGGCCACCACATGTACCACACACATATGTGTGTACTTTCTCTTTTAAATAATAAATCTAAAGCACCTTATATTTACTTAATCATAACAGAATCTATTATTACTCTACTGTACCCATACTCACAGCATTAAGATTGCTTTCAGTTTTGAGGTTTTGTCTTTGAACAAGGAATAAGGCCACAATAAATAGTCCCAGTGTATACTGTCAGGTCCAGAGGAAATTCCATTTCCCCAAATTCTGGTGGGTAGGCAAAAGCCAACATCCTTCAGAAACTTGTGAAGCCAGTTCCCCTCTACCCAAAGAAGTCATTTCCCTTTATTTAGGCAGAAGGCACAAATGGCCATCTGTGGTGTCTAGTAACATACCAAAGTGCACACTGGCCTCCAGGCTCCCTTTGTATCTCAAGTACCTGTTATACATTTCAGAGTCCAGGCTAGCATCCAAGCCCTTCTCAACCTTGTCCTGTCACCGCTCACCCCAATTTTCTAGCTCACATGCTTCCCCCCTGCAACTATTCATCTCTCCTTATAACCTTGTATTTTGGCTATGCTCAACTCTGGCCCTCTCTTTTGTCTTCATCTCTTGCCCCATCTCCCTACTATGCTCCTGCAGATCCAGTCTGCTGGCCTTGTTGTCTACTACTTTCTTGCTTTGCTCTGGACTCTTCCAGATGCCTCTGATTGTCCTCTTCCTCATAAATACAATAAAAACCATCCCCTTGAGCACTCCTCCATTGCTGGTAGGAGTGCAAACTTGTACAGTCATTTTGGAAATCGGTATGGTGGTTTCTCAGGAAATTGGGGGAAATTCTATCTCAAGACCCAGCAATACCACTTTTGGGCATATACCCAAAGGTTGCAAACTCATACCATAAGGGCACTTGCTCAATTATGTTCATAACGGCATTATTCATAATAGACAGAATCAAGATGCCGCACCTGCACTACCTGGAACTGAGAACCTGTGGAGGGTGTCAGGATTAACAACACAGAACTCTTGCTTGATGTTAAGAAGGCTCTTTATTTTGCTCCGAGGGCTGGCATTTAGGAGGGTGGTTAGTCATTTCAGGATTCAAGGAACGGTCAGAGTGTTCTAAGGGGCCCGTCCTGGGAACCAAAGGAACATATTGCTTCATTAAATATGTTTTTCTCTGCGGTTACAGCTGCCTGCCCTGAGGGCAGCAGGGGAAGTGAATTCTTAGCCAAGGTCTTCATTTCCCACAATGGTCTTCAATTCCCACAATTCCCCCTTTTTTATTTTCCATGAGGGACCCTTGTCTTAGGTCGTGTAGGGTGTGCCATTCCTTACCTATCCTTGGGGGACCTTGCAACCCCTGTGTTAGGCGGGAGATTTCCCTACAAGTTGCCAGTCATAGGTGATCCTCATTTCTGCAGTATCTGTAGCCAGACCTCATGACTGCCGGGAGAGCCATGGGCCAGAATGAGCAGCACTTGTCTATGTAACTGTTCCTTTTGTGAAAAAGTCTATCGGATTTTGCACAGCACAAGAATCCCTGCCTCGGCCACTACCAGTCCCAAGACCCCTAGAGACAACGCGCCACCCCAACGCTGTATCTAACTTCCGATCTGGGCCATGGCATTCCATCAGCCTTCTGCTGAAATAGGAGCAACTCAAGTCTTATCGACCTCTACTATCTGGTGAGCCAAAACATTGGTAACATTTACAAAAGAATTCCAAGGCCCTGTCAAGTATGTATTGAGGCAGTTGATCTCTACAGAGACATTTGCATTTCAAACAAGGCGACACAAGAGGAATGACCAAGCATGAGCAGGAGGCCTGCTGCACCAACCATAATACATTCATTTGTTCCTGAAGTAAGGCAGTTTGCTGATTTAAGTTAAGGAGTCCAAACCGAATATGAGCATTCAGGGCATTTTGCATAGTCAGAGCTTCACTGACTCTGCCCGCCAGCTGATTGACAGTCTCTGCTTTGGCGGAGGACTGAGCGACAGCAATCCCTGCAATGTCAGCAGCAGTCACCAACACAGCAATGGCAGGAATGATGACAGCAGTAACACCAAAGTCCCTTCTTGGGCGATAGAGGATAATCTCTTCTCCCCCATGTCGGTCTTCCACCACCATGGGGGCAAGGGCACGAATTTGAACTACCAGGGCACCAGTGTCCGTCGGGGACCAGCAGTTGCTCAGGGAGCAGGTTCTGGAAGAACAATTGAGAGATTCTCCCTCCTCCAAGGACCCATTAAAGGTCACTCATATAAAGGGTGGCAAGACACAAACCAGGCTGACCACTGAGAAATTTCTCCCAACAGATGTGTTAACCCTCAAGGAGTCCTCAAAAGCATGTGACTGGCATTAAACGCGGTTCCTCATTGTAGAACAAGGGGACAGACATCCATACTGGCCCGTGACCCACAAAGAAACATTCTGAAAAGGTTGGGGTCATTCCCGCTTGGTTCGGGTTTCTAAAATGGAACTCGAACCCATTATCTGTGGAATTCTTATGGGGAGGGCAATGTCTGAACCACCACAAAGACCCTTTTCCCTCCAATCGACATGGCTCTTGTGGTGCACAGTGTCCCCAAGGCAGGGGCCTATGCAAGTCATAGTTTCTGGGGAGCTTCCAGCATGGGGGCCCGGGTCTAGGGGGCTGTGTGATAGCATTCCCCTGTTTCCGCTGGAAGTTTATAGGGTATAGGATAGCTTGTACTAGCATTGGGATGAAAATCAGCAATGGAAGCATTACTCAAAACTATGCATGACACCAAGAATGACCCATTGGGCAATTGGGAAACACTAAGCACCCCCTGGAAGCAAAGGCTCCCCTGTGTCAGGAAGGTCAAATTACTCAGTAATGAAGTTTCCAGCAGCATGTTAGCAGCCGGTAGTCCCAGGGGATGATTGGTGGAAAAGAAAGATAGAAACAAGAAGCTCTCCTGACTAACTGGCATCAGGACGAGGGGAGGGGATGAAGGGGGGATGGGAGTGTGGGAGTTGTGGGGGGTGTTCCTCACCAAGGCCCAAACCGACCGTCCTCCATGGGCAGGGAATTCCAGTAATGCAGGACTAGATTCCCAACCAGGATCCACAGGGCAAACATGTCGTTCTGGTATCCAAACAGGTTTCTCTGTTCCTGGGGGTAAAACACAAACAGCTCCTCGAACCCTAGCTAATAGGCAGTGGATGGATGCCATTGTCCTGTGATTATGTCTTTCTATATGACCCATCCCAATGTTTGGGAGGGTTTGTTCCAATGTCTCTCCATGGCAGACAAATTATTTTTATCTATAGTCAAAACTTTTAAAATATAAAGTATGGTAGATAATTGAGAATTGGGGGAGGTCTTATACTCCCCCTTTTTTATTTTATTAAAATATTGCTTAAGGGTGGCATGAGTGCATTCCATGATAGCTTGTCCCATAGGGTTGTGTGGAATGCCAAATGAATGATTAATATGATGTTCCTTGCAGAAGGCCACGAAGTGATGACTAGCATATGCAGGGTCATTATCTGTTTTTAAGATATCAGGAGCATCCATATAGGCAAAGACCTGTAAACAATGAGAGATGTCATCTTTAATCTTTTCTCCAGAGTGTAGAGATGCAAAAACCACCTTTGAATATGTATCCACAGAAACATGCATATATTTTCATTTTCCTGCTTGAAGCAGGTGGATGACATCCATTTGCCAAAGATTGTTAGCCCTTAGACCCCAGGGATTCACCTCCTCATTGGGGGAATTATGATAAGGGGTGCAATCAGGGCATCGAGAAGTAATCTGAGTGGCAACAGGTAAGGAGAAGTTGGTATGAAACTTAAGGGACCGTGCGTTTAGGTGATACTGCTCATGAAGCTGGTGAGCGTGTTGTTCCTCTGTGATCATGACTATTGAGTGCTGAGTTAAGGAATCAGCAAGTTGATTTCCCTGGGCAAGGGGTCCTGGGAGGCCTGTATAGACACATATGTACCCCACAAATGCAGGGTGCATCCGCTGCCAGATAAGATGTTGAAGCTTAATTAGAAGAAAATGAACTTGAGAGGTGGGAAGAACATATGGAGAAGTCTCTAATGGCTTTATAATAGCAACATAAATGCTATCAGTAAATAGATTAAAAGGTTCTTTATCAAACAACTGGAAGGCCAATGGGCAAGCCATTAATTCGGCAGCTTGTGCAGATACTTGTCCCATATGTAATCTCCTGTGTACTTGGGAAGAAACCACCACCACAAAACCTTGAGAGGACCCATCTGTAAACACTTAGCCTGCCCCTTGAATGGGGGCCTCCTTTATAATCTTGGGGAAATTACAGGTTGCTGACTAAAAAAGGACAGGAATGGGCTATTTGGGTAATGGTTATCAAATCAGGCTCCCATAGATGTGATAAAAAGCATCCATCCATCATGAGAGGTCTGTAAATGATCAACCTCTTCCTTATCATAGGGGAGAATGATCTTATCGGGGGCTTTCCAAAGGTTTAGATGCTAAATTTATGTGTTTTTTTAATAACAATTGTAATATCAAATCATAGTAGGGGGACACCACCTTCTTAGGGGAGGCTGACAAATGAATCCAATATATAGGGCCGTGTTGCCAAAAAAACAGTGGAGGTTGAAAAACTGGAGGAACCACAACCACAACAAAGGGGTTGTCCATAATCTAGGTGCCAAAGATGGGTTTTTTTTTTCAATGCTCCTCAACAACAATTGATGGCCCGGTTCCCCCTTTTTTCTCTAATGTTTTGAGCCTCATGTGGAGCTATAGGGAGAAGGAGCAGTTGAGCAATTTGTTCCCTGGCTGGTATGGCAACAACTCCATGGGCCATTGATGTCATTATTTTAATCTCTCCTTCACTATCCTGATCTACAACTCCAGGATGTATCTGCATGCCTTGGAGGATGGTACTAGAGCACCCCAAGATTAATCCTGTAGGGAGCCGTTACAAGTACCGTTGGTAGACAGGAGAGATGCGCATGCGCTGGGTAATTTTCAATCCCTGGGTCCCTGCCTCTCCCATGGCATCATATGGGCCGATGAGCAGCAGCCAGTCAGGGGGCGACATGTCCAAGGCGGAGGCTGCTAGCCTATATAAGGGATGGGTTTTGTGTGTTTGGGGTCTCTCCATTCTGCAAGCTTATGCTCTCCCTCTCAAAATGCATTAAAGCTTTACTGCAGAAGGATCCTGAGTGTGCTGTGTTGTTCTTGCTGGCGAGATGGTAGCGCGGGACATCTGGTGCCGAAACCCGGGAATTGAGACCTCATCATCGTCAGCACCATCGGAGACCCCTTGGCTACAAGGAGGATTCAGAACTGCAGGTAGGTACGTTCAGAGAGGTATGTCTTTTCTGGACTTTGGCTTGGGACTGTTGCCACCTTGGGACAGTAGTGTCGAGGCTTTAGTGCTTGTCCTTGGGGCCATTTTGATCTTTTCCGCTATCCTGTTATCAAAGGGTCGAAGTACCCTTGAGGAGGTCCAGAATAGCATGTCAGAAACCGAGTGTAGTGAGAGGTTGGGTGCGCGAAGAAAAAAAATCGTCCATAAGAAGGAAAAGCCACCCCCCCCCCGTGAGTCTAGCGACAAGGGGGTGTATCCGCCAGATCACGGGGATCCTCCCCCTGTTGTCAAACCAGAGGGAGGATCTGGCTTTTACCCTGTACATGAGCTTGAAGCCTTAAATCTTGATAGCTCCGATGACTCTGAAAGCTCAGGGGATGAGGTCTTAGATACTGAGGAAGAAGCTGAGCTAGATGAGGAGGCTGCTAAATATGAGGAAGAAAGATACCATCTGGATGACCATATGCAAAATAGCAAAAACCCTCGGAGACGGCCGTTTCAAACGGCCCTCTCACAAGTGGTTCCCTAGGCGCCTCCGCCCTATGAGACATGCCCAAGGTCATTTTCCTTTCTTCTGGAAAAGGTAAAAAGAAAAATGTGTCTCGCCTTTCCCATCTTTGAGGGCATTGACGCATCACAGCGGCTACATGCGCCTGTGGAATATAATCAGATAAAAGATTTGGCTGAGTCAGTCAGAAAATATGGGGTCATGGCCAATTTTACTCTTGCACAATTAGATAGACTTGCCCTGGATGCCCTAACGCCATCTGACTGGCAGATGGTCGCAAAGGCTGCGCTTACCAGCATGGGTCAATATATGGAATGGAAAGCACTTTGGCATGAGGCTGCCCAAGAGCAAGCTAGAGCTAATGTGACAGCCTTGACCCCTGAACAACAGTTGTGGACATTCGACATGCTAACAGGCCAGGGTCGTTTTGCAGCCGATCAAACCAATTATCACTGGGGTGCCTACCCGCAAATTGCTAGTACAGCCATTAGAGCCTGGAAGGCACTCTCCAAGAAAGGGGGAGTGGACAATCAACTGACAAAAATCATCCAAGGGACTCAGGAACCCTTTTCTGACTTTGTAGCAAGAATGACAGAGGCAGCAGGGCGGATCTTTGGTGATCCCGAGCAGGCTGCACCTCTTGTTGAGCAACTTATTTTTGAACAGGCCACCCAGGAATGTCGTGCAGCTATAGCCCCGAGAAAAAACAAAGGATTACAGGATTGGCTTAGGGTCTGTAGAGAACTCGGGGGACCCCTTACTAATGCGGGGTTAGCTGCTGCCATCCTACAGTCTCAGAAGCGCCCCCTTAAGGGGCCAGATAAAAGAACCTGTTTTAAATGCGGAAAGGCAGGACATCTAAGAAAGGATTGCAGGATGCCGGACAAGGAGAGAGAGCCACCAGCACTCTGCACTCGTTGCGGCAAAGGATACCATCGGGCCGCCCAGTGCCGCTCTGTACGGGATAGAAAGGGTAGGATTCTCCCCCCTATAGAAACACCAACAAATGAGGTTCCAAAAAACGGGGCGTCGGGCCCACGGTTCCAGGGCCCGTCAAAATATGGGAACAGAGTCATCAGGATGATGAACGAGGCCCCTCAGGAGTCGGAGCAAGGGTGGACTTGTGTGCCGCCTCCGACTTCCTACTAATGCCTCAGATGGGGGTGCAGCCCATTCCCGTTCAAGCCCCCAAACCATTACCGGACGGGACTATAGGTCTCCTTCTAGGTAGAGGGTCGCTTACATTACGGGGACTGGTTGTTCACCCAGGTGTTATTGACGATCAACACTCCCCCAAGATCCAGGTTTTGTGCTCCAGCCCAAATGGGATATTTTCCATCAGCCGAGGGGATAGGAGAGCTCAATTACTGCTCCTCCCAGGCGACCCCCACCATGGTATGGGAGATAAACGGATGGGTTCTTCAGGGTCAGACTCTGCTTATCTAGTTGTCCAGCTTCATGACCGGCCAAAGCTATCACTCTGGATTAATGGTAAAGGTTTTGAAGGCATATTGGACACGGGGGCAGATCGGAGCATTATCTCATCTCATTGGTGGCTGAAATCCTGGCTGGTCACAGAATCATCACATTCCCTGCAGGGGCTAGGCTATAGCTCTCATCCCACTATTAGCTCCTCTATGCTTACATGGAAATCAGAAGAAGGTCATCAAGGACAGTTCACCCCCTACGTGCTTCCCCTCCCTGTTAATTTGTGGGGACGTGACGTGCTACAGGGCGTGGGGCTCGCTTTATTCAATGAATACTCGCCGCGAGCTGTCAATATTATGAAAAAGATGGGGTATGAAACTGGAAAGGAGTTGGGATGCTTGAAACTAGGGCGAGTAGAACCCATATCCCCTGATCCAAATCCAGGGCCTGGGTTTTTCCTAGGTGCCACTGGGGCAGCACGGCCCATACCTTGGAAAACAGAGGACCCGGTATGGGTTCCCCATGGCCATTGACCTCTGAAAAATTAGAAGCAGTAAACAGCCTTGTGTCAGGACAGTTGGCATTGGGGCACATAGAACCATCTACCTCCCCTTGGAATACTCCAATTTTTGTTATTAAAATGAAATCAGGCAAATGGCGCCTACTTCATGACCTAAGAGCCATTAATGAACAAATGCATCCTTTGGGTGCAGTGCAGAGAGGTCTTCTGGTGCGCTCTGCTCTGCCCAAAAATTGGAACCTAATTATTCTAGATATTAAGGATTGCTTTTTTTCTATTTCCTTGTATCCACCAGATAGGCCTAGCTTTGCGTTTACCGTCCCTGCCATTAATCAGGAGGGACCTGACAGGCAATTTCAATGGAAAGTATTACCTCAAGGCATGACAAATAGCCCTACCATCTGTCAATTATATGCACAGGAGGCTCTCAGACCCATTAGAGAACAATATCCAAGTTTAATTGTTATACATTATATGGATGATGTACTCCTGTGTCATAAGGAATTAAACGTCCTTCAAGAGGCCTATCCCTTGCTGCTCAAAAATCTACGATTCTGGGGCCTCCAGATTGCTACAGAGAAGGTCCAAATTGCCAATATGGGGCACTTTATAGGGTCCATGGTGCTCCCGGACAAAATCCTTCCATAGAAATTAAAAATATATAGGGGCAAATTACATACTGTAAATGACTTTCAAAAATTATTGGGAGATATAAATTGGCTACAGCCATTCCTAACAATCCCCTCTGCAGATTTAAAGCCCCTGTTTGATATTTTGTAAGGGGACGCCCATATTACCTCCCCCAGGTCTTTGATACCCGCCGCAGAGGCAGCCTTCTTCAGTGGAGGAAGCTATTGAGGAAGCCCAATTATGTCGTATTGACCCGTCACAACCTTTTTCCCTCTGTGTGTTCAATACGAAGAAACTACCCACTGCAGTGCTTTGGCAGGATGGGCCCTTATTGTGGGTCCATCCACATGCCTCCCCGCAAAAGATTATTGATTGGTACCCTGCAGCAATAGCTCAGCTTGCCCTTAGGGATCTGAAGGCCACTGTCAGCCATTTTGGCAGACATCCCATGGCTTTAATTGTTCCCTACAACTCTTTTCAGGTACAGACATTGGCCGCAGCCTCTGATGATTGGGCCATATTAATCACCACCTTTTTGGGGAAAATTGATAATCATTACCCTAAACACCCTCTGTTACAATTTGCTGCGTCTCATCCTATCGTATTTCCCCGGGTCACCTCTCATACCCCGCTAAAAGATGGATTGGTGGTATATACAGATGGCTCCAAGACTGGCCTGGGAGCCTATGTGGTGGGTACCCAGGTGTTCTCGAGGCAGTATGCTGAAACTTCCTCTCAGGTGGTAGAATGCTTGGTGGTATTAGATGTTCTTCAAAAATTCCCAGGTCCCCTTAACATTGTTTCTGACTCCTCCTATGTGGTCAATGCTGTAAACTTACTGGAGACAGCTGGAGTCATTAGATCCACTAGCAGAGTGGCATCTCTATTCCAAAAATTACAAGATTGCTTGTTAACCAGACAGGCTCCCATGTATATTACACATATTAGGGCTCATTCGGGACTTCCTGGCCCGATGAGCCAAGGAAATGATTTGGCAGATAAAGCCACAAGGCTGGCTGCGGAGGTTTTTGTCCCCCTGCTGCAAGCCGCTACGGCCTTCCATGACAACTTTCATGTTACTTCTGAGACCCTACGCAGGCGCTTCTCTCTTACCAGGAAAGAGGCACGTGATATTGTTACTCAATGTCACAATTGCTGTCAGTTTCTCCCTGTTCACCATACCAGAGTAAATCCAAGAGGGATTCTGCCATTGCAAGTGTAGCAGATGGATGTCACTCAGGTTCCTTCCTTTGGAAAACTCCAATATGTGCATGTATCAATAGACACCTGCTCTGGTGTCCTCCATGCCACACCACTCACTGGAGAAAAGACCTCCCATGTAATTCAACACTGTCTTAAGGCATGGAGTGCCTGGGGAAAGCCTAAATGCTTGAAGACTGACAATGGACCTGCTTATACTTCTCAGAAGTTTAAACAATTTTGTGCACAAATGCAAGTCACACATGTTACGGGCTTGCCATACAACCCTCAATGGCAGCGCGCACATCGCACGCTCAAATCATACTTAATTAAACAAAGAGGGGGAATAATAAAGGATTTGCCCCCCGTGCCACGAGTTGCCATAGCAGTGGCACTTTTCACCATAAATTTTTTAAACTCAGATGAGCATGGTCAGACTGCGGCAGAGCGACAGTGCTCAGACCCACATCAACCTAAGGAACTGGTGAAATGGAAAGATGTGTTAACCAATGAATGGAAAGGCCCGGATCCTATTTTAATAAGATCCAGGGGAGCTGTTTGTGTTTTCCCGTAGAATGAAGAAAATCCTTTCTGGGTCCCTGAAAGATTTACCAGGACAGTCCTGGAGCAGAAGGATGCAGCAGACCAGACACATGAAAAGCGGGAGCAAGCTGATGTTACTGATGATGATCAAGACCCCAGCTGTCCAGGGGGAACCACGTTGGGGAATCATGTCAACGTTCCCACTTCCGATGCCGGGGATGTATAATGCACAGGTTTTTCCTTGATTGACTTTACCTTGGACTGGATGCCAGTCCAGGGGCTCTGCTTGGGCCGTTGAGGGCTTGTTCTCTTTTTCCCCCCAATATGGGTATGGGAACTAATTTCACATCCTTGGATCCCATGCGATCCAGCCTTGACCCGTTTGACCAATGGCTGCTCTGTGGCATTAATGGAAGCTGCACTGATCTTACACCTATGGCAATGCTTAAAAGGGGTAAAAGTGAAAAAGGGCGGTTGGAGTTTGACTGGAAAGGGTCTTTGGGGAGCAGCCTCCAGTCGGGCCATAGCTCTAGGTCATTTAGTTGGACTGCCAATGATATAAAGTATCAATCCTTCAAACATACAGACTATGATGCCATACCAGTGTGTGTCTGGCCTCCTTTTATGTGGATTGTGAGCAATAAGAGTGCTACAGATAATGAATTACATTGTGAGTCCAGTGGATGTTACTATACTTTATGTTGGGATGCTCAAAAATTCCCCCTTGCGGTGGTAACTCGAATGCCGTGCTTTGTGCCCATTCCAATAGAGGCGCCCAGCAGCATGACATTATTTCGAGAAAAGAGGGACTTTGGAATCTCAGCAATTATTGTCGCCATCGTGGCTACTACTGCGGTCACGGCGGCAGTGACAGCCTCTGCCCTTGCACTATCCATCTCGGTGCAAACTGCACAGGCTATTAATGGCTTGTCGGCTACTGTCTCCGAGGCCCTGGATAAGCAGGCCTCTGCAAATACTCAGATACAGGGTGCCCTGATGCTGGTAAACCAGCGCATTGATTTAGTGCAGGAGCGGTTGGACATGTTGTGGCAGATGGCCCAATTAGGCTGTGAGCAAAAGCTCCCCGGCCTATATGTCACCTCCATCCAATATGAGAATTTTACCAAAGCAGCTAATTTGTCTAAAAGCCTCTTTCAGTTCCTGTTGCAGAATTGGACCTCCGAGTTTGAGCAGACACTTCGGGAGCTGAGAGCCACTATTATCCAGGTCAACTCCACGAGTCTTGACTTGTCTTTGACGGAGGGATTGTCATCATGAATTGCCTCAGCTGTTTCTTATTTCAAAGAATGGGTGGGAGTGGGATTGTTTGGTGCAGCCGTCTGTTGCGGACTGTTGTTGCTTCTTTGGCTGGTCTGTAGGCTCAGGGCTCAAAATAAGAGGGACAAGGTGGTTATCGCCCAAGTGCTTGTAGCTTTGGAACAGGGGGCTTCCACAGATATTTGGCTAACAATGCTTAAGCAGTAGGCCGCTGGTCAGACAGCTCTTGCACACCGAGAACATAGGCTCATTGCACAGGGTAGAGTGTCTGGTCTGAGCAGCCCATGAGGGATGCCGAGCAAAGCATCGCACAGGGAGTTGCCTGGCTCTCTGGGAGGCATGTTGTCCCGCATAAGGGTTGCCTGCCCTAGTCTCCCTTTCCCAGAAAAACGGCAGAGAACGGGTCGAGGTCACTTCGGGGTGAGTTGACAGCCCCATAGCGACTCTCGCACATGGTTGATCTGGGAGGTACAACCTCTGTCTCTATCCTTCGTTATATGGGTGACCTACCTTCTGAAAATTGGGAAGCCTCATTAATTCTGTTCCTATTAATTGACTCTGTTTAAAATAAATAAAAAAGGGGGAAATCCGACTATGCCTTGAGGCCAAGGCCCATATATCCCTGTAGGGAGGGCCTGAACCCCCATCTCGGGTGTTAGAATCACTCCGGTGGAGGGACCAAGGTCCAATCCTGCACTCCCTGGAGTGGCTCTGAGAGGTGAAGGGGTTGCTTTGAGGAAGAAAGCAAATCCTGCCACTGGGTGGGGCAGGGATCATTGCCTCATAAACATTGGCTCTGGGGCCCTGAGGAGGGGCCCTTCTCCAGTTTCCCTGATTGGCATTGAGAGGAAGAGAATTGCCCTCTGAATCAGTTTTGGAATGGCAGTCATTGCCCAATGGTGCCCCGCTGACAGTGGGGATAGTCCGGGCTCTTAGGACTGATGATATTATTTTGAGGGCATTCCCTACGGAAATGTCCCTCCTTCCCACAGCCCAAACATGTCCTTGTTCCCACCCCCTGGCTGGATTTTCCCTTTCCCTCTGGAGGTCTAATAGCAGTGGCCAGTATTTGCCCCTGAATGAAGTTGCCATCAATGTCCCTGCAAATGCGAATGTAATCATTTAGACTTTTATTATGGTGAGAGTGAAGGGCCTCCTTACAATATTTTGTCAGCATTTTCAAAGGCTATCTGTTTGATCACAGGCATTACAGGGCCGAATCCTCCAAAAATCCTCTCTGCCACCTGGGTAAGACGATCTCCAAACTCATGGAAGGGTTCAGAAGCCCCTTGAATAGTTTTGGACAATTGATCTCCCTCCCTCTTTAGAGAGCAGTGCCTTCCAGGTGCCAAGCGTCGCTGTGGCTACCTGGGCATAAACAGCAATATCATATTGCATCTGTTGCTGGATGGTGGCATATTGCCCGCTCCCTGTGAGCATGTCAAGATTTCTCTGGGGTTGTCCTGCCTGTGCATCTCTCTGGGCTATTTGGGAACATCTCTCTTGAAATTCTTCTCCCCAAATCAAGTAATCATCTTCAGAAAGAGCCACTCGGCAAAATTGTTGCCAATCAGTGGGTGTCAGATTGAGAACCATAAAGGACTCCACCAAAGACACAGTGAAAGGAACTTGCGACCCATAATTCAGGGTGGCCTCCTTAAGTTGTTTCATGTCTTTGAAACTAAGAGGATTGTGACGTGGGATAACCTGCCCAGGGTTGTTTGAGTCTGGGATTTCCATAACTGAAGCCACTATCGGGCAGCATCAGATCCCCCTTTTGGTCTTTCTTCAGGACTTGAGAGGGCTGGGCCACGGGATAAGAAGGACTTCCCTGTTCTGAGTATAGAGGGGGACTCTTTGCCCCTTCTGTCAAATCTCTGATTCTGGCCTTCCTCAATTCCTTTTTAAGAGCTGTGATCTCGGCGAGCAATTTTTCTTCCCCCAACTCTGAGTTGGGATCTGAATTACTTTCATTTTCTGTATCTGACAAGGAGTGGTACAGGAGGCTTTCAGGAGGGTGGCTCTCCAGGGTCCTTATGAAAAGCCCTGTCCTCCCTTGAAGATAGGGTCTTTCTCTGATCTTTATGGGTACCCTGTGACCTTTTGGATATGTTTTGGGGCTCATCTTCTTTACTTTCCGACTCAGAGCATAATGACTGCTGAGTCTCCATCCCCTGTATCTCTTTTAAAACTTCTTTACTACCTTGTACCACCTGTCTCAGGCAGACCTTATCTGTTAGAAGTCCATCCCTTACCAGTCTCCATAAAGAAAAGGTGGAGAGAGGCAGACTGTCAGATCCCTCTGTCTCCAACAGTTTTTGCAGGTCGCGCCAGATCTCTGCCCAGTTGGGCACATTTAAGCCTCTGCCCATTATGAACCAAGGACTAGCCCATTGAATGGATTTTAAAAGGCCTTCGAGAGTTTTTCTCTTTACTGCAGTTCTCTGTTTCTCTAGGAGTTTCTTTAACTGAAGCTGTAATTCGACCTTTCCGGGTGAATTTCCCATCTCTCCTTTACTCTTTACCTCAATATGTCCTGGCTGGCACAAGGGCTGACCCCGTCCACTGACCTTACTTTCAGGTCTCAGCGGGACCTCCAATTGCCTCGCCTGCATGGCCTGCACGAGAATCTGTGGAGGGTGTCAGGATTGACAACACAGGACTCTTGCTTGATGTTAAGAAGACTCTTTATTTTGCTCCAGGGCTGGCTTTTATAGCCCTGCACCATATGGAAGAAGAGGAAGTGGAGGAGGGTGGTTAATCATTTCAGGGTTCAAGGAACAGTCAGGGCATTCTCAGAGGCCTGTCCCAGTATTCCAGGAACCAAAGGAACATATTGCTTCAGTAAATATGTTTTTCTCGGCGGTTACAGTGAATTCTTAGCCAAGGTCTTCAATTCCCACACCAAGATGCAACCTAGATGCTCAACTATTAAGAATGTATAAGAAAAATGTGGTACATTTACATAATGGAGGGGGGAAAAAAAAAGCAATGACATCTTGAAATTTGCAGTCAAATGGATGGAACTAGAAAAAAACATCTCAAGTGAGGTAACCCAGAACCAGAAAGACAAATATGAACCTTCATCCAGTAACTGATGGAACCAGATGCAGAGATCCATAACTAGCCATAAGGACATGCTGTGGTGTCCAGTCAAAGACAGGGAGGAACAACAAAAGAACAAAGGGGTCAAGACCAGGATGAGGAAACCCATAGAAACAGCTGACCTGAGCGCGCACGCACGCACGCACGCACGCACGCACGCATGCACACGCACACACACACACCAAAGACCCAGAGACAGATTTTATACTTAACATACATGAAGTGTTATTGGACAATGATTTCTCACTAACAATCCTTTTCCTGATAATATATGTATTTCCCAGACACAGGAGAAGACCTTGGCTTACTTCAGCACTTCAGTGTCTATCCACAACTGAGAAATAACAAGTCAAACCTCAAAGCCATACCCACCAAGTATGGAATACACCAAATATGGAATTTCTGGACGAGCCCTTCTCATAGCTATAATGTGGCCTTCTGTACAGTAACCATCCATGTTTTAAGTAAATTCAAAGGGCCACTACAGTTCAAGTTTGTTTTGTAAATATCTTAGAGTTAGAATGATTTGGAGATGAGGTAAAACATTTGAGCAGGGAGTGACAGTCCATGACTTTAATCACAGTGGAGACAGGCAGCTCTAAGCTAGTTGTTTCCTAAATTCTAGAGTTACAGTAAACAAAGTGGTGGTGGTGCATGTCTTTAATCCCACCACCCTAAGACAAAATTCAGACATAGTTCCTTATTGGTATGTTTGCAAACTAGAGACATCATATACCATATTTATAGATTATTATAAAAATCCTCTGTAGGTTACTAAAAAGACAAGCTAAAATTAAAAATCAATGCCCTTTATGATCTAAAAATAAGTACTCCTTAATCTGAACTTTATATATATATATATAAGAAAGGGGAATATAGGTATATATATCCACACATATCAAGGTACATTTAACTTCAAAATCTCAAAAAAAATAAATAAAAATAAAATTTTAAATGAAAAGACAATACTTTTTCAGTTGCCAAAACTTGTCAAAAAAAAGAACTCCCCAAAGTTAGGATTGGGGCAGGGTTTTGTTTTTGTCTTTCCAGGAGAATAAAAGCATCTAACTAAGGTATCTGGAGCCCATTGGACACATGAGACATCTGAAGAAGGGTGGATGATCAAGAGAAAATGTACTAAGCAAAACAGAAAATTGGCCTAAGATAGCACACCTCCAAGAGGACAGACTTTCACAATCTTCCCAAATGCCGTTTCTGCTGCTCTTTACAAACATAAAAGGAAAATGGCCTTTTTGTGGTCCCAATTCAATTAAAAGTCAAAACTGGCGTTGGAAACCAGGGCAGTGGTGGTGAACGCCTTTAATCCCAACACTTGGCAGGTAGAGGCAGATGGATCTCTGTGAGTTCCAGGCCAGCCTGGTCTACAAGCTACACAGAGAAACCTTGGCTCAAAAACCCAAAACAAACAAACAAAAACTCCCAAAACAAAAAACAAACAAATAAACAAAAACCTAAAAAACAAAAACAAAACCAATCCCCCCCCCCCAAAAAAAAGCCCTCGTGCATGCTTGTTAAAGGAAAATCCAAAGTCTCTGGCTCATGTCAGAAGAGCCACCTGGTATGAGACAGAAGAAAATAAAATTTCTACTGCCATTAATTTCATATTTTAGATAGATAGGTGGTCTATAAACTCTGCAAAAATATACAGAAAACGGAATTGAAGGACTTACATGACTGAGATATTGTCTTCTCCTGGCAGTACCAATCTACTTCAGAGAAGATGATGGGCATCGAAGAACCTCCATATGGAGTTTACTTTCTATGTGGCAAAGCTAGCTGCTGGGTAAGAAATTGCCCTTGCCTCAACTGCTGACATTATGCTGTCCAAATTGGACAAGCAGGACACAAAGGAAGTTGACTGCCAAACTTTGCCAAGACAACAAAGGTTAGTCTTTCAAATTCCTGCTTTACAGAAAAGTTGGTCAGATATTCTGTAGGTCTGTAGGTCCAGATGATGCCCCAACATTACAGAAAAACCTCAGGTGACTATCCAGGTAGCCAACTGTCTCTGCCATTTCTATAGTTTTGGAACTTTCCTTCTTGTTTACTCAGGTAGTATTGTATCTTTCTCAGGTCTCTGATGGGGTTGAAGACTAGATAGTTATAGTTTTTACCATTTTCTTTGTTACCAAATTCAAAAAAGAAATTCACAAAAGAGAGGTAAATTTTATAAAGGTTGAAAGACATAAAAGTTGTTTATCTCAGAAAATGTTTTAAAGTCTAAAAAGATATTTCTAGGTTGGTAAGTTGTGATAGAAAGTGATTCAGGTACAAAACTTGGAACTCACTAAGTTGGGATAGATAATAGTTTCTCTGAAGTTGCCAAAAACAAATGGACTGGACATTGTGAATTTAATTTTACCTGATGATTATTCTTATAGTATATAATTTTACTGTGTTAAGAGTTAAAACCTTTCCTTTATATTTAGATAAAGAGGGGGAAATGCTTCAGGATATGCAATCACACTGTAAACCCGTGAGACTGTGTTAATTAAATAAATCACCTTTGGGTCAGGAGGCAGAGCCAGCAACTAGTTGCTAGTTGGCAGGAAGTAGTAATAGACTCAGAGGGAGTCCTGAAGACAAAGAGACAAACAGGAAACACAGAGGGACTTTGAACATCTTTTTGGGTTGGGGTGGTGGAAGGACACTCTTGCTGAGTCTCTGGTTAAAGAGGAAGGTTAGCTTGTTGTTTCTCAGCATCTCTGAGCTAGCAGGTTTTTACCCTAGCATCTGACTCCCAAGTCTTTATTGGCAAAAAGAATGAGAGATTTAGTTAAAAGCTACATTTGACTGCAGTGGCACTAGGTGGTTCTGGCTGGCTGTAATCCCACAGGCCTCTGCCTGAGCAGCTGGTGACCTGTGGGCAAGGGTTTCTGAGTTGCGGTCAGTAGCTGAAACAGCAGTAGACTCGGGTGCAGCCTTCTTTTTGTCTGTCTACGAGGTCTAGAATGGCCTAAACACCTCAGGCAGACTTAGAATCTTGGTCAGAAAAAGTTGACATGACTGACATCTGTGGAAGCTTCTGATTTGGGGTCCATGTACCAAACCTCCTGGTATCTACCACTTTCAGTCTGTGGGGGAGCTAACCTTTACTGTCCTGACAATCCCCTGAGGTACATGCATCCAGTCTCTCATCCCTCAAAGAGACTGTGGCCCTTTTTGGTCTTCTGATTAACTAACAATTCTGCTTCTGGAGATGCCTGTCTTTTCTATTATTTCCAAGTCTCCTCTGTCAATCCTAATCTAACAGTTTAGATGGGTGTGGTGGTACAGGCCTTTAATCTCAGCATTCAGGAGGCACAGGCAGGAGGATCTTTATGAATTCAAACATTCAGAAGTAGGGATGAAGATGTAATTCATCGTAGAGAGTGTGCCTGGAATGTATGAGGTCCCAGATTTCATTTCAAATACTATCAAACAAATCAAAATAAAATGCAGTGTTACTCAACAAGTCTAAACCTAGGGTACAAAAACATACATGAATATTCACAAGCAACATTATTTATAATAGCCAAAAAGTAGAAACAGGGGTTGGAGAGATGGCTCAGTGGTTAAGAGCACAGGTTGCCTTCCAGAGGACCTGAGGGTTCAATTCCCAGCACCTATGTGGCAGCTTGAAAGCATACCTAACTCTGGTTTCAGAGGACCCAACTCTCTTTTTCTAACCTCCCTGAGCACCAGGCATACATATGCAGATATGTATTCAGGCAAAACATCCACATTCTTAACATAAAAACTAATAATAAATTAAAAAATGCCTTATGTCCATACACAAATAAGCAACATGTAGTATATACTACAACAGATTACTCAGCCACGAAAACAAATGAACTATCCAGTCATGCAAGCCAGACAGAAGAGGTCACATATTTAATGATCCTATTTATATAAACACACAAAACAGTGCACACATATTTAGAACAGAAAGCAGATTGGTGATTGGGGGCGGGGAGGGAGGAAATGGAGGACTAGGAACTGACTGCTAATGAAAACAAGTAGCTTCTATTTGACACTATAAAAATGTTCTAGAATCTAACAGCGAAGACAGTAACACAGTCTCGAGGTTAAAGAAAGATCTACTGAAGCACATACTTTAAAAGGATTTTACTCCAGGCAGTGGTGGTGCACGCCTTTAATCCCAGCACTCAGGAAGCGAAGGCAGGCAGATACCTGTGAGTTCATGGCCAGCCTGGTCTACAAAGAGTTCCAGGAGAGCCAGGGCTATTATACAGAGAGACCCTGTCTCGAAAAAAAAAAAGAGAAGAGAGAAAGAGAAAAAGAAAGAAAGAAAGAAAGAAAGAAAGAAAGAAAGAAAGAAAGAAAGAAAGAAAAGACTTTACAAAAATAAAACGTATAGTCTCCTACAGTTCTACTCCTTCAGACTGGATCACAACCACGCTTAGTTCAGAAACCTACAAATTCTGTCAGGTCTATCACAGTAATAAGTCTCCATTCTCTTTACCCACACCTTGCTTCTGACTCTTGGGTTACCTGGTTCACGCCTTTAACATTCATCGGGACCTTCATCCTCCTGGTGAAGTTGCAACCCCTTCACATGACTTCACAGGGGCCTCTCGCAACCGGGCTGCACCTGGCTTCTCCACCTGTGGTTTCCATGAGCGGATGCCACCACACTTCATTCATTTATATTTTACAGATCTATTTATGTACTTTATGTGTAAGGGTGTTTTGCCTGCATGTGCATTTACACATCAGAAGAGGGCATAGGATCCCATGAGACTACAGTTATAGACGGTTACGAGCCACCATGTGGATGATGGGAATTGAACTCAGGATCTCCCTTCAGCCCTGCAACCGCACTTCTTTAAATTAAACACGACAGTCACTACCCCTAACCTGAGGCTCCACAGAATTCATGCAGCACGCGTTATCACTGTGCAGCTAGCAAGACACCGCCCCGGGCTGGCCCCGCCGCACCCGTCCGGAAACGCTCGCAGCGGCAGAGGAACGCCGGAAAGTGACTCTCGCTCCGCTTCAACCCCCCTCACGCCACACACATAGTCTCGCGCACTCCGCGCCTGCGCACTCGTCATTCTCTGCTCGCAAGCCTCACTGCGCAGGCGCATTTCCACGGTTCTCCGTTGAGAAGGTGCGGCCGCTGCGCGGGAGGTAGGAGGAGCCGGGCATCGGGCTAGTGACCCGGCGGGGCTGGGGGTAGGCTGTCAGTTTCCGCGGTACCCCCCCTCTCTTGCGAGGCCGGCCGGCGTCTGTCTCGTCCGCAGGCGCCAGCGGCCACTCGATCTCAACCGACCAGCGGCCGAGAAGCAGTGTGCTCGGTAGACCAGGGGCAGAGCCCGCCAGGAGGGAGGTGGGGACAGTGCCATGACCACCGGACAGCACAGAGTTCCAAACGGTCTGTCTGCCTTTGGACCGTCAGGGCGTTCCTCAGGCAGGCCCCCAGTCTCCTTTCGTGGGTCTCCAGTTTGAGTAAGCGGGGAGGGTCCGCCCCGCCCCCGAACCCATTCTTTCCCTAGACGCCTGCAGGGAGTTGGCAGACTGGTAGGGTACTGAGGAGGCAGGAGTTCCTGCCCTCCGGAAGCTTGGACCCTAGTGGGATGGATCACTTATATCCATATATTGGTGGATCACCTACCGGAGAGGGACATCTTATCACTCGATTGTCATCAGCAGAGATGTGGGGACTCAACACTAATGGATGTGAAATTTACAATTTACGCATCTCTAGCATGATAAAATTCAGTTTGCTTTTGCCAGATGTTGCAGGCCTCTGTGTCTAACTTCTCTCTCCCTGCACACCTCTGCCTTCTACCATTTCTCTTCATTCCCACTGTATCAAACTCTTTGCAGTTGGTGAATTCAACAGATAGTTGCCTGGCATTTATTATAAGTTGGGTACCAGACAAACCAAAGAAAATACAAAGTAAATAAAGCTGATATGCTGAACTTCATTAACAGATAACTCAGCGAATAAAAACAGAATTAAAACCTGAACCACACTGCCTAGACTTCTGCCTTGCTACTTCAAAACTGTTCCTCATTCTACTTGTACCCCAATCCTCGATCTAAAGAAAAGATGATGGCAAATTGTGTTGCAGGATTGCCATAAGGATTAAGTGAGTTAGGGATTTAAGAAGCATTTGGCCTAGGGTCTGGTACACAAGCATTCAATAAGTGTTGTGCACTGCAAATGATTATAAGCTGTGACAGATGACACTGTGACAATCATGTGTGATAATACAGATTGAGGAGGGGGACAGGGCCCATATGAAGGAGTAGGGGAAAATCATCTAAGATTATTGCATGACTAAATTTGGAATGAATAGATTTCTGCCATCGGGTTATTTAGAGAGGTTGTGTGTGTGTTGTGTGTGTGTGTGTGTGTGTGTGTGTGTGTGTGTGTGTGTGCAAAGGCCAGATGAGAATGTTGGGTATACTGCTCTATCACTGTTGGTCTATCCCCTCAAGACAGGGTCTCTCACTGGAACCTGGAGCTGTAGTTTTTCAAGAGGGCTGGATAACCATCAAGTTCCAGCAGTCCTCTTGTCTCTGTCTCCTCTTCCCTCTGCCCAGCACTGGGTTTACAAGTAAGTGCTACCACACCTGACTTTTTTTTTCATGTTGCTGGATATCTGAACTCCTGTCCCCATGCTTGTACAATAAGCACTCTTACCCACTGAGCCATCTCCCCAGACCTAGATTATTAAGTTTTGATTTTTGATTCCCAATACCCTGTGTACCCCAGTAAACATTCATGCCCTTAAGGCCCAACCTTTATCTGCAGGCAGTTTATATGGGTGGCATTTGCTCTCTCGTGGGTATATAAGGACATATCCTTTATCTCTATTCCAGTCATTTTGCAGAATTTGTTGATAGCCTCATCAGCTGATAAAGCAATAATTGGGATGTCTGAGCCACTGTGTGGACACAAGGTCTCTGCAGTTGGGGAACATTTATTTAGTGGCAGCTGGCCTTCATGTTTTTCTCCAAATTTCAATAAAAAATACACTCCCAAGATACATATTTTTTTTCCTGCCTGGAGACTATGCATTGGCAGATGTACATGTGTGTGCATGTGTTGTGTGCCATGTGCTCTGTCCTGTGACATACTATACTAGACTATACCTTGGGAACTTTCCCCATACCCTACATGGTCTTGTTCCTTCCTGAAGAAATGACATAAAATAGCAATAGCTGTCTAATTATGCTTAGATGCTTTTGGTTTTCCACAGATACGAAATTAAATGAGCCCATACCCTTTATCACTCTGGAGATCATGGAGAATCAGCTCACATGTGTTCTGTCTCAGCGGCGGCAGTTGAACAGGAACATATTCCTTCCCTTGTGAATATTAACAGAGGGAAGTCATTATGGAGAGGAAAACAGTACTTTGTTCATAGTTGTGCAAAGTCTCCAAGTAAATCAGAGAAGAGAAGCCCCAGTGAAACCGGAGTGTGGCAAGGCCTAAGCGGGCTTTCTCACGAGTTTCTCCTCTGTGGACATGTTTACAGATTGGTCCTCACTCCCCTAAAGACAAGCCTGAGAACCTTAAAACGGGTCACATGATGGATGAGTCAGATGATGATTTCAAAGAGCTCTGTGCCAGCTTTTTCCAAAGGGTGAAAAAAAATGGAGCCAAAGACGTGTCAGGAGAGAGAAGGAAGCAGAAGGCAGCTGGCAGCACCCAGAAAAGAGGCAAGCTGAAAGAAGCCACGCAAGCCGCCACCAGGAGCAAAACCCTTCAAGAAAAGAGACCTCGGCCAGGCCGCCAGGCCTCTAGGACTAAAAAGCAAGGGGCACCTAAATCCCAAGAAGGGGACCCAGCTCTCCCTGTGAATGGAAAGGGAGCTGTGATGTGTGAAAGAGCACAGAGCATTCAGACAGGTAACCAGCAGGGCCCGCTTCTGGAGAGGGAACCAAGCGATGTGTGCTGCTGTAAACTGGGGCTCAGAAAACTTGCTATAAAAGGCCAGGTAACATACACCTCTAATCCCAGCACTCAGGAGGCAGGGGTTGTGAGTTGTGCCAGCCTGGTCTACATACTGAGTTCTGGGACAGCCATGGCTATGTAGAGAGATCCTATCTCAAACAAAACAAAAGACCAGAGGGTAAATACCCTATTTTTACAGATCATATAGTTTGTACTGCAACTATGATTGGCCCTCCTTGTCTGTGGGGTTACAAATCTGTAGGTTTACCCTCTGTCACATGCTCAATATTTGAGAAAAGAAATAGTCTGTGCTTAATATGTCCAGACTTTTTTCTTGTTTTTATTCCACAACAATAAAGTGTAGCAACTATTTATATAGCATTTACTGTGTATTGGGTACTATATTAATCTGTAGCTGAATTAAAGCACACTGGGGTACATAGGTTAAATGCAGATAGTATATTTTGTAAAAGG
This sequence comes from Cricetiscus sungorus, assembly GCA_030556225.1. Taxonomy (NCBI): domain Eukaryota; kingdom Metazoa; phylum Chordata; class Mammalia; order Rodentia; family Cricetidae; genus Cricetiscus; species Cricetiscus sungorus. The sequence goes on from JANBXA010000069.1 coordinate 9,921,922, forward strand.
GACTGGAAATTTGTAGGGACTACTAGACTAATCTCCCCTAGATACAGAGGTCAACTGTGCTTAATGGCTGCTGTAGTGAGAAAGCAGAGATAGATGATATGGAAGTGGATAGGTGTAGCCTTGTGCCAGTGAAACTTAATTTACAGAAACATGGCTGCCCTAGAACCATAGTTTGCTCAAGTCTATGTGTGTTCCTTTGTGAGTTTGTATGAATATGTGCTCTGCTTTCCATGAGTGTTTGTATAACTTTGGCACTTTTGTGTGTGTGTGTGTGTGTGTGTGTGTGTGTGTGTGTGTGTGAATTAATTCTAAGTTAGGAAAGTTGGGATGGCCAGCCAATCTGGTTAGGCTGAGGAGGCTTTCAGAATGTGCACTACAGGTTCAAGTTCCCCGCCCCGTCACCCTTGGCATCCTCAGCCTCTTCACACAGCACTTAAACCAGCCTTGCATGGGTGATGCATCGCTTTTCAGGCTCCTGATTTCTGTTTCTGATTTTCCTCACCTTCTCTCCTTTGTCCTAAAGGACATTTTTTTTCTAGCGTGGATGCAGAGTCTGAGCCCTGGAGACCGCTGAAGGACTATGTAATGCTGCCCGGGTACTCTGGGCACTCAGGCTCCCTTTGTGCAGCTGCTGAAAGCGCCACAGCATTTGCACATGCATATGTGTGAAATTGGCTCATAGCTTCAGGGGTTCCTGAATCTCCATAGAAGGCCATAGATGAATCTCAAGTTAAAGAATTGGTCTAGAAAGAAACACTTACCATTAGTATTTCTTTAATGAGTTTTATTGAGATATTGCTCATATTCCATATTTCTTAAAGTGTAGTTTAGTGTTTTTAGCACATTCAGAGTTGTGCAACCACCACCACTACTACCTAACTTGAGAGTGTTTTTATCATCCCCCCAACCAAACCACAGACTCATCAGCATTTGCTGAAGCCAGTGTCCCCCTGCATTGGCATATGTGAAAGTATGAACAGGTCCTGTTCACACAAGTCAGGTCAGATGTGAACTGACTGGTAAAGGACATTTTGGGAAGACATTTGTAGAACAAATGCTGTGAATATTTTCCTCCTTGTCAGAGAGTGCTCCCAATGGCGACTCCCAGCCCCTTCCATCCTGTTTCACTACTACTGGTGTGCCAAGTCCCTCCAAACCCAGAGCTTCAGAGCTGGTTCTCCAACGGATGAAACAGTTCAAGAGAGCAGACCCTGAGCGCTTGAGACATGCTTCAGAAGAGTCCTCCCTAAAGACCAAGCTAGAAGAAAGTGCCCCAGGGAGCCCTCAAGAGGAGATGGTGGTAGAGAACGGTATGGTGAGCATGTTCTGTTTGCTAAGAAAAGGCAGTCTAAAAAGGGGAAACAGGAGGAACTCTGTTGACCTCATTTTTTTATACAGGTTCTCTGTCTGATGTTTATCTCACCACCTCGTTGGAGGAATGGAATGCCTCTATAAGAACTATTTGTTTCATTATTTTCAATTACATGTATGTATATGTCTGTGTCGGGGTATGTACATGGAAGTGTAGGTGCCTGTGGAGGCCAGAAGAGTATGTTGGATCCCTTGGAGCTAGAGTTGCAGGCAGTAGTGAGCTAGTTATCTGACATGGGTACCAGATGCCAAGCTCTGGTCCTCTGCAAGAGCGCCACTGAACTGTCTCTTTAGCTCCTGGTTTTTTATTGGACTTCTTACATGGTCTTGCCCCACTTTTTCCTTCCTCCCTTCCCAGTCTCCCTCCCAATTCTTATTATGAAATTAATCTTTTACAGAAAGTTTTTGTTGTTGTTGTTTTGACCACAGTAAGGCTGAGGAAATGGTTAGTATGTGAAGTATTTTCTGAGTAAGCACAAGGACTTGAATTCAAATCCCCAGCATCTAGAACTGGGCGTGGTGGTGCACACCATAACTCTCACACTGGAAAGACAGACAGAATGATTCCTGAGAAGGTGGAAAGCGATAGGAAAAGACACCTGACATTGGCAATGGCCTACACACACACACACACACACACACACACACACACACACACACACACACACACACACAAAAATCAAAACAAAGTAACAAAAAGTTCTCAACTTTCCTAATGCTGAGGACCTTTATGTTGTGGTGACCACAACCATAAAATTACTTTGTTGTTATTTTATAACTAATTTTACTATAGTTATGAATCATAATGTAAATATCTGATCTGCAATTCCCAAAGGGGTCATGACCCACAGGTTGAGAACTGCAGCTTCATGCACCCTATCTAGATTTAACAGTTTTAACATTTAGCCATCACATTCTTTTTTGTGTATAGTTTTTCACATCCTTCATTGTTTGTTTGGTTTTATTTTTCAAGACAGAATTTCTCTGTGTAGCCCTGACACTACTCCTGCCTAGCTTGTTTTTCACATCTTAATTAGCTTTGTTCATGATTCTGGAATTGGGCAGCAGACTAGACTCTTGACTTATGTATTTTGTGTATCTACACACATCAATGATGTCAGTGATAGTGTGACGTCACTGACAAGCAACCCATAGATTTTCTCAAATTAGCACAACCCATTTTCATAACAGTTCCCCAGTTGTCTAAGCTATCTTTTTTAGCTGTACTGCACCTCACTCTACAGACCAGGCTGGCCTCGAACTCACAGAGATCTACCTGCCTCTGCCTCCGGAGTGTTGGAATTAAAGACATGCGCCACCACCGTCCAGCCCAAGCTATCCTTTGTAGCTTGCTTTTTTTCCTGCACAAAGTTCACAACGCTGTGTATTGTTTTAGTTCTAATAGTCTTTTTGGGATGGGGTTCAGACAGGACTTTACTATGTAGTTCTAGAATTCACTATGTAAACCAAGCTGCCCCTGAATTCAAGGTTAATCCTTCTGCCTCTAACCCCATCCCCATATTAGTATTATAGGCTTGAGTGTCATACCCCATTCTGAATGAAATCTCTTTAGTTCAGATTGTAGAATAGTCCCTCCCCTTTTTTTATGTTAACTTTTGAAAAGCCCAGACTGGCTCATAATTTACCACATTTTGGATTTGCTTGATTATTTGTTTATGGTGTACTTTAAGTAAATTGGAGGTCTGATCAGCTTCAGGTTAAACAGCTTGGCATCCTCTCTTAAAAGTGGCTGTGAACTTTGTGTTCCTAGAGGCTCATAATGTCAGGTGATCCTATAAGCATTGTGGATCTTCATCTCTGATGAATGTGTTCAGAAGGAGAAGAAGGGGGTTTTCTGGGAAGGCTCACTGGTTAAAGCACTTGCCACACAAGCATGAGGAGTTAGATCCTCAACACCCACATCAAAGCTGAGCACACATGAAGGGCCTACATCTAATTCCAGGGCTCAGGAGACTAATACCAGAGATCCCTGGCGCTAACTGGCTGGCTGGACTAGCTGAACTGATGAGCTCCAGGTTCTGAAGAAACCCTGCCCCAGTAAATGAAGAGTGATCAAGGAAGATACCCAGTGTCAACCTGTGCCCACATACACACACACACACACACACACACACACACACACACACACACACACACACACAACCCTGCCCCAGTAAATGAAGAGTGATCAAGGAAGATACCCAGTGTCAACCTGTGCCCACATACACACACACACACACACACACACACACACACACACACACACACACACACACACATACACATGTGTGCTTGCTCTAAAGTAAAGGAACAGGAACAAACACTAGTGAGGGATCCACAGCTAATTAATAATGGGACCTCTGGGTACTGTATTTGTTATCATCACTTTGAGAACACTAAGGATTCTCAGGCTGCAATGATTGGACATCTTGTTGAGTCATCAGTCCTTATGGCATGTGGCAGGAAGTAATACACACCAACTCTCTGTTTAGGAAAAAGAGGAGCTGGGGTTGGAGCTGTAGCTCAGTGGTGCAGTTTATCATGTGTGAAGATTTGGGTTTGATCTCTAATACCACAAAAGAAATAAGCCACCAGATGAACTTGTGCTACTTTTTGAGCCTGTGACAAAAGTTACTGACTAAAGTAATAGTCAACAACTTGGAGAGCTGTAAGTTCCCAGGGCCTATTCTCTGAGTCCAGGGCCACCTTTTGAGCTATCTCAAGGCCAGAATCACTCTATCCTTTAGTATGCTGCTAAAAGGAGACTTGATTATCAGAGGCATATCACACTGTCCTGATTCTGTTGTTATAATCGATAAGAGGTCAGCGTTAGAAGAGGCCTCTGTAAACACACTTGCAGAGTGGTGCTATGTTTTAGTTTCTTTGTTCTTTGCCTAGTGATGCTAGAGCTGTAGACAAAACAGAAGGGTAGAAGGTCATGGAGCCTGTCTGTTCTCATGGATCTGGATGCTTCTCCACTCCACAGAGTATAAGCCCAGGGTCCATGCCACAGACAGTGATGCTGCTATGGCCCTGGCCTTACAGCAGGAGTTCAGAAGGGAGGAACCATCTTCCCATCATGACAGCTTGGAGGAGAAGGGGTTGTTCTTCTGCCAAATGTGTCAGAAAAACCTCTCAGCAATGAATGTGACGCGGAGGGAGCAACATGTGAACAGGTAGGAGCAGCAAGGCCACCCCCTTTTCTGTGTCAGTGACCAAATTCCAGTGGCCTGACAGCACCAGTGGGGATATTGATGCCTTGCATTAGGGTAGCATCTCTGTCCTAACATACCCCTTCTGAACAGCCCATGGAGGTAGAATCCTTATAATGTATTTCAGCCACTTAAAGGACACAAATCCTTGGCTTTTGTGCACCTGTCACTACTGTCAGTTTTGAATTACTTATATCACCTCTGAAGGGAACACCTTCCCCCTTGGAAATCACTGTGTGTTGTCCCCTTCCTCATTCTCACAACTACAACATATGTGGGATCACACAATATTTGCCCTTTTGTGTCCATCCTCCACTTATCCATGTTTTCAGATCTCATCTCTGTGTTGTATGTCAGCATGTCATCCCCCAAACCACTCTAATGGCTAAATAGTAGCCCATTGTGTCGCTAGACCTCATACTTGCACTTTCATCCATTGCCAGACATTTGGGTTTCCACCTTGTGGATTTTATAGTAGAGCTGCTGTGAATATGTGTTTTATGGATTTGTTTGAACACTTTTTTTCATTTCCTTGGGACTCATACTTGGGAGTGGAATTGTTGGATTGTAAGGTAAGTCTGTGTTGATCTGTCCTCAAATTCCTTAGGCACCTTTGCTAACACATAACTAAATTTAGTGTCTGAGGCTGACTGCCAGGAGACATGCAGATGGCGTGAGGGGATCAGCTTTTGGGGAACATTTACATGTCAGTGTCGATCAAGCATTTGCTGTGGTCCATGTTACTTGAGAAGGTTGTTCTGTATTTACTGACTTCCTGCAGATGCCTTGACGAGGCGGAAAAGGCGCTGAGACCTGCTCCACCTCAGATCCCTGATTGCCCAATATGTGGTAAACCATTCCTCACTTCCAAGAGCCGAATTAGTCACTTGAAGCAGTGTGCAGTGAAGATGGAAGTAGGCCCCCAGCTCCTGCTCCAGGCTGTGAGGCTACAGACAGCTGAGCCTGAGGTGGGCAGCAGCCCTCCAGTACCCAGGTAAGAGGGATGAAGGAATAAAATAATGCCATTTTCACTCCAGTTAGACTTTGCCTGGAAAGTTTGCTATAGTGTTGGAGAGAACTAGCTCTTTCTTGGATTCTGGCATGAGACATGTAAGGAAATTGTTCATGGTTGAAGAAGGATCAAGGAGCACAAGGGTTTTGCACATGTATGGGGCTACCCATACAAAGAATTGCCGCTGCTTCCTTGAGGTCCTTCCTTTAACATTGCCAATCCCATAATCCTGCAGTGACCACTCTAGAGCATCTAAGAATTTCTCATTTTTCTTATTTGCTTTGCATCCCTGTCTTGGTTGTGCAGCATGTTCCGATCTTGTGTAGCTTTGTTTTCATACTATTAATGCCAAATTATTCAGCACAGTTCCAAGAGTTGACTAGGCAGAACTATAAGACTATATATTATTCTGTGAGAATCCCATACAATGTTTTTTGTTCATATTCACCCCCCACTCTTTCCCCTAAGTATTTTTTAATTGCATGAGTTAATACTTATGTATTAAAATAGGAGGCTCCCATAACAACTGGGAAGCAGTCCTCAGTATGCAGACTCCAGACATGCAAGCAGCGTAGGCACAGCTCTGTTCCCTATCCCTGAGCTGAGTACATCTAAGTTGGCCCCAACTTTACAGGGAACAAAGGTAGCATGGGCACCAGACTTCTCATCACTGCCTTGCACGTGGGTTATCATCTGCTGAACTGGGCCACAGTGAGCAGAGGAGGTTCTCCAAGCCAGGGGGTCTCCCTACACTCAGTGCATCCGTACTAGCATTGTAGGGCAGGAAGCCTTGAGGTCTTAGACATCTATTGTTTTTCTCACAGATTAAAATTGTTTACTTTTAAAATGCTTCCAAATAGTGAAATTAGATGTACATGGGTCCTTCTAGAAGGCTGGTGAGTAGAAAGTTATGGGAATCGATCATCCTCAAAGGGCTTTGGACCTTCCCTAAGGGGGCTTTGAGTATTCCTCTGCTGAGACCAAGCTGAAGCATTTGGACTTTGGAATATTCCAGATTTTGTGATTAGAGCACCACGCTAGTCTGAGTACGCTGTTGCCCTCCACACTCCTTACTTGATTTCTCTAAGCCCAAACCTTGCCTATGTCCCAGGGTGTAGCATCAGTGCTGCTCTTACACCTGCCTCCTGCCTCCTGGCTGCTGGCTGGTGCCCCTCTCTCTTGCCTATGGCTGACTGAGTTAGGGATTGTTTACACTTTCCAAGACCACACCTAAGACTCTCCTATCTTGTGTAGGGAGAGCTAGAGCTTTTGCAAACATCTGACTTGCTTCCTACCATACCTCCTCTTTGCCCAGCTGCTGGGGCTCACTCAGACAGTAGATTTTTTTTTTCCAGCCAGAGAGGACTTCACACAAACCTTTTGTAAGGCAGAAAGAGGTCAGCTCTAGGGCATCTGTTTATGTAGCAGCAGAGTCTGGAGCCCTGTCATTTGGGCCTTGGATAGAATGCCACTGTAGTCCTCCTGCAGGAGGGGAAGGATCCATTGTGGCCAGGACTGCCTTGGGGGTATCTGAAGTTTCAGTGGGCAAAACTTGTTGGCTACAGAGAGCTTACTTGGAGCTATAGACGAGCGTTTAGCCACATCTAGGTATGTAGGTACCACTGAGGGCCAAGGAAGAGCCCTGGCCCTTCGCTGTTGGGCTGTGCTAAATTTCTAGTTTGGGTCAAATGAGTGCTCTGAGAATAGATTTGGCACAGTGAAAACCCAAGCAACTGTTGGCCCATTGCAATGAGCAGACACACCATTTCTTTTATTTTCTGGAAGATAGAAGAGGCCCAGAATCAGAGGCACTTGCTGACCTCTCTCTGTGGCTTTTTAACTTCAGCAATCATGTTGGAGGTTTGAAACGGAAAGGAGCCACCATCAAGAAGAAACCACAGAAGAGGTGGAAGGCCAACAAGCCCGAGGCTCTGTCTGAAGATCTGCTGGTGGCCATGGCTCTGTCTCGCTCTGAGATGGAGCAGTGTCCAGCTGTGCCCCCACTCAGACTGGAAAGTGCTTTTTCTGAGAAGATACGGCTAGGTGCAGGTACATGTGGCTGGAGCAGAGGCCTGGGGAGAGCTTGGTGCCTGGTTGCTGGCTGAGAGTTATCATGGCAGCTGCTAGGATGAGTGGTCAGAGCCACTTCTGACTAAGCCACTTCTATTTATCTGTAGAGAAGAAAGGTCACAGGAAGAAGCCACTGGTGTGTCCCCCGCAGTTGTTAACCCAGGACTCTGAGACCACAAGCAGACAGATTGAGGACCGTGTGGCCCAGCTACTATCAGAAGAAGTGGAGCTGTCCCACACCCCGCCACTTCCTGCCAGCAAGATTTTTAAGGAAGAACTGGAACATGCAGGCTGGCATCTGCAGCTGCCTGAAGGAAAGCGGAATTTTCTGTGGGAATGCAGCACCCTCACAGGAGCCTGGGCTAAGGAGTCCTTCTATACAGTGGGCCTGATTCCTTCCAAGGTGAGCCTTGCTCCCCCTAACACACATGTGGATGGGCTTTGGAAAGAGATGGGTAGTCTAGAAATGCAACCAGTTACCAGGGCTGGATGAGGAAAAGTCCGTTAAGTAGACTAGGGAGGAAGCAACAGAGACATTGGCTGTACCTCACGTCTGTAGCACCTCAGTTGGACTTCTGCTAAGAAAAAAAGGACTTTAGTTCCCCAAATTTAGCATATTCCTAAAAAGCTTGTTTAAAATGTGAAGTCCAGGCCCACTTCTGTCCAGCTATTAAATCTGTCTGATAAAGCCTTGGAACCTAGGTCCTATCCTTTAGACAGTTCTGCTAAAGGTGGTCCGGCCTTGGTATTCAACAGCCTTGGCCTTTCAAATAACGTGAAGTGGGCTGCTGGCTGCTGCAGACCCTTCTTCACGCTTGGGGCATCAAGTAAACCTGAGCCATGACAGAAGCTGCCAGTGGCTGCCTGAGCTGCTCCTGACTGCTCCTGGCCGCCCTTGAGGGCCCTGACCTATCTGCAATCTTAGATGTAGCTTTGCATGTGTAGGGTGGCTGCGGCAGAGTGTGTCAGTGACAGTAACACATTGTCACTAGCTTTTCACCTTTTTTCAGGAACAGGAGCTGTCACTGCCCAAGCAGCAAGAGCCAAGTACACCAAGGCCACCTGCTTTCCACAGCAGCCCTCCCATGAGCTGCAGCCCCAAGAACCAGCTGCTGTCCTCCAGTCAGAGGGAGCATCAAGCTCTTCAAGATCTTGTGGACCTGGCAGTGGAGGGGATGAACACCAGCCCATTACCCAGCAGTCTGGGAGCACCTGCAGGTGAGACACTGGCTGGCGCCTTGGGCTTGGGCCTGCCCATGCAATCTGAGGTGAGTTGGAATTAGAGAATGGGCTGCCGCGAGGCTCTGTGCTCATCCCAGTTCAGTGGAGAATGTGGTATAAAGTGTGTTTTGTGTTTTTTCCTCACAGATGACTGTGATGGAGCACATTTGTATGTCTCACAATCTTCCTTAAACTTTAGCCGAACACAGAGCTTCCTGGGCTAATCTCGTCTTACTTTTCTGTCACGGAAATGGGTAGAAATAATTGGGAGAGGGTTACTTTAAGTGAAGATAATGTGTCAGCCTAGGGTCAGCACTGCTTGCTTGGGAGGTGACAGCCCTTTAATCTATGCACCCTCCTCTCAGGGTTGGATTCGGGTCCCAGCAGCCTTCCACTGACTGGGTTTGTTCTGCCATCTAAGAAGACTCTTCAGAGGAGTGACCATGCCTCAGTAAGTGTGAACTACTTCTATGCCGCAAGTTACCATGTCAGCTCTGCCCTGGCTTTGTGGTCTATTTCCCAAATGGCATACCTTGACAACCCTTACTGGAGCTGAGAGTCCCGGGCCTCCTGTCTCCCCTCTAGGGTCATTGCTGTGCTTGGTTTCCTCAGCAGCCAGTCCTCAGAGCCAGCTTTGTTGAGGAGTCCAGAGATCACTGCCTCATGTGGGCATCTGTTGTGTGTGTTTGTTTCTTTAGTGATTTCCTTCATTCATTAGGGACTCACTGTGCCCCTTCTGTATGTGGATTATGGCGTGGGCTCCAACTGACAACCCGATATACTCTGTTGGTAATGAATGGCATTGGAAGGTGGGAATTCCATAAAGTGGGTGTCATTCCATAGGGACCATGTTATGCAGAGGACCATCTTGGAGATGTTCCTGCATGTAGTGAGGACGTATTGGGTTCCTGAACAGCTTAGGCTCAGGGTCTGGTCCTTTGCATCAGGCTACTCTGAGAACCAGGTATCCTGCTGTATACATGCAGCGCTTAGGAGCTGTGAAGATGTCTTTATCCACCATTGTCCCTCCTACCATAGATCAGGCAACACACCCTAATAGGGAACCCCAGAAAACAACTAGCATTCTCCATTCTGGTTTTATGAGGTCCTTAATGTAACCCAGAGATAGAACCTCATGCCTCATGTGCACATCCTGGAGAGGAAAGCGCAGACCTGGCCCTTGGTCTTCTCTAGCAGCCGTCTCGTGAGTAGTTATCATAGCGATGAGGGACCTGACGATCCTCTTTTCCTCTTCCCATTACAGCTCTCGTCTCTTGGTTTGCTGGTGTCTGACTTTGGGACAATGGTTAATAATCCACACCTGAGTGATGTTCAGTTCCAGATTGACAGTGGAGAGGTGTTTTATGCCCACAAGTTTGTTCTCTATGCCCGATGTCCACTTCTTATTCAGCATGTAAGTACACAGGGTGCTGGCGCCCTACCTCCCCCCCCATTTTTTTTTTTCAGAAAGTTTTTCTCCTTCCTTCACTAGTTCACTAGTTTTTGCATCTTCACAGAATCTCCCAATCTCTCTGTCTCTGTCTCTGTCTCTGTCTCTGTCTCTCTCTCTCACTTAGAATGGAACCATTCTAAGTGCTGTGATTACAAGCTTGAGCTACCATGTAGGAATCCAGCACACTGCTCAGTCTTTGTCAGAAAGTTCTAGACATAATATAATACTGGGGCATATTCATCTCTATACTGGAACTCATGCAACCCACAGGCCCAAACATGTAGCACAAATTCTAATTTGTCTTAATAATAAAAACTCAGAGTCAGCTATCTGGGAGTGAACGCTGAAAGATCAGAGAAGTAGAGTGGCCACCCACTAGAGTTCTTACCTCTATCAATGCTCAGACCAAAGGGGCTGTCCTGTCCTCAGACTGCTGCCTCAGACTGCTGCCTCAGACTGCTGCCTCAGACTGCTGCCTCAGACTGCTGCCTCAGACTGCTCAGACTGCACTCATCTTTATGAATCCTCAGACTGCACAGACTGACTAGTCAGACTGACTGCTGCTCAGACTGTACTGAGCACCTGTGTCCTCCAGCTGGGATTAAAGACATGCGATCCCAAGTTCTAGGATCACCTTTGCGTGAGCTCTATTTCTCTTTTATCCTGGATTAATTTCATGTAGCCCAAGGTGTCCTTGAACTCATAGAGATCTGTCTGCCTCTGTCTACCGAGTGCTAGGATTAAAAGTGTATGCCACAACTGCCTGGCCCCTATGGCTAACTAGTGTGGCTAGCTCTGCAGTCTGATCTTCAGGCAAGCTTTGTTTTAGATTATAAACAAATATCTCCACACAAACCAGACATGCCTAGAATACATGATGCATCTGCCAAGTGGAAACTAACCTATTCCTTAAACATCCATCACCACGTGATTTTTGGAAACAAAGGTCTAGACTACAGAATCTGGCTAAGAAAATATGCAAGACTTCTCCCAAACCCCCAGGATCTCAGGCTGTCTGAAAGGCTAAAGATGGATCATTGTTCACTCCAGATTATAAGCCTTCTGTGTTTTCCCTGCTTTCAGATAAATGCTGAAGGCTTCTCTGCTGTGGAGGATGGGGATCTGACCCAGCGCATCCTGCTGAGCGATGTGAGCTCTGAGGCTGCCCAGGCATTTCTGAACTATCTCTACATGGCAGACATTGACATGCCTCCCAGCCTGGCTCCTGATCTGCGCTCCCTGGCCCTAAGGTTGGGATTGTACTTTACACACACTCCACAACCTTTAGAGTTGGTGAGGTGACATGAATTGGGAGATTGATAGGTGGTTAGCTAGCCTGCCAACAATGCTGTCCACTGTGGCTTTTCTCAGGCACAGGGTCTTGAGTGACTCTCAGTACTGTCTGGTTTTATAGCCCTCCCAGCTGCTGTGATTGCCAGCCCACCTGACACACCTTCACTTTGTTAGCAGTGGAGTTTAGGCACCATGGCTGCTATCTAGAGCCATGAGCAAGGGGGTTCCTACACGAGGGGAAAGGCCACAAGAGAGACACCCTGTTCCTCTTCATGAGATCTGCTCTGGCCAGCAGGTGCCCCTGGACAGAGCAGTGATAATACAGTTTCTCCTCCTATTGCAGATTTGGTGTGAGTGACCTTGTTCACCTGTGTGAACAGGTGCCTGTCATGACGGACTTGGAGGGAGAGCGACAGGAGGAGAAGGAAAATGAGAATTGTGAAAGTAGAGCAGAGAATTTCCAAGAACTCTTGAGATCAGTGTGGGTAGATGAGGAGGAGGAAGCAGAGACGCGGTTAAAACCTGAGGTCTGTGAGGAAGACAGAGAAAAGGTGAATGAAGCAGAAATGGAAGAAATTTATGAATTTGCAGCCACTCAGAGGAAGCTGCTCCATGGGGGAAGCACAGCAGACACAGATGAGGATGCTAACCAGCTCGGGGAAGTCAGTACAGTCTCTGAGCCTTCCCTAGCAGGTGCCCAGAGTAACAGACATACAGAGCAAATGGAGTCATCTGGGCTGGTCAGCTGGGAAAATGAAAGAGATTCCATTCCACCCCAGGGCCAGCGTGCGGACTGGGGAGAGAAAGCAGACACCCAGGAGGCGCTAAGGGAGGCAGCTGGCCAGCCCAGCTCCTGTAGCCCTTCTGAGAGCCACCAGGTGAGTGAAGGGTGCTCTCCTTTGCATCCCACCAAGGCCCATGACTACAAACAGCTCTTTGCATCAGCTCAAAGAAAATCATCTCAACTGTCAAAAATAACAATTGATCGTGAAGAGCAGAGTGACACTATCAGTGAGAGGCCTGCAGAGGTGGCCCATTCCCCTGCTCTAGAGCAGGCACCCTGCTTCCTCCTGCCACAGTCTCCTGTAGGTGGGAGTCCCAGCCAGTCACAGCTTCATCTATATCACACAAGCAATTTGTCCCCATCAGTGTCCCAGTCCCACTGTAGCATTTCCAAGGTGGCATCCCCAAGCTCACTGTCTCCGGTCACACCAGCTAAGCAGAGAAGGGACAGTAGCGTTCTCACATCACTGAAAGAACCAGGCCACCAGAAAGGCAAACGAAGCAGAAATAGGGGTATCATGATTTCCCCAGCAAAGTCTCCACCCATTGACCTGACCGAGTCTGTACCTGATCACTTGAGTCCCAGGTCCCAGAATCCTCTGTGTCACGTGAAGAAAGAGGACGAGATTATCCTTTTACTGGATTCAGATGAGGAGCTGGAACTAGAGAACAGCAAAACAAAGTTAATTTCTAAAGAGTCCCCAGAAGGAAGGAAAGTTCTAGAAGTTAGCCCCAGCTCCTCTGAACTATTTTCAGTCATCGATGTTGATGAAGAACATTTCCAAAGCCCACCAAAGAGAGAAGCCGGGATACAGAGGGAAGAGGAGGGGCAGCTGGAAAACCAGGCCACCCTGCGAAGCAGAGAGATCCCCTGGCTGTTCTGCAGCCAGAAGAACAGCCTGGAGGAGGACAGCACTACAGATACCTCCTGGCTGGTGCCTGCCACTCCGGGGCCCTGCAAGAGCCGTGATTGCTCATCACAGACCCAAATCTTAAGCCTTAAGACCGGGAGCCCACCAGACAAGACTGTCCAGCGCACACCCAGACCTTCCATAGATTGCAGGACTATGCAGGAAGCATCCCAGAAGCTCTCAGTGATCATGCCACATAAACTGCCTGTTACTCAAGGACCTCCGGACAGTGGGAGACAGGCCTACAGAAGCCCTTCCCATCCTTACCCTAGGTGCCACAAACGCTCTTCTCTACAGCCATGTCCTACACCCGATTTTGCCAGGCGGTCCCCGAAACACTCATCACCTAGGCCATGCCTGCCAGACCAGGCTTCGGCTGATGAAGTGGTAGAAGTTGGGGACAGTGATGATGAGCAGGAGGTGGCTTCCCATCAAGGAACCAGCAGCCCTGTGCTAGATGCTGACCCCCCAGTTCCCATGGGTGACTGCTGTTGGCATGATGAGCCTCTCTCACCAATTCCAATTGACCACTTGAATCTAGAGCGGACTGGCCCCCTGACTGCAAGCAGTCCCAGCCATCGTAGTGGTGACTGCCGCTCCCCAGGACTCCTGGGCACCACTCCCATCCGAGGAAGCTATGGTGCCCTGAGAGGGTCTCCTGTGCAGTCTTCGCACGCTGGCTCTCCAGGGAACAGCAAGCTGAGCTTCATGAGCCCGGCTCTGTGGGACGACTGGGACGAGGAAGAGCAACGCTCTCCAGAGGCCCCACCTGTGGCCCAGGTTCTGAGCGCCAGAGCTTGGAAGCCCGGCAGCCCAGAGACACCAAGTGAGTGGATGTGAGGCCTGAGAGGTCTTGTCCTTTATTGTTTACACTAATGGGGTGTGGAGGTCTAGGGCTAGCTGGGCTAGCAATGCTGAAGGACTTGCTCATCTGGACAAAACCTTCTCTTTTATCCCCCACACTCTCCTATAAAGTAGAAGGAGAAGTGGCTGGGTCCCTAGGATATACTTCATAACCAGCAAGTCAGCATCTCCTAAGCCTGCCTCATGCACTTTCAAAAGTTCCTTTCTGTGAACCCACCTCCAGAACACTGACCCAGCAGCCAGAGGTTAGAGCTGTCAACAGACATCACAGTTGTACCTTAACATGGCAAAGTTTGGTTCCTTAAAAAGTTCAGTAATGGGCTAAGGCTCCGTGGTAGCATACATGGGACCCTTAAATTCAATCCCAGCACCAGGTGTATAAAGAATTTACATATACAAACCTGGGTGTGATGACACATGCCTATAACACTTGGGACATAGAGACAGGAGGATCAGAAGTTCAAAGTCATCATCAGCAGTATAGTAAGCTTTTCATGTCTAGGCTACATGAGACCCTGTATTTAAAAAGAAAAAAGCTGAGTATAGCGGTACACACCTTTAATCCTAGCATTCAGGAGGCAGAAGCAGGTGGATCTCTGTGACTTCATTCCTGGCAGTTAGGTTCAGGATTGCTGGGTCATAGGGTAACTGTGGTTAGCCTCTTGAGGAACTGCCACACATTTTCCCCCAAGATATTGCTTCATTTTCACCCCTACCAAGAAATGTGTGAGGTAAGGGTTCCAGTTCTCCCCTCTACTGGCTGTGAAGTGGTATTGCACTGTATTTTTGCTACCTGATGGCTGAGCATCTTTGTATGTTTTTAGTGGCCATTTGTGCATGTACTTTGGAGAGATGCTTGCCCCAGTCCTTTGTTTATTTAGAGTTATACTGTACTTTTTCTTTCATTTACTTATTGTGTGTGTGCATGTGCGTGTAGAGGTCAGGAGACAACTCTGGGTGTTGGTCCTCTCTTTTCACTATGTGGCTTCCAGGGATCAAATTCAGGTTATCAGGCTTGTGGGTCGGCACCATTACCCACTCGCTGAACCATGTCAGCAGCCTGCATTGTCTTTTCCTTGTTGAACTAGGAAGTTCTGATGTCTAAACTTGAAAGGTATGGGTGCTGCTAATGCTGCCAGTTGTCTGATGCTGTCACTGCTCACCAGGCCACTCTTTAACCTTAGGTTAGGTCATGTGCTGGGCTGCTGTTCTAAGAGGCCCCTGAGCCTGCTCACCAGGCATTAGGGTTGTGTACATGGTTCTTCACAATTGCTGTGTACTCCTTGTGCCTACCGGAAATCCTCTCATCCACCAAGGAAGTGACTCCCAACTGCAAAAGCAAAAGGCTTCTTATTGCTAAGAACCAAACTGGCTGGGACCTCACTCTATCGGGAGAGTAAGGTGCTTGCTTACAATTTCAAAGCATTTTTAAAAGGGAAAGGGTAAGGGAGGCTTGAGGCTGCTAGTCTCAGCTCACAAGGTTTCCAAGATTACAGAGGTTTCACAGAGTGCAAATTGTTACAAGGCTGGATTGTTTAGCACACCTGCAGGGGTGTTTTGTTTGTTTTGTTTTGTTTTTTCTCTACAGCACGCTGGTGGGCTCAGTGGCCTTGTCTTCCAGATAATGGGGCAGGGGGTTGTCTGCACAGCTGGTGGTGAGCTCCTAGCTCCTGCTTTCTTCTTTATCTCCTGAGAACAGCATGTGGGCTCTGTACTCTGCAGTCAGGGAGTTATCTACTGGTGGAAATTCTTGTTCTCTCTAGTTTTCCCTTCTTACCATAAGCTCTATACCTTTTAGTTATTAATTTTCCTCACACTGCTCCCAATGGGAAGATTCAACTCCATATGGAGAAGGTGGCCATTAACGCTCTCCTTGGCCATGGTGTTGATTGGGGTCTATCATTTCCCATGTAACTATTCCAGGGCAAGAAGTGTTAGCAAATCCATATCCCTCATGCTAAGAACTGTGCTTCTCATGTTTTATCCAGAAGGTGCTAACCGGAAAAAGAACTTGCCCCCCAAAGTGCCTATAACTCCGATGCCAAGGTATTCAATCATGGAGACCCCAGTGCTGAAGAAGGAACTGGACAGGTTGGTCGTGGTCCTCCAGGCTTCCTCTCAGGTGGTCTCCTGGGAATAACCAGGCCCAGGAACTAGACCGACCCAGCACCTCCCTTCAGGTCTGGGAGATGATCCGCCCTGAGCCTGGGCGGGAAGGCCTGCAGGCTGCTCTACAGAGGGTGTGGTTGCTTAAGTAGGGTGGATGCTGGGCTTTTCTTCGCTCCTATCAGATCTGAGCTCAAGAAGCTAACTCATGAGGCTCCTGTGGATTACTCCTAGGAAATTGGTCTCCATGTTCTGTACTGGTAGACATGGGACCCTAGCCATGCCATCCAAGTAAGGAGACTTTTTTTTTTTTTTAATAATGTGAAAACTGTCACATTCCAACAATACTGCTCTTCAGCTTGAGTGCTTGGTGAAGTCACTGTTTCCACCATTTCTCAGAATGCTATGGGATTGTGGCATAGATCTCCTTTAGCGCAAACTTAGTTGGCATGTGGCCAGATGGTCAGCTTTGAATGTGCCTGAAAGTCAGGTTCTAAGATTTCCATCTGATAGAGTCAAGCGCTCCTCTGCAGAAATAGCTGCACTGTTGGACCCTGAAGTCCACCTATTTCCACATGCAGGTTTGGAGTCCGTGCTCTGCCCAAACGCCAGATGGTTCTAAAATTGAAGGAGATTTTCCAGTACACTCACCAGACTTTGGAGTCAGACTCGGAGCATGAGATCGAGTCCTCCCAGGTGCCCCCGGAGGTACCTTGCAGCCAAGCCCCTCCCACTGAGACCTACAAGCCTTCAAGGTCAGGAGGCTACACCCAGCTCAAGGCTATTGCAGGTCTTGGGACTCAAAGAGCCAAGGGTTCCCTTAAGAGCAAGAGCCTTCAACATCAAAAGAAACAGCACGGTGAAAGTGTTTCCCACCCGAGCAGGTTGCCAGCTGGGGAGCCGCCTTCAAGCCCTGATGGAGATGCCCTGCTCCCAGCCTCCCAGGAATCCTTGGCTACCTCTGTGGATGGCAGTGACAACTCCTTTAGCTCTCAAAGGTAACAGAAGCAGCAGGGCCAGTCATATCATGTGTCCCCTGAGTAGTAGGTCTGAGAGGGCGTCACAAAAGCCTAATGGCTAGTGTCTAAAGCCCATAAAATTTCTGGGCTCTTTAGGAAGCCCACATGGTTTAAAGGTTCACTCTCCAAGTCCCTACAGGCCTTTGAAACTCTATAGCTTCTTTATATGTGGGAGCTTCCTGGCTGAGGGGGGGTCCCACCTAGACTGTCCCAACCCGGGAACTAGGTAGGAACCACAGACCTGTGGGACACCGTCAGGAGTCTTGTCACATGGGAGGCCCAACAGAACCCTGGAAGCACTCATTCCCATAGAGGGGCTCCTGGTCTGGAGGGCTGTCGACAAAGGGTGTTACAGACCATCATCATTCTTTTCAGTTCCTCCTGTGAGTTTGGAGCTGCCTTAGAGTCTGCAGGTGAAGAAAAGGAGGAAGAGGAGGGGGTCAGTGCGTCGCAAGTTGCCCTCCGGGCCGCAGACACAGAACAGGCAGTGAGACGCTACATCTGCTCCAAGCCTGACCTGTATAGGAAGGTACTGACCTACCAGCCTCTTGAGCTGGCTGAGCTACAGGCGGCGCTGAAGCAGGAGGGCATCCCTGTGGCCATGGGCAAGCTGCTGGACATCCTAGATGCCCAGTGTGTCACCTTTACAACTGCTGCAGCCCGAAAGGAGAAGCAGAAACAGAAGAGACGGCGGCCCTTGGGCAGAAAGAAAAAGGATCAGAAATGACAGATTTTTCTGCCAGAGGGCCTGGACAACCAGTACAAGTCAGACCTCTGCGGGTATGTCTCAGTACATCAGCCTGCATCTCTATGAAGGACAACATCCCCAGCATACTCTTTCTGTCCTGGGCTCTACCAACTCTATGTGTCACCCCTGGATTTCCATCCAGGTCCCTCACCCGAGTCAGTGCCAGTTTTTCCCCCCTTTGGTCCAAGCAGGATCCCATCTTATGTGTGCTGAGAGGCCGTGGGCCATACCAGCTGACCAGGGCAAGAGCCAAGCCTTCTTCACCTGCCATTCTGTGTCTACTGCACCCAAGCACAGCTGTCCTAGTAGCATATTGTGAGATGGGCATAAGGCCCAGCGACCTTCTCAGCATTCAAGCCACCCCAGCCACCCCAGGGCAGCCTGCACCACTCCATCACAGGAGCTCTTCTGACCTAGTGCCTGCCCAGATGCTTGTCACTGTCACCAGCATTTTCTAAGCAGGACTATGAATAAGGCCCAGCACAGCATGCTGTTTGTGGGCTCCTCCCATGTGTGTTAAGCCTCCTTGACCCGGAAGCAGTGTGGAATCTGGGGAGGGCCAGAAAAGAAGTTTGGGTTTCCATAGCCTGCGAATGTCCTTGTCTGTTGTTTTAAATACAGTGAAGTTGTTTTATATGAGTGCAATAAAAACAAGGCTTTATTTAAAGTAAACAAATAAATCTAGATGTTCCTCTCTGGGAAATTTATGGAAAACATGGTGACTTGAGCCCCACTACCCTGTCGCTCACCAATGGCTATACACGTGTTCTTACCTTGGGGTGCTAGGGCTGCTTATTGCCCACTTTTCTGTGGTTCCTAGATAACAGACGTAGATACTCATTTACACACTCACTGTCACTGTGTTCACACTAATAGTGCAGTCACCGGCACTCAACTGCAGCTGCTCAAGGAAGCAGTCCAGGGACAGCCTGAGTCTCATCTGGAGTATCACAAGCGCCGGGCTGGCCCCAACAGATCTATTGAGTCAGCTTTGCCTCGTTAACACAGTGGGTGTGCGGTGCTGATAAAGAACTCTGCCTGACCACAGGGAAGACTGGCCAGCCATTCTTTTGGGAGCTGGAGTGTGGCTCGGTGATCGAGCACCTGTCTGGCATACTTAAAGCTCTGTGCTCAGTTCCCAGCACTGTAATGAGAAAGAAGTACTTTTGGGCTCTTAGGGTGACACTGAGGACAGATTCCTAGAAAAGGCTGTGAGCTGACCTTTGGGGCCAGCAGTGTTTGGGAAAGTGAAAACAAACCTTCGTGTCTGTGGAATGTGTGTCCTGGCCATGACCAGGCAGAGAGAAACCAGTCCTGGCCTCTGATGTCCTGGACGTCCTTTGGGTAAGCTGGCATATTTAAAGGTGCTATGTTTCTTCTGTAAAGGATGTGATGGGGTCACCCCCAGGACAGAAAGAAGTTGGAAGAAAGTGAGGTAGAGTTATCAAGACGAGAAAGACTTGGGGTCTTATGACCTCAACAGGCTTGTGGTTGGGTTGTGCTCTGTGTGTCCCTCCTGGGAAGAAGCAGGGGACTGTGCTGTCCTCAAAGGCTGTCCATGACCCACAGGAAGTGAAGAAGCCAGGTTGTCCATATTGAGGGAAGAGTTAGGGAAATTCAAAGGTCAAGTTAAAAAGCTTGTGGGTGGCTAAAAGCAGGGAGACCAGCCATTCCATGTGGCTCCTGGCAGCCAGTAGTGCTGAGCAGTTGGCTAAGACTGTACATGTGTATGCCATGGGTAGCTAGATGACAGCCTCGAACCCCTGAACCTATGGATTTAGCATCATTTATTTGTTCTAAAACAAGAGTGAACAGTTGCTGCTTCTGGAGAAAGGTTTAAATGAACCGCTGCAGAAAAGGTGTGGCCACCATCCAGAACTAGTAGTAGGTGAACAGGGACTTGGGGAAAAAAAAACTTCACCCCCCCCAAAAAAAAAAACAACACTGGCTCTGGGATCACACCACTGGGCCAGCTGCTCAAAGAGGAAGCCAAGACACAGGGCTGCCTCATACCTCCAGAGAAGCTGAAGCCACATGGATACAGGGGCCCTTTATTGAATAAACTGGGGGCAGGAGGAGCTCCCTTTCAGAAATCACCTTCCTTCATAGGATTAGCACAAGAAGAAAGCACTTAGCCCCACAACAATGTTCATTGAACACAAATGAAGCACAGTCACAATATGGCCCAGCTCTTGCCATGGCCTAGGCTTGTCTACTTAAAGCAGCCTGTGTTGAGCCACAGCCCAGCTTGACTAGACGACCACTGGCCCAGATAAGGGAGCTCACAGAGAAAGGCCCTAGACCTGCAGATAGGAAGTTTCACACTTGCCAAATTAGGAAGAACCGAGACCATTTCCTGTCCTGCTATCCTGCTCCCAGGAGACAGAAAGTCTCAATGAAGATGACCCTGGAAGAATGCATGCACACACACACTCACTGCAGAATAGCTCACGTATGGGCTGTGAGCATTACTGGGAAGTGAGGAGGGAGCTAGCACCGGGATGCTCCACATGACCCTCAGAGAGGAGGTTATTTCCTCTCCTGCCGAATCCCTAGAGGAGGCAGCTGGGCCTCTTAAGAGTCAGAGGCCCACAAGGCCCCTGTGTTGTCAACATCCTGTAGGTACCTGGTTTCAGGCACCTTTGCTGTCCCTGTTTGGCAAGGACTTTAGCCACCAATTCTATGCTGTATGCCTGGAGCCTAACCCTTGTGTCCTCCAGTGCTCAGAAAGGAAGAAGAGCCGGTGTCCTGAAACAGCATTTCTAACCTACCACCAAAGTCCCTCCCCTCCCAATGGGAAACAGACAAGTCACAACCACAGGGCCTTACACGTCCCTGCCAGCACCTGAACCAACAGACTTCAAGGACTATGGCTCCTAGGTGCTTGCTGAGGAGCCCAAGGCCCCTGTCCCTTGGCTACCACCTTGTCACCTAACTCACCTCAGTGGCTTCGCATTAAATGGCCTGCTGCCTGTCACTGCATGCTCTACACTGCAGCTTTTCTCCTTTGTCCTTACCTTGGGAGAAAAGGAAGAGGCTTGGTGAAAGGAGAGTCACAGGGTATCAAAGCCTGCAAATGTACGGCCACTGCAGCCCACTAGTCCCTCCGTAGCGTGACCTAAAGCCAGGTGCAGACTTCCTTCCTGCTCACTTGGTTTCCCACCACCCACCTCAGAGCTTCCACCCATCCATGGAGCTGTGCTTTCGGTGGGTGACCTGGGACATGGCAGCAGTCTTGGCACTGCCCTACCTCCTGAGCACATGCTGTGAGGCTACTCAGGCCCAGAATAGAGACCCAACATTATTTCCCCACACTTTAGACTGCTGGGGGCTGTGACCAAACCAACGAGGTAAGCCTGGGGCCAACCAGCTCACTGATTTGTCAGCAAGGCTGTTGGCTTTTAAAACTAGACAGGAAGGAAGGTTGAGGTGGAACCCCACACAGGAAGAGCTGAGGAGCTGAGCTGCAGTGACAGTGGGTGAGCGCCTTGGGACTGCAGGATGTGGTGGGTCTGTCCCTCCTTGCCCTGGTGTGATCAGTGTGGTAAACTCTCCTGTTCCCTTCAGAGAAGTTTCTTCAGCTCTGGACAGACCAAGGCTCCAGACTCAGTTGGCCTGCTGCCCATGGGCATGCAGATAGAGCCCTCTGGGTACCTGCTTTAGTGCCCTGGAGCAGCAACAAAGGCTGGGAGGTAAGTAGAGCCCAGAGCACATCAGTGCAGGAGCTGGGGAGGAGGGGGAATGGCTGGTAGGAGCAACAGGGGCTCTTAAGGCCTGAACTGTTGTGGGCATGAGAGACTCCAGAGTGCTGACCCCCCGGATGCTGGGAGCTGCTGGGGCTGGACACTTTGTGTAGAATGAACTCACATGTGCCCTAGGATAATGGTCTAGGACAGGTTCTAGGGGAGAAAGCCCATATCCCCTGTCTTGGTGATGGCATGGGAGGAGGAGGATGCACTGCAGGTTGCCACAAGTGAGCAGCAACACTGTTGGGACCCTGCCCCTCCCAGGCTGCACACCCCAAGTAGGTGGCCCTCTTCTTGGTGTTCAGTTCCATCTGAAAGTGGAATAACAACTCCAGCACCTGCCCCAAAGGTTAAGGAGGTGGTACACATAGCTCCCGTAAGTACCCACATACACACACACCAGGGCCACTCCTAGCCACACCCTGGGGGTAGTTGGAACTTATTGTGAGACTGGTAACCATGGGAGACCTTCGGTAAGAGGTGCTGCTGCAGGGCCAGCTGCATATTGGACATGGGGAGTCCAATGTCCATGGACATTAGCTATGGTATCCACCCCACGGACAGGCTCCTAGACCCTGCGACTCCTCAATCCTGACTCTAGAAGCTTACCTCAGCCACCCCCACAAAGGCTGTATCTACTCCCATGCTGGGACTCCAGGACAGGGAAGGTAACTGTCTCCTTAAGAGGTCAGGGGCTACTTCCTCCATCAGGGTACTGATCTCAGGAGCCAGATAGTTGCCATGGTGCTAGGTCAGGCCTTGGGAGCTGGATGAGCCTAAGGTACTGTGGGTACTGTGGCCAGAGATCTGAGCATCCCAGGTGGCAGCCATTACAGTAAGCCCCACCAGGTTCCCAAGCCAAGGTAGGCAGGACAGCCATTTGGAAGGGAATCAGCAGGCCCAGGCAGGAACTGCCGTCCTAGGAGAGAAGCATGAGACAGGATAGGCTCCACCAGACGTAATGCTCTGTTAGAGTCAAGAAGCAATAACCTCCCCAAAGCATGGCTTCCTCATCCTGTTGGTCAGTAGTGCAATAAGGTAGCATCTGTGGGAATCTGGTTACAGTAAACAGTGTTTAGCCCTAGTCCATGCCCTGACAGGGTTATTGCTTCTTTTTTTACTTGGGTGCTGAGAATTTGAACTCATGTTCTCAAATGTCTTGCTCTCACTAAGCCATCTCCCTAGCCCCCACTTGTGGGAATTTATTGTAAATAAATAACTAGACAGATATTCAAAGATACAACTACAAGAATGCTCATAAAACATTCACAACAGGAAGAAGTCGAAGGGGCAAAACACTAATTTCTATCTAACAATAGATTTATAAACATAAATTCAAAATACTGTAAGAGTAAAGTAAGGCTAACAATGTGTCAAACTAGAATAATGCACACAGTGTAGTCTTTACTTTGAGACAGGGTCTCATTATATAACCATAGATGTCCTAGAACTCATTATGTAGACTAGGTTGGCCTCCAACTCACAGAGATCTGCATGCTTCTGCCTCCTGAGTGCTGGAATTTAAAGATGTGTGTCACCGTGACAGGCTTCACATTATACTTTTTATCTCTCAATGTCATAAGAGTTGTTGTTGTTGTTGTTTGAGACAGGGTTTCTCTGTGTAGCTTTGGAGCCTGTCCTGGAACTCACTCTGTAGACCAGGCTAGCCTAGAACTCACAGAGATCCCCCTGCCTCTGCTTTCCGTGTGCTGGGATTAAACCCCGTCTCAGCCACTCTCTGCCTAATGTTATAAACTTTTAAAGCGCCTTATTTTAATGTATAATTTATACAAATGCATAATTTTGAGTGTATTTACATGCCAGTCCTTTTTGTGGTGGCTGGGAGTTAAGTTAGAATCTTGATCATATTAGGCAACGATCTGAGCTATAGCTTCAGATCTACATTTTTATATTGAAAAAGTTAAAGTACAGAATACAGGGGCTGGAGAGAAGTTTGGTGCATAAGAGTGCTTGCTGCTCTTGCACAAGAGCCCAGTTCAGTTCCCATCACCCACATCAAGTAGCTCATAGCCACTGTAACTACAACTTCAAGGAATCCATTCCCCTCTCCGGGCATCTACAGGCACTTGCAAGTACATGTGCAAGCATACACACAGACACATATGTGAACATACATTTAAAATTATGTTACTTTGAAAATTAAAAATTAGCCAGACAGTGGTGGTATATGACCTTAATCCCAGCACTCGGGAGACAGAGGCCTTTGTGAGTTCGAGGCCAGCCTGGTTTACAGAGTGAGTTCCAGGACAGGCTCCAAAGCTACACAGAGAAACCCTGTCTTGAAAAACCAAAAAATATAAAGTGCTTGCTACACAAACATGACAACCAGAGTTCTATCCCTAGATCAGAGAGAACCTACTCCTGAAAATCGTTCTCTGATCTCCAGATGCAAGCAATGCTATACAAATGTGAGTGCATATACACACACAACACATGCATAATAATAATGTATCGTATTAAATAATATAATAATATTTATTATATAACATTAAATAATATAATATCAAATTAAAATTGAGACGACAGATTGGACATGCATATACAGAAGAAAGTATCACAATGATGAAAAATATGTCTCATTATTTACAGTTTGATTGTATACACAGAAAATTCAAAAAAATTTATACACAATTAGAGATGGTGTATGAGCTTGGCAAGGTTCCAGACACAGAGCCAGTGCTCACAAACAGTCCATTCTATCTCTGCTTATTAGCAACAACCAAATCAAAACTGGTATGTTAACATATCATAAAAATCAAACACTGGGAATGAACTTAGCAAAAGTGTGCAGCTTCTACACTGACCCTGTAGAACATCAATGGAGGAGGCGAGAAAGCACCTGTTAGAGAGACCTAGGACCCTAGGCACCTACTTCCACCAGGACACAGGTACTAGGATGTTTTTGACAGCTTTATTCATAATTATTGAAAGTAGTAAAACTCATCAGTATCCATCAAGAATCGCATGGGAAACTTGAGGAACATGAAAAGGAAGGCACAAACTGCTGATCCAGTCTCACACAGATGACCTCACAGCTTGCCACAAAAGAATATGCTCTGGAATTCCATTTCTAGAGAGCTTAAAACCAGGGCAAACCAATCTGAAAGGATAGATGCTAAAATAATCACTCTTGTGGTGATTGCTTCTGCCTGAGAGGGGATATAAGATATGTCTCAGGTACCAGTTTCTACCCATTAATCTGAGTGGTGATATAAACGTATACACCAAGCCATTGAGCTCACTTTCCTTTGTGTAAAGTACATTTTGACTTTTAAAATTGAAGTTGGCAACTGTGTAAAAATATAAATATCACACACACACACTTTCTCTCTGTCTCTCTCTCTGTCTGTCTGTCTGTCTCTCTCTCTCTCTCTCTTTCTCTCTCTCACACACACACATATTTCTCACATATTACATCTCACCTGCAGTTTCCCTCCCTCTCCTCTCCCCAGTCTCTCCCCCAAACCCATCCTCCTCTTCTTCCCCTCAGAAGAGAGCAGGTCTCCCAGAGACTTCTACAGCCACCAAACAAAGATACAAGCTACAATAAGATGAGGCACATGCCATTACTTCGAGGCTGGATGAAGCAACCAGTAGGAGAAGGGTCACACAAGTAGGCAGAAGAACAGAGACAGCCCCATCCCCTGAAGTTAGCTTGAAGAAAACTAACAGAAGAGTGATGAATCAACAAAAATGCATACTTCATTGAAATATGATGAAGTACAAAATTAGCCTTTTACACCAACACTATTCAAAATGACAACACTATTTTATTATTATTATCATTATTGTTTTATTTTATCTTATATGTTTGGGTGTTTTGCCTGAATGTGCATCTGTGCTCCACTTTCATGCCTGATGCTTGCAGAGGCCAGAAGAGGGTATTCCCCTTGGAAATGGAGTCACAGATGGCTGTGAACCACCATGTTGGTGCTGGGAATTAAACCCTGGTCCTCTAGAAGAGGAACCAGTACTCTTAACCACTGAGCCATCTCTCCAGGCCAACAAAAACTATTTTACAAGTGCTTAGGTGCAAGTAAGAAGCTGTTATTGTCTAGCTGTAGATGGGGGAAAAATCAGGTTTACTAGATAATCTATAAATGGATATGTACGTATGAGCACAAACAGAAACATACTACAGCATCATTCATCATCCCACTTGCTTTCCCCTTTGGTCTGAACATTTCAAAAACTAAAAGAGCAAAATCCAGCATGATTTTAAAGGAGGTAGAGAGTGGTCTCACCCCTCTCAGCATTCCCAGGTTAGTCCAGCCCATTGGACTTAAACCTCAAACATGTTGCCTTTATTGATGCTTCCACATGGCTATGAACAGAAAGGTTGTTTTTCTTACTGCTAAACTTCAGCATTTTCTGTATGAAAATGTTTGTGCCAAGTTAAACTGACAGCAATCCCCAATTCAGTTTCAAAACCAGGAGTCCACGGACAGCAGCAACCTCCTCTTCAGTTAACCAATCACTGAGCCAGAGAACCCAGGGCTGCCAAGCCCAGGGCAGCCAGGACTTGCCAGATTCTTGGCAGTGATGACTGTTGGGTCATTCTTAAACAGGGCAGCTGCCAGCAGAAATGGACCATGACCTCTGCTAACCCCTCCCCCTATTTTTTCTCTTTTAGAACTGTCAACAATGAGTGACTTGCCTCTGCCTACAATCCATAAGAGACTGTTGTGACCCCTGTGCCTGATGAGGAGGAACATAAATGGAATGGACTGTAGGAGAGCTTCAAAGAGGGCGCAGCTTTGGCAAAAGAGTGTGAGCAGGTGGGGTGTGCAGTGACTTTAGCTCTTGCCATCTCTGTACCTCTGTCCTCAGCAGAAATAGTTCTTCCTGCAGCCCAGAGCTCCTGAGCTTCCAGGAAGGCCAGGAAAGCTGACAGGTCACTGTGCTACTGCTCTGAGAGCCATCTGCCTTCCCTTCCCTCTCCTTCTTCCCTTTCCTTCTTGACAAATTAAAACACTACTGTCTAGAGCAGCCTTAGGCTTAGGGAAGAATGATGGCTAAATATGAAGTTCCCGCATACTTTTGTCTGCCCCACCAGACTCTGCTATCCGCATCTCCTAACAACGCTACATTTGTTACAGCGAGGGATCTTGGGTGCTTAGCTGACGCAATGTGATCGCAGAAGTCCAGTTTACATGTATGCATGCCTGCTTACATGCACAGTGACACCCAGCCACGATTACATTGTCACACAGAGCAGTGCCACTCCCTACATATCCTCAACCCTGACACCCACCCACCTCACCACTGTTTTCCTGTCTCCAGTCTCTGCCTTTCCCAGGGTGTTAACTGGATGCAATCATGCACTGTTTCCTTCCCAGACTGGTTACTTCACTCCTCCCTCCTTTTGGTCTCCTTGCTCATAACAGCATCACCATTGCCAGGTCACAAATAAGAAATCCAAGGTATAGAGAGGTGACACAGCCTGCCCACGGCCACCCAGTTAGGAAGTGGCAGAGCCAGAGTCTAAGTTCAGAACACCAAACCTGTTCCCTTGGCCCCTGCATCTTTGTGATTGTTTTCGCGGACCAAGAAACAACAGAGGCCTATATCTTCACAGCTCCTGGCTGCAATCACTGACTCCATGAAGAAGCAGGAGTCGAGGACAGACAGAGAAACATGCCTGGCCTACAATGTTGGCTCCCCAGCTGAGCAGGTGAAGGTCCTTGTGGATCTGCTGACCGGGAAGGGTGGTAGGCTACTGCAGGCCCCTGACAAAAATGCCAGACACCCCCCTGGGATCCCAAAGCAATGGTAAGTCTCCCGTGGTGGGGTAGGGGGTACCTGAACCCTCTCACCTTGCCCTGGGACCTTACCTGTTTTGCCCTGTGTCCTGCAGACTCAAGGCTACGGAGGCACTGTGAGGCCCTGCTGAGCAGGGTGGGGAATGACCCAGAACCCAGCAGCCCCTCACATAGGCTGGCCAGCCTCCTGCTGATAGAGGGCCTGACAGACCTGCAGCTAAGGGAGCATGACTTCACACAGGTGGAAGCCACACGTGGGGCCTGGCACTCTGCCAGGGCCATCACCCTGGATAGGCTCTTCCTGCCTCTGTCCCGGGTGTCCATCCCACCTCGAATCTCTGTCACCATTGGAGTGGCTGGCATTGGCAAGACTACTCTGGTGAGGCACTTTGTTCGTTGCTGGGCCAGAGGACAAGTGGGCAAGAACTTCTCATTGGTGCTGCCCCTGACCTTTCGGGATCTTAACACCTATGAGAAGCTGTCTGCAGACAAACTCATCCACTCCATCTTCCCAAACACTGGGGAAGGTAATCTGGTGGTAACAGCCCCAGACCGAGTCCTCCTGGTCCTAGATGGCTTGGACGAGTGTAAGACACCCCTGGAATTCTCCAATACCATGGCCTGCACAGACCCAAAGAAGGAGATCCAGGTAGACCACCTGATCACTAACATCATCAGAGGCAACCTCTTTCCAGACATTTCTGTCTGGATCACCTCCCGTCCCAGTGCTGCTGGTCAGGTCCCTGGGGGCCTAGTGGACCGAATGACTGAGATTCGGGGTCTTACTGAGGAAGAGATAAAAGTGTGTCTGGAGCAGATATTTCCTGAGGACCAGAACCTCTTAGGCCAAGTGTTGAGTCAAGTGAAGGCCAATAGGGCTCTCTATCTGATGTGCACTGTGCCAGCCTTTTGTAGGCTCATGGGGCTGGCACTGGGTCACTTGTACCACAGCAAGCTGGCTGCCCAAGACACAGAGCTGCCGCTGCCTCAGACCCTCTGTGAGCTCTACTCTTGGTATTTTAGGATGGCCCTAGGTGGGGAGGGGCAGGACAAGGGAAAGGTAAGTCCTAGGATTGAGCAGGTGGCCCAGGGAGCCCGCAAAATGGTGGGGACATTGGGCCGCCTGGCTTTCCATGGGCTGGTCAAGAAGAAATATGTGTTTTATGAGCAAGACATGAAGGCATTTGGCGTGGACCTGGCTCTGTTGCAGAGCGCTCTGTGTAGCTGGCTTCTGCAACGGGAAGAGACTCTGGCCTCCTCAGCAGCTTATTGCTTTACTCACTTATCTCTGCAAGAATTTGTGGCAGCCACATATTACTACAGTGCATCCAAGAGAGCCATCTTTGACCTCTTCACTGAGAGTGGTATGTCTTGGCCCAGGCTTGGTTTTCTTACACATTTCAGGTGTGCAGCCCAGCGGGCCATACAAGCTAAGGATGGGAGGCTGGACATATTCCTGCGCTTCCTCTCTGGCCTCCTCTCTCCAGGGGTTAATACTGTGCTGGCCGGCTCCCTGCTGGCCCAAGGCGAGCATCAGAATTACCGAGCCCAGGCAGCTGAGGTCCTACAAGGCTTGCTACGTCCCGACACTGCAGTCTGTGCACGTGCCATCAATGTCTTGTACTGCCTGCATGAGCTGCAGCACACAGAACTGGCTTGCAGTGTGGAGGAGGCCATGCAGAGTGGCACCTTGGCTGGGTTGACCAGCCCCTCACATTGCACTGCTCTGGCCTACCTCCTGCAGTTGTCTGATATCTGCTCCCAGGAGGCCAACTTATCCCTGTGCC
The DNA here is from genome assembly GCA_030556225.1 of Cricetiscus sungorus. Lineage (NCBI taxonomy): Eukaryota > Metazoa > Chordata > Mammalia > Rodentia > Cricetidae > Cricetiscus > Cricetiscus sungorus. The sequence continues at coordinate 9,951,301 of JANBXA010000069.1, forward strand.
TGAGCCAGAGTGTCCTCCAGAGCCTGCTTCCCCAGCTGCTTTACTGCCAGAGCCTCAGGTGAGTATGGGGTCCATGCAGAGAGTAAGGGCACAGGAGAAAGACTCAAGATAGTCCCTTGTTTCATCACACCCCCTTCCCTGTAGTCTGCTGAGACTGCTTCAGCAAAGGCTACATTCTTGAAACAGCAAGGTTAGAATTTCAACATGGAAATACAATCCAACTCATGAAACCCTCTGAGAGCCAGGCATTGAGACTCATACCTGTAATCCTAGCAATTAGAGACTGATGTACGAAGACTGCTGAGTTTCTGTGTGTATGATATATATACATATGTGTGTGTGTACACCCACATATGTAAGTATGCATTATATACACACACATTATATAAATACACATACACACACACACACACACACACACACACACAAAGCCAGTGTTCACAGAAGCTACACCCTCAGCCATATTCTGAACTTAGCAAGCAAAGAGGAAAAGATGTAGGACACAGGTCAGTCAAGACCTGAGAGTGATTTTGGCACCCTCAGAAGCAAAGCTAGCCAACACTCTATAAGATGCCACCTAGGAAGAAGAGCACAGCTCACAGGAACCACCTGAGTTACTCCCACAGGGAAGTCTGAGCATTGTGAATCTGGAGTTCCAAGCTGAAACAGTGGACCACAGCAGGAATGAGAGGTGGTGGAGGCCCCACCCTGCACAAGAGCTGCAGGACTACTCATTGTCATGGCTTCCCCTGGCCAGGCTGGACAACAACCAGTTCCAGGATCCTGTGATGGAATTGCTGGGCAGTGTGCTGAGCGGGAAGGACTGTCGCATTCAAAGCATCAGGTAACACAGCCACTGTGTACTCACCTGTCACATGGGATGGGGGTCTCTTTCCACTCTACTCAGCTAACCAAGGCACCCCAAGAACACGCATTTTTTCAGGGTGTGGCTCAGGATACAGTCTGTTCTTTTAGAAAGTTCCAAAGGTTCAGGACCTGGTCTGTAGGAAAAGGGACGTGATGAATAAGGCTCAGACTCTGTCCTGGACTTGGAGATGTGCTCCAGTGCTCATCTGGCCTGACCCAGGCATTATCTTTATGATGCTAAGATTACATCTTAAACTAAAACATTTAAAAGAGTAAATACAATTTAAGGTGAATTTTTAAAATGTTATTAGAGTTATGTGTCTGAACACTTTGCTTCTTGCATGTGTATATATGTGCCATGGCTTGCTTTTTGTATCCACAGATGTCAGAAGACAGTGTCAGATTCCCTGGAATGGGAATTATGGATGGTTGTGAGTCACCATGTGGGTGCTGGGAATTGAACCCAGGTCCTCTGCTAGGAACACATGCTCTTGACAGCTGAGCCTTCTCTCCAGCCTCTTTTTTTTTTGGACACATGGTCTTGTGTAGTCCAGATTTGCCTTAAACTCCCTCTATAGGTAAGGTTATCCTGAACATGGATCCCTGAGTGCTGGGATTGCAGCAATGTGCCATTATACCCAGGTTATGCCATGTTGGAGTTGGAGCCCAGGGTGTCAGGCATGCAAGGCAAGCCCTTTACCTACTTCAGCTACATCCTCAGTCCTATTCTCCAAAACTTAAGTTTAAAATTTTGTCTTTAGCCAGGTGTAATGTACTTGCCTATAATCCCAGCACTCTAGAGGCTGAGACAGGAGGAGTGCCTGGGCTACACATAGTGAGATCCTATCTCAAACAAAACCATTGTTTATGTTGTAATTAGATAAAAGTCTGTATGCTGACTCCAGTGCTTATGAGATTTCTACACTTGATGTAAGTAACCCTTGGGTTTGTAGGGTGTGATGTCAGGAAGGGTTGTAGAGCTCTGAAGTCATTTGGAATGTAGGGTTAGGAATGAGGTATAGTAAGGGCTTTGTCTGGCTAATGAAATATGAGCTCCTTTGAAAGAAAAATGATCTTGCCAACTTCTCATTGTCAGTGTTTTGTCTTTCACAGGCAGGCCTTTTAGCACATGACAAAATAATCAACTTAGTTTTGCTTACAATGGGGCTCAAAAATGATCCTGAAGAAAGTCAGACATCTCTTGTGTGCTCACAAGTATTTTCTCTCCGGTTCTCAGTGACACTTGTTTACAATGTCCAAGTTATTCTGCCAAAGAACACATAAGGCTGCTTGTAAGATATTTATATGACATTATATAAATTCTGTGGCAGCGAAAGTGAGCTGGTCTTCAAATATTTTGATGATAGAGGGAAACAAGATCGCCTGTAGTCCAGACTGGCCTTGAACTCAAGATCCCCAACCTTCCAAGTTCTATAACAACTGGTGTGTACCACTATGTCTGGCTAGTATTCAAATTTATTTACTTGTACATTTACTTATTTTTTGAGGCAGGGTATCACTATGCAGTCCCAGCTGACCTAGAACTAATATGTGAAACAGGCTAGCCTCTGACCCACAGATTTCTGCCTGCCTCTGTTTCCCAAGTTTTGGTATTAAAGATGTGTACCACCACTCCTGGCTCTAATTTATTTTTAAGCAACAGAACTCATTTGAAAAGTGGTGTGTCAATCAGAGCCCCAGTGAATAAAATGGACAATGGGGGAGCCTGGTCGGTTGGCTTTCCTCGTCTTCCTGTTGGCTCCTGGTACCAGGATCCCAAAGTGTTCTTGGAATATACTTGACTCTAACATCGCAGGGATTCTAATGGACCACTCTGTCCTATGGGGTGCTGCTTATAAAACCAAAAAGATCTCAAGCACCCACTCCTGACACTGGACACAGGAAGCAGCATTGAGTGGATTCGCTAGCATGCTCTGGCAACTACCTGTCCAGGCACATGAATGAAGGTGAACCTTTTTTAAACTTAGTTAATTTTGTGATAGTTCTATCATTTGCTGCTTTGTACTAGAAAAAGGCTAGGACCAGTGGTATGCTCAATAGTTTGTACAGGTTTCTGAGCGCTGTGGGTTTTCAGGGATTTCACAAGCTGAGGATGCTTGAAATTAGCCATGGTTTTATTTGCACCATAGAAACCAGTAGCAGTGTTTGGTGTTTTGCTTTTTCTTGAGAGTCACATGAACATTATGCCACCAGATGGGCTTTGTATGGAAGAATTTTCTATCAGAAAATCCAATATACACATTTACTGCATTTATTGTATCTGTGCTAGTGCATGTATGTAAATGCACATGTAAGGGGTCAGAGGACAGTGTGTAAGTCACTAACCCTTCCATCATTTGGGTTTTGGGGACCAAATTTGGGTTGTCAGCCTTGGTGGTAAGTACTTTTATGCTTTGAGCCACCTTGCTGGCCCCATATGAAAGGCTTCTACTTTTTAAACTCTTGGCTGCATATTTGGAAAGTAGCCACTGTTTCCTTGGGACCCTTTGTCAGAGCGAAGGTCATCAAGCCAACTCTACCTTCCCAGGTCCAGGGTCTTCCTATTCCTGCTTTTCTGCTTACATTATCATGGGTGATGCTGGGCAAACAAGGACTAATCATGAGCCTAATACTACAGAAGAGGCGATAAGAGGCATAGGCTTGAAATAACCACTTTCCTTTTTCTTGGCAGCCTGACTGAGAACCAGATTGGTAACAAAGGGGCCAAAGCTCTGGCCAGATCCCTCCTGGTCAACAGAAGTCTCATTACACTAGAGTAAGTTGGACACTAAAGGCCCATCTGTGAAATGTCTTGAGGTTTCTCCATCTTTTCCCCAGCTCCCCAGAGGGGGGTCCTGCTGACTACATGTCCTTCTGGCTGACTGGAAGGACAGCTGAGCAAGTAAAGTCACTACTGCTTTTCACAAAACACTTGATTTTTGACCCTGACCTATAACCATTGTTATCATCTCCACACTTAGCCCACTAGACCACCACATTCTCTTCCCTTTCCTCATTGTGTGGGGCCAATTTAGGGAACTCCCTTATTCATATATACCTACATACATGCATGCATGCATGCATGCATAGGATCTCTGCCATATATCAAACAGTTCATTCCCTTTAAGAATTGTGGACTTACAATGTCAGTACTATTTTGATTATTCTCCCTACTCCAGTCAACTTTTTTTTGCTTGCTTTTACCAGCCTCCGGAGTAACACCATTGGACCACAGGGGGCTAAGGCCCTGGCAGATGCTCTGAAGAAAAACCGAACTCTAACCTCTCTGAGGTATGTGGCTCCACTCCTGGGCTCAGGAGAGGGCCAGAAAACAAAACCACTGTGGAGTGGGAGAGGATTAAAAATGGAAGCTTTGGAATCCAGCGAACTTCGGCTTTCAGATTGCTCTAACTCGAGTGCTTCTGTAAAACTCCAGTTTCTCAGGACAATGAAAAGCCTGCCTTCCAGGAGATGACTGCTTGGGCATGCTTGCTGTGTCCCTTTTAGGAGCCTGTGGCCATGGCCATCTAGTTGGGGGTATACTACTGTTCTGTTCTGGTTTTCTACTTTTATTATTCAAGTGAAATTTTTGTTGTTATTGTTTCAAAACAGGGTCCGGCTATATATATAGCTTTGGCTGGCCTGGAGCTCACTATGTAAACCAGGCTGGCTTGAACTCAGAGATCCACTTGCCTCTGCTTCCCAAGTGCTGGTATTAAGGTGTGCACCACCACACCCATAACCAGGTGAAATTTAATAATATAAAATTTACCATTTTGAAGTATATAGTTCATTGGCATTTGTTTCATTTCATTTTATTTTTGGCTTTTTTGAGACAGGGTTTCTCTGTGGTTTTGAGATAGCAAGTTCCTGGTTGTCCTGGAACTTGCTCTGTAGACCAGGGTGGTCTTGAACTCAGAGATCCGCTTGCCTCTGACTACCCAGTGCTGGGATTAAAGGTGTGTGCCACCACATCCTGGCATTTTGTATATTCACAATGTCGTGCAGCCACTACCTCTGTCTAGTTTCAAAATGTTTTTAACTGTTAGTATTTGCTTTTCCTTTTTTTTTTTCTGGACATCTCATATAAATGGAATTATACAATAAGAACTTTGTGTCTTCCTCAACTAGCATGTTTTCAAGTTCCATACATAGTGTAGCATACTGGGTTTTTTGTTGTTGTTGTTGTTGTTTGGTTTTTGCATTTAATAGATGAATAGTAGGTCACTATATGGGTGGGACACAGTGTGCTTATGCACTCATGCACAGACATTCAGTGGGCTTCTATCTTTTAGCTGTTATGAATAATGCTGCTGGCCACATTTGTGTAGAAGTATTCAAGTACCTGTCTTTAGTTCTTTGTGGGAATATATCTAGAAATGGAATTGCTAGGTCATGTGCCAAGTGTAGGTTGAGAACTGCCAGACCATCTTCCACAGAGGCTAGGCCCTTTACATTGTCATCAATAGTGTGAGGCTTCCAGTTTTTCCACGTCTTCATTGGTATTTGGGTACTCTGGCTCTTGATGGTGATGGGGACTAATGATGACCTTATTTTAATTGATGTAGATAGCATAGACACCTTGTTCCTAGTTGGCAGGCAGCTACTTAGAGACTCAATATGGGGGGGGGGCTAACAGTCTTTCCTGAGTAGTGGACCACGAGGAGGGCACATAATCATCAGTAAATTCTTTCATGGAAGTCAGTTGCTTCTTTTCTTGGGTCTCTAAGGCAGATGTCCCAAGTCCAGGCCACTGGTGACACACCTCTTTTTACCTTTGTAGTCTCCAAAGCAATGTGATCAAGGATAATGGTGTCATGTGCATGGCTGAGGCCCTGGCCTCCAACCAGACAATCTCCATACTACAGTGAGTAGACAAACTTATTGCTTCTCTTCTCTCCTCTGAGCTTCTGCCTTGTCCCTGATAGAGAGAACAGGAGGTGGTCCTGAGGCTTTCTGACCCACCTGTATGGTCCCTGGAAAACATGATGTCACCTGTTTCTTCACACAATTACTGAAAATAAAAAAAACTCCTGCCAACCCAGGAAATCATATCCACAGATACAGAAAAGGAGCATATGGTTCTTCTATTAAATAAGCACTAATCTGACTGTAAGGCAGTGTCACAGGTAACCTGCAGTGAGGTTGCAAAGACAGAGGTCCTTACAGCCCAGCAGAGGCAACCATCCCATGTGTGCTCCCAAGGCCAATGACAACTTGTCTTCAAGTGTAAGGAGCTGGCGATACCACTTCTCAGCAGCTTGTCCTAGGTGCACCTGACAGCTAGAAAGGTCACAGGTGCTCCTTAGCTGCTTTTGCCCCAGCAATACTTCTATGACATTTGTGACAACCTGGAACTTCCCAACTTGAAGCCAGGTGTCCAGGCTATTTCCCACAGCAGCAGGGAGACAGGGCACTACCTTGGTTGATATTTACCTTGGAAAAGAAGGCCCTTAGAAAGACCCCAGAGAGTCTGATATGGGGACACACATCTTTAATCCCAGCACTTGGGAAGCAGAGGCAGGAAGATCTCTGTGAGTTTGGGGCCAGCCTGGCATAGTGAGTTCAAGGCCAGCCTGAGCTACATAAAGAGGCTCTGTCTCAAAAACCCAAATGAACACAGAGAAAACATACAGAGGCAGCTGATGGAGTTTGCAAGGAGACAGAATACAGATTTACAATCTATAGCTACCTTAAGAAAATATTCTAGAAAAAGGGAGATGTCTTTTTCCTCTAAAAAAAGATGTATGGACATGTATAATACAGGTACATTATTTTTGTTTTATTTCTTTATTGTGTGTTTGCACATGCATGCACATGTCATGGTACAAGTATGGAGGTTAGAGGACTACTTGCTGGAGTCAGTTTCCTCTTTCCATCACATAGAACCTGGGGATTGAATCAGTCTCCAGGCTTAGTGGCAAGCACCTTTACCTGCTGAGTAAGGTGTCTGTGTCTTCCTTTTAAGTGGAGGGTATTTTACACAGGAAAGGTCCTTCTTCATCTATCCTTCTATACCTCTCCCCAGGGAAGTTTCTTCAGGCGGAGGTGGAGTGCCAGCCCAGATAGGAAGTATATTTGCTACCTGGCAGACTTGTGTGTGGAGGTCTCACATACAGGAGACTTACCAGCCTCTGCTCCCAGCTGCACTCTCCCCTTTCAATTGCTGTGCAAATGGAGATAGTACCTTTATGCCCCTGACTCTCACCCAAAACCCAGACTAGCTTTGGCCTGGGAATGACTATGGCTGGCTTTGTTGATGAACCCTTCTCATCTCCATAGACTACAGAAGAACCTAATTGGGTCTATAGGAGCCCAGCGGATGGCAGATGCCCTGAAACAGAACAAGACTCTGAAGGAACTCATGTGAGAAAGGCCAAGGGGCAAAACCAGTATTCTTCATGTTAAACACAAGGCCAGCACACCCTACATATTTGTGAATAGAGGAATGGATGGTGGGATAGATGGATGAATAAAGAAGATGTATGCATGGATGACTGGATGAGTAGGAGGGTGATGGATGGTTGGATGGATGGAGGAATAGATTGATGGGTAAGTAGGTAGATGGATGAGTGGATAGACTGATGGCTAAATGGATGGAAAGAGGGGTATATAGGAGATTTAGATAAACTGATGGGTGAGTGAATGCAGGTTAGCTGGACAAGGAGAATTGAAACCCAGACTCCCAGAACTGGGTGAGCCCCAAACATCATGGACTTGTTTACATTATTGCTTCTCTGCTCTCAGAAGGAAACATCATTTCTTGGCCATTTTCACATAAAGTCCCACAAACACCTCGCACAGTTGAACCTTAGTTCTTTCCAAAGAGTTAAGGAAGATAGGGGTTAACTTCAGAGACTCCTGATGAACACAACTCATGCCAAACAAAATGCACTGGACACCCTTGAGACATAGAGCTCAGGTCTTCCCAGAGCTCTAACCTCTGAACCCAGCCCACCACCATCTGTTTCTTGCAGGCTTTCCAGTAATACCATTGGGGATGGAGGTGCCATGGCTCTGGCTGAGGCCCTGAAGGTGAACCAGGGCCTGGAGAACCTAGAGTGAGTCTCTTGTAGAACCCCCCATGGATGATAATTACCATGACAGAATCCATTCCCATAAGAACCCTACCAACCCTCGCCCTGACAGTGCTGCTTCTGTCCCTCCATCCACCTTTTGTCCTATTCCACCCACCAGCTCCACTTCTCTGCAGGTTTTAGAATAACACGGTCAATGTGCCTTGCTGTAGCAAGCACCTGTGGCTGAAGAAAAGCCTTGATAGATGGGCAAGGGTGGGCTGGACACTGCCTCCATAGTAGAGTGGTTTTGCTGCATCACTTTCTCTGGAGATGTGTGTGGCCCCCAAGTCAAGGCAGTTTAAGCCTCGGTGCTTATGCTAAACCACATTGCCTTTACCTGGAAGGAGCTAGAAAGAGTGATGGGAGGGGAAAGAGGGATGAGGAGAGAAATTCCCAACTCCCCAATTCTCTTGTTGAACCCAGGGGGTATAGCGCTAGTGTAGACCAGACAGCTGTCTCCAGGTCCTGGGACAGCCCCATCAGCAGTGTTTTGTCCTTTATGTGTAGCCTACAGAGCAATGCCATCAGTAACACTGGAGCAGCAGTGCTGATGCGAGCCCTCTGTGTTAACCAGAAACTCTCCAGCCTCAAGTAAGTCCTGACCCCCAACCCTCATAACCAGGGTGTTGCCCTTTTGACCAGTGGGAATACAGGGCCTCTTGGACTTGGGGAAAAAAGGCTGGGACTGAGAAAACTACCTGTCAAAAAATCTGTAGTTGGTATGGTCTTGGTCCTGGCCCTTTCCCTACTTTGTCAGTGTGGCCCCAGTGGGAAGCTCACTTCTACATACAAGCCCTTCAGGAACCCAGGCCTTGTCCTTTTCCTCCTGTGCATTCCTACCCTGCTTGTAGTCCTGAGTGGGACACTGACTAGAGCCCTGGCTGGCTACAACAGGCTCTTTCACATTTCAGCCCAGATGGCCCAGGAAGCCCACGGCCTGTCTGTGGTTTCTTGGGGTTTGGGCAGCCTAAACATCTGGGCTTGCTGTGTCAGAAGCCTCACTTGCCTGATTAGATGTTCAGAGTCTTATCTTTCCTCAGCCTACGAGAAAACTCCATCAGCCCAGAGGGAGCCCAGGCCCTCGTTCAAGCTCTCTGCATGAACAACACTCTAAAGCACTTGGAGTATGTAATAGTTGGGTCTGGAGGGATGGAGGTCAAAGGGAGATTGTGCTTCCTCACCTACTCAGACACCAGGGTTGGTGGCCACCATTATAATGGGTTAGACCCTTGGAATCTTCACAGTTCACAAGGTTGGACTAGGGCAGCCAGGAGACCTGATACCTACTGGCAACCCTGACACAAGAACTTTCCAGCCTTGTGCCTGGAGACAGACAACCACATGGGAGAGGTCCCTAAGAGCTGGCATGGGGCCATGCCAATAGGCAGTAAATCCTGTTCATAGGGCGGTGCTCTGGTTGCATGACCTATAACCACTCAGAGTTGAACATGGGATAGTCTCTAGTGTGCTTGGCACACCAGAGTTCTCTGTAAGCATCAGTGTGTCCCTTAGAAGGATGTGGAATGACTGGTATCCCCTAGTGACCAGAATGGGGGGTGTTCACAGTGGCTCCTACTTGCTCCTGTTCCTTTTTTCCCAGTCTGACAGCCAACCTCCTCCATGACCAAGGTGCCCGGGCCATTGCAGTAGCAGTAGGAGAAAACCACTCTCTCACACACCTTCAGTAAGTCCACTATCCCCACCCCTCCCCAATCTCCATTCTCCCCAGTTTCCAACTGTGTCAGATGGAGCCTGATTTGGGCCATGCCTGAAGCCTTCTCAGGCTACCTGCCTCTAGCAAGTATACCCCATCCTGGGTTTGGATTCCTGAAGTTATCCTCAGATCTAGATTATGAGGCAAGTGTCATGGCTGTCACTTGGTGTGATGTATGCTTTATGGAGAATATTGGAGATTGCTCACATGGCTACCACTGGTAAACAAACACTAGTCCTCTGGGGACGCCATATCCTTCACAGACTCACCCAGCCACCAGACTGTCCTGGATGTCTTAAAGTTCTAGCTCCATTCTTGGGCCTTATGGTCTCATGTCTGTGTCTTTATAGCCTGCAGTGGAACTTCATCCAGGCTGGTGCAGCTAGGGCTCTGGGACAAGCACTCCAGCTGAACAGGACCCTGACAACCTTAGAGTAAGTGTGCCTATGGGAATGAGGGCCAGTTTCCAGGCACAGGGCTGGCCTGATGACCCTTAGCAACAGCTTCCTCTACATGAGACCACAGAGTTAGGTCAGTGCTCACTGAAACAAGGCATGTATGTAATAGCTTTACTAATATAAGCCACACACCACAAAAGCCAGCTGTGCAACCATCACAGCAATCAATCTTAGAACATCTCCCTACCCCAGAGATGCTGTGTGGTGGAGCTGCTTTCCATTCTCACTTCCATTCTTGCAAAACATCCGCCATTCTGCACATTTTACATGAGTAAATTCATGGGTTCTTTTGTGATCTATAGCTTGTATGTGCATATAAATGCCAGAGGTTGAAACTAGGGCCTCAAGAATCTTAATCATGTGCTCTATGGCAGAGCTACACCCCCAGCAGAGCAGTTTTTTTTTCTGGTAGCATGTTGGTACTTTCTTTTTTTGTCTTCTTTGATTTTTAAAGAAGTGTGTGTGCATGTGTGTATGCGCTAGCCTTGGCATATGTGTGGAGGTCAGAGGACACCTTCCAAGGGCTGGTTCTCTCCTTCCTCTCTGAGTTTCAAGGATCACAGAGTTCAAGGAGCACCATACCTTCTGAGCTCTTACTAACCCCAAACTTGTCCCTTTTTAAAAATTGTTGTATGTGTGCATGTACTAATGTGTGATAGTGTGGGTGTACACACACCAGGGCATACATATGGAGGTAAGTGGATCGCCTCCAGGTGCCTTCCACCTTGTTTGAGCACCCCCTTGCTGTGTATGCCAGGCTTGCACTCTCCCTGCAGGAGAGCTGCGGTTACAGATTGATACTGCAGCCAACTTACTCAGGGCAACTTACTCAGCTCCCTCTGCTTATGAGTTAAGCACTTAAGCTACCGAGTCACCTCCCCAGCCTGGAGCACAGCCTTTTGAACTTCCTTGGCATCATAGTGCAGTTTTCTCCTTCTGCCAGTCCATCACTTCACCAGCTTCTGTTTCTCCCTCTGTCCTGCTGTTTTCCTCCTAGAGCCTGGAGCTCCTCATAGTTCTGCCCTTGGGCTTCTTGCCTTGAACTTTTCCTCTCCCAGGATTCTAGTTTCCAAACTCCTGATAAACTCCTACATTAGTGATATAGGGTGGTTTTAATGAGAATAGACCCCATAACCTCATAAATTTGAATACTTGGTGACCTGTTGGTGAAATTCTATGGGAAGGATGAGGAGGTGTGGCCACGTTGGAAGAGGTGTGTCACTGGGGGTGGGCTTTGAGGATTCAAAAGTCCAAAGCATTCCTGGTGTGCTCTCCCTGCCTGATGCCTGTGGATCCAAATGTAAGCTCTTAGCTACTGTTCCAAGGCCATGTCTGTCTGGTGCCTGCTGCCATGCTCCCCACCATGAGGATCATGGACTCTAACCCTCTGAAACTATAAACCCCAAGTAAACTCTTTCTTCTATATGTTGCCTTGGTCAAGGTGTCTTATCACAGCAACAGAAAAGTAACTGTCTCTTGAACATCAGCCCATGAATCCACACCCCTGATGCCTTGTGCCCTCAATGTCTCACAGGTATTGTAAGTTGCTGCATTTTCCTGCTCCCAGGCTTGCTTCTTAGTTCTCCATCTGACCCTTGGACCAACCAATTGTGCAGCTGGAGGCATTGCCTCCACTCCCAGCTCATTTCCATGTCCTGCTGGCCCTCTTTTCCACTGTCCACTCCACACGGTTTCCATCAGCTGCCACCATCCAGGCCATATCACCACTCACCTGCCATACTAGGTGACCTCCATCCACATCTAGTCCATCCCTTTAAACTGTTGGCCAGAGATCTTTCTGAAACACCAATCATTCTTCATGATGGGTGAGATCCTTAAATGACTATACCTGCAGAGTCAAGTGTAACCCTAAAACCTGGATTCCAAGGTCCCCAAAGGTCTGCCTCCCTCATACTTCCAGGCCTCAGCCCTCATCACTCCATGACTTCAGCAGTCTCCCAGGTTTCTTTAGATGTACCAGCTTTCTTTTTCTCCCATTCCCTGATCTGGCTTAGTTTATTCCTTCTGGGTACCACACTGGGATAGACACTCTGCTGGCCTTTCCTGAAACTTAGATCTGGTACATCAATTTGCTCATTTAATAGTACCTTTGTAGCTGAGTTCTGAGAGGGCATTAATAAGTTACCCATCTATTGTGATAAAATACTATGACCAAAAGCAAACTTGGGGAGGAAGGGGTTCATTTCACCTTACAGCTTCTAAGTCCATCACTGAGAGAGGCCAGGGCAGGCACTGGAGCAGAGACTACCGGGGAACGCTGGTTATTGGCTAGCTCTTCCTGACTTGCTCAGTTTACTTTCTTATGTATCCCAGGACTACCTATCCATGGTTAGTCCCACCCACAATTCAATGAGCTCTCCTACTTCCATCATCAAAACATAAAACAGCCCACAGGCTTACCTATCGGCTGTTCTTATTTTTTTACTTATATTTTGTTTTTCAAGACAGGGTTTCTCTGTGTAATAGCCCCGGCTGTCCTGGAACTCACTTTGTAGCCCATGATGGCCTCAAACTCACAGAGATGCCTATAGGCTAATCTTATGGAGGCATGTTCTCAATGATGTTCATTGGTCTGAGGACTCTGGCTGTGTCAACTTGACAAAAAACCCAGACAGCACAGAGCACAACAGTGCCTGTTGTTTGTCACTCCCAACATATGGGACACACTCAGATGTTTGCTAATGAACACAAATGCTTCCTTACACATGTCAATGTCCATTTGTCCTAAACTCATTTATTGTCCCAGAACTTGCTCTTTTCCACCAACTGGAAGTAGGAGAAAATACACAGAAATCCTAGCCAGCAAGAATGGTGCAGAGATGGACTTTATCTCTTCCCACTGGTTTTGAAATCATACCTTTTGGTCTCAAGCCTTGTTGGCAGTAATTCCCATGTCCCTTTTCTTGTCTGACTTTGATGCTTTGTTCAGATTCCTCTGTGTATTAATATGAGGCACAATGGCTTCCCAGGGCAATTATCTAAGGTGTAGATGACTGGGTGTAGGTCTGGTGTGTGTAAAGGGCCTAAACCCCATAGGCCTTGCTCAGCATGTTGGCTTATGCACCTGTGGACCAATGGTCATACTGTGTTCAGTTTACAGGAGAATGCCATAGGGGATGAAGGAGCTTCTGCAGTGGCTGGAGCCCTGAAGGTGAACACAACCCTCACTGCTCTCTAGTAAGTCCCCAGTAGACTACCCATTCACTACTCTCTCATGGCACAGCTGCCTTTCTTTGTCAGTCAAGGAAAGTTGTTTGGTTTTTCTAATATTAGTGATGGATAATCAAACATCTAGGAAGGACTGAAGGTAGAGACAGCATTCACCCCAGCCCTTATGGAAGACCACTTTTAATCCCCATCCTCTGTCTAGATCTTGTTCTTAGGTGTTAAAGTATACATAGGAGATGCAGTGTTCTTGGAAGAATCACAAGAAACCAATCCTAGCTGGGTGGTGGTGGCGCACACATTTAATCCCAGCACTCTGGAGGCAGAGGCAGGTGGATCTCAGTGAGTATGAGGCCAGCTTGGTCTACAAAGCAAGTTCCAGGACAGCCAGGACTGTTACAGAGAAACCCTGTCTCAAAAAACCAAAAAGGAAAAAAGAAATCAATCCTTAGTGCTATTTCTCAACTTCTAGCCCTAGCTAAGGGGTACAGAATATGAAGAGGAGCCTAGCCCAGGGCAGGGAGGGGCCAGGAGCACAGGGGTCCAATTACCCATGTTGATTGCACTCCTGCTCATAGCCTACAGGTGGCCTCCATTGGCACCCAAGGGGCCCAGGCACTTGGGGAGGCACTGGCTGTGAACAGAACCTTGGAGATTCTCGAGTGAGTATACCAGTGTCTGTTGAAAGACTTTTGCTGGAAGAAATCAAGCTACAGATTCAAAACAAATAACCATGAAGACAAATATCCATCTACATAGACACAGATAATTTTCATGACTGTTTTTCGTTATGTGTTCCATCTTCCCTGTTCCTACTTTATGTCTTTCCCTGAAGTCACTATGCCACTATGCTCTGGATTGGGCCTGCCCCAGACAAACATGACCAAAGGAGCTATTTAATGGACTCCCTCCCCTCCCCCACACCATAGAAACCAGTAGCCATCTCCTGGGGTGGGGTTGGGGTTAGGGGAAAAGCTCTATGAGGCTCTCAGCATGCCCATGCCATTCCTCTTCCCAAGGATCCCTATAACCACATTGTACTCTAGACCCCTGGATGGAGAGTTACCTCTCCCATCTCAGCCTAGGTTTTCCTTCTCTGGAGTAGAAAAAAGGAACAGGCTTCCTTCCATAGTGCTTAGGAAGAAGCCACCTCCAACTCCTGTGATTGAAATGTCCACACAACCTCACACCCATCTGGGGGGGCATCAGTGTCACCACTCAGCCTATCCCTGTACATAAGGCTTCTTGATTGCCCTGACAGCTTACGAGGAAATGACATCGGGGTAGCTGGTGCCAAGGCCTTGGCAAATGCTCTGAAGTTAAACTCCAGTCTCCGAAGACTCAAGTAAGTGATCGTGTGAGCCGTGTGCAACACAGTGCACTTCTGCTAGAACTTTTGGGATGAAACAGTTTCCTCTAGTTGCTTCCTTCTGGTTGTTAAACATCCATAATGCCCTGCCCATTACTGTCCACATCCAATGAGTTAGCTTTATTCATTCTCCTTAAGTTCTTTACTTAAAATTCAAATGTATGGTCTTGGGTACAGTTGCTATGGTGCCTGTGGACAATCAGCCCAGAACTACTTACTTCATCCACATCGAAACAAGGCAGTTGCCTCCTTAAGTGTCTTCTGCCCTGATGGCTCACCATGGTGCTTCCATATCTTCTCTGCCTAGTCTCCAAGAGAACTCACTGGGGATGGACGCCGCCATATATATTGCTGCTGCACTGTCTGAGAACCACGGTCTACATCATATTAAGTGAGTACACACAGAGGCTACTGCTGAGCCTCAGAACTGCTCCCAGATCAGGTTCTGCCTTTAGCCCTATTCTGGGAGCCAGGTGATATGAAGACATGCTATCAACTACATAGGGAAACTAGGTCTAAGAAGGAACATGCCAGAAATGGGCCCCAGAA
Organism: Cricetiscus sungorus; assembly: GCA_030556225.1. NCBI lineage: Eukaryota > Metazoa > Chordata > Mammalia > Rodentia > Cricetidae > Cricetiscus > Cricetiscus sungorus. The sequence goes on from JANBXA010000069.1 coordinate 9,966,523, forward strand.
GGGCAAAGGCTCAATGGGGTCCTAAATTTATAGCAATAATCACTGCACTAAAGACAACTTGGAGGTGCTGAGTTCTGCCCTGACTCTTCTGTTCTAGTCTCCAGGGAAATCCCATTGGGGAATCTGGTGCCAGGATGATCTCAGAGGCTATCAAAACAAATGCTCCCACATGCACTGTGGAAATGTAAGGAAAGCAAGTTCCTGGTGGACCATGCAGAGACTCAACTGGAAGCTTTTCATCAGTGACCTACCTCTGTTTCTGCATATCTTCCTGGAACCTGAATGCTGCTGAGCCAGCTCTCAAGCTGGTCTCCTGAACAGGGGAAGGAAGGACATTTCCAGCAGAGGTCACACATGTCTTTCATGTGTCAGTCAGAGGGAAGATGAATACTCTGTGACAGCATACAGAAGGGAAGGAGCTGCTGCCAAGGGGCACTCAGGGACAAAATCTCAAAGCTCCACAAAGTAGGAAGCTGGTTCTGGCTTATTCGTACCCTGGGGTCAACATAGCCCCAAGTTAAAAAACAAAGCAGCAACAACAAAATCAAATGTGTTTCTGCTCTTGTGCACTCACATGGCTAACATCTTTAGTCTTTTGAATCCAGGTGCAGTCTTCAAGCTCAGTAAGCACCTGAGCTTGGCAAAGGTGATAATGGGCCCAATTTTCTTTTCTCAAGAGAAGAAAAAAGATTTGGGGTGTAACCCTTAGATACATATAGAGAGAATATGAGAAATTTGTGAAGATAAATGAAAGGTTAATTCTGTTTCTGGAGTCAGAGATAAGTCTCCAAAGGCTCTGCGTTCTGTAAGATCTCTCAGACATCTAGAATGGTCTGCCATATTTGGAGTCCAGCACACTGGTTATCCATTGCAAATTAAGTGTTGATACTTTGATGCCATTATCCTATTTAGGCATCTAAAACCTCTACAGTGGCAATGGCTTTCCCTTGGAGACAAGCAAGCTATGCTTCCATGTGGCAAATTCCCTCCATTGTCTGATTGAAATAGGAAAACCTAAATGATCTTTGCAGATCTCAACTAAGCCACTAAGATAAGTGCTTATAAAGGCCATAAAGTGAGTCCAGTCAGGTGGTGCACACCTTTAATTCCAGTACTTGGAAGGCAGAGGCAGAGGAATCTCTGAGAGTTCAAGAGCAGACTGGTCTACAGAACAAGTTCCAGGACAGCCAGAGCTATATAACTAGACCTTGTCTTGGAAAAAACCCCAAAACACCAGTATCTAGAAGCTAAACATGGAGGCACACACTTGTAATTCTAGTACTTTAGAGGCTTAGAAAGAAGGATCATGACTTTGAGGCTAGCTTAAACTACATTGGGAGGTTCTCAAAACCAAAACAAAAATATAAAAATAAATATTCAGATGAATTATCATGGAGGCTGATAAGGAGTGGTGTTACCCTGATTATATAAGAAAAGAGGTATCTTAGCAAGTAAGGTGACAAATGCTGTTGTAACAAAGGGATTAAACTTAAGCCAGACACAATGTTATGCACCTATAATTCCAGCACTTGGAGGAAGCAGGAGGATTAGGAGTTCAAGGTTGTCTTTGGATACATGGTGAGTTCAAGATCAGTTTCTGCTGCATAAGATCCTGTCTCAAGAAAAACAGAAGAAAATAACCTCACAGCCATGGGGCAAATGAATGTCATGCACGACTGTAGACATGGCACTGACAGAGCATTTCTGCCACAAGTCCTTACCCAAGCCTAATTGCAGAGGTATGGTGACACCAACTCCAAACAGAAGGACTTTTTACAGAGCTGGCTTGACTGCTGAAAAATATTACAATAGTCTGGAGATGGTCTTAAACTAAACAAATAAAAAGAACCTAAGAGTCCTTGATGGGCTGGAGGAAAAATATAATCTTCAAAGAATGGTACTTGGAAATTGAAGTTGTATCAATTTGGTTTTGAGGGTACTGTTTGTGGGTATAGAATGCTACTCTTTCTTTTGGTACTTTTATGATATTGCTATTTGACTGGGGCTACATCCAGCTCAGTGGAGTAGGTTCTAGGTTCTATCCCCTGCACTGCCAACAGCAATGTTGCTATAGGCTTCTGGCTTACATTGTTTCTGTCTGAAGTTCAGCAGGTAGAAAGACATTAGTCAGTCAGAAGACAAATGGTTGGAAAGTTGTACCCTGTAGAAGTCTAGTATGGAAGTCCGAGGCCCAAATACTGTGAGGACAGAGGACACGCTCCAAGGATGCTAAGAGCAAGTCCCACCATGCCTAGAAGGTCCCCTTCCAGAAGTTCTGTCCAGACCCCACTGGCGAGGCTTCACAGCACTGTGGGAGCAAGGAGAAAGGTTTACTGGGTCTAGCTGCATCACCACAAAGCAAGTCAGAATGTGAGTGTGGAACTGAGACATTCCGGTACCCACAACAGTGGTTTGGTTCTCTTCCTAGGGTTTTTATCTGTCTGATGTTTTGCCTGGCTACTCCCTGTTGCTGTCTTCTGCATCTTTCCCTGCAGCACACCCTCTGCTGTTAGGTGCACCTTGCTACTCTTCATCTCAGACCTTTTCTATCTGTTTAGCATGGTGCTTCAGGCTCAATTTCTCCAGCTTTAACACTTCTGGCTGTTTTCCACAGCACTGAAAAACTGTTGTCATTCACTCTGCTCTCTTCTCTAATTCTTGGTGTCTGTGGATTTACTGATATGAAAATTTCTTCTTCCTCTTCCTCCCACTTCTCTCTCCTTTTCTTCATTCTTCCCTCTTTGCCTCCCTCCCTTACTCTGGTTTTACTGGCCTTTTAGGAGAATATAAAGAGAAATGAACACATTCTGTTCATAGGTTTATCTGAGGCCCCCAAATCTGTGTATTTATAAGCCATTATTGTACATCATTATGCAAACGTTACGTGTGTACATTCCCAAAGTGCCTTCACTGCCTGCTACTTACATCCCTGATTTGCATCACTTCTAGGAACTTTTCTTCAGACACTTGAATCTAGTTCAAGGTCATTGCCTGAGCTCTTCCCATAACACTAAGCCTGGGATGACCCCTCAAATTTCTATGTAGACCAGGCTGGTCTTGAGCTCACAGAGATTGACCTGTCACTGTCTTCAGAGTGCTAGGATTAAAAGTGTGCAGTACCATGCTCAGCTCAGAGTGATTTCTCTTCCTTCCTTCCTTCCTTCCTTCCTTCCTTCCTTCCTTCCTTCCTTCCTTCCTTTCCTTCATTCCTTTCTTTTTCTTTTTTTGTTTTTTGAAAAAGGGTTTCTCTGTGACTTTGGAACCTGTCCTGGAACTAGCTCTTGTAGACCAGACTGGCCTTGAACTCAGAGATATGCCTGTCTCTGCCTCTTGAATGCTGGGATTAAAGACATGCACCACCAATGTGCAGCTTTTATTTTTTAAACCTTATTTCTGGAGGTTGCTATTTACCCCCGGAGCAAAACTTAAGTAATTCCTTAGCAAAACACAGGAAGTTCACTTTGCTACTCTCTTACTACTCACCAAGTATTTCAGCCTTCTTGTTACCTCTATGCTTCTGTAGTTCTGTCCTACCTGATCTTTTAAAAAAGATTTACTTTTAACTCTGTGTGTATGTTTGTGTGTATGTGTGTGTGTCTTCATGCTCACGCTATGAGTGCAGTTGCCCAAGGAGGCTGCAAGAGTGTATCAAATGCCCTGAAACTGGAGTTATAGGTGGCTGTAGGTCACCTGATATGGGCACCGAAATCAGGTGCTCTGGAAGAGCAGCAAGTACCCCCAACCTCTGAGCCATCTCTCCAGCCCCAAAGTTGGGTTTTGTTTTGTTTTACTTTTTCAGACTTAAAACAATCCTTTGAGATTATACATGTATACAATGAAATATGATCACATATATTCCCCATTTCTGTTCTTTCCCCAACATGTACCCCTACTAATTTCAGATCTCTTTTGTTTGATAACCCACTAAGTCCAATGAGTGTAGACTGTATGTGCGTGCAGGTGGGGCCATCCCCCAGAGTATAAGAACAGCAGTGGGAACATCCTTTAAAAAAAAAAAAAAAAGAAAGAAAGAAAAAGATTGTCTTTGTTTAAGCAGTTGTTAATTGACAATAGCTCCTCAGTACAGGATGGGGCCTATGGTTGTCTCTATCAATACATGACAGAGCCTAGGGACTGTCTCCTCATCTATACAGGACGTGGCCTAGGGATCATCTTCCTCATCTATTCAGGACAGAGACTAGGGATTGTCTCTTCATCTATACAGAATAGGGTCCAGGGTTGTCTCCTCATCTATGTGGGAATTTTGGCTGGCTGTACATAGGTCTTGTGTGATGGGAGTTTTGCTTACCTGTCCAGGACTGGGATGCAGATCATGGTAGAGCACTTATCTAGAATAGTGAGGCTGAGTTCCATCCCTAGTACTACAGAGAGATGAACAGACCACAACTCCAGAAGACCCAGTTCAAATGGGTCAAATGTCTGACTTTCACAGACATCTTCACTGACTCTCCAGAGGCAGCTTACTGCTCTTTACTCTGGGCTCCCAAGCCTACAATATCCTACACTGTAGGCACCTTGCATGCAGATAAAGATACACTTTATCTCTGAACTATTCTGAGTATGGCAGCTGAAAACCATAACTGCTCAATAAATATTTAGTGAAAAGAAATATGCACAGGAAGTGTACCTATGACAAAATGATTCCATGGTCAAAGCCAAATAGACTCTATGTACCACTGTATTACGTTCCTGAAATTGCTTTTTATTATTTATTGAAATAGGATCTTTATCCTGAGTCAGCCACCCTGCCCTGACCTTCTGAATGCTGGGATCATAGTCAGATGTCACCACAGCAGTACTGAAATGTCTATAGTATAAATAGTAAATGCTCTTCCACTATTACACATTCACAATTGGAAAACAATCCCTCCAAATTACTAAATGTGCCATTCTCAACTATAAAGTGACACTGAGGACACCAGGTCAGGGCCCTTGGCTATACAGTGAGATCTGAACCAGTAGAGCTTCTGTCTCAGAAAGCGGGAGATCGAAGGACAAGGCCAGGAAGTCTGCCCTGTTGGTTACACAAATGCATGGATCTTGGAAGCCTCTCCCAACTCTCAAGCTGCTAAATATGACCATCTGACCCCTTCTCTCCCCAAAGGAAACTGAGAAATAGAGAGTTTATGTCTTCTTCTTGACTCAAGTGAAAGGGAATGATTTTCATGTTTTGCATTGTTAGTCTTTTGACAATGTTTTTCTTAAATTTTAAAGAGTTTTAAATTTGTGTGTGTCTGCATGTACATACATGTCACATGTGTCTGCAGAGGTCAGAAAGTAACATTTGATACCCTGAAACTGGAGTTATGAGATGAGCCACCTATTATAGGTTCTAGGAACTGAATTCTGGTCTTCTGCACAAGCAGTAGCACTTTTAGCTGCTGAGCCATTTCTCCAGCCCCTGTGACTTTCTGTAGCCAATTTAAAAAAAAAAAAAATGAGTATTTAGCAAGGGGTGGCAGTGCACCTAGAAGAGAGACAGGTATTAAGTCAGCCTGATCTTCAAAGCACATTCATGGCAGAGGCAAGTGGATCTCTGGGAGTTCAAGGCCAGCCTGGTCTACATAGTGAGTGACAAGCCAGTCAGGGATATACAATGAAACCGTGCTTTAAAAAACAAACAAAAATGTTCAGCAATGACAAATGCTAGTTTAGTTTTATATGCAATAGGTACAAGTTAAAAAAAATAATGCTTTCACATAACGCCTAATTATATAATGTGGTACATTTGACGAATTGCATTTATTTGTGTGTGGAGTTTATTGGTGGGTGCATTCTCGTATGTGCTGATGTCAGAGGACAACCTGTGGGAGTCAGCTCTCCACCTTGTGAGCTCTGTGGACTGGACTCAGGCTTTGTGAGAGGTTCCTTTCCCCACTGAGTCATCTCACATTTTTACATCTTCTACATTTGTTTTGTTTTGAATTTTCAAGACAGAGTTTCACTGTGTAGCTTTGAGGATCAGGCTGGCCTTGAACTCACAGAGATCGCCTGCCTCTATGTCCTGAGTATTGGGATTAAAGGCATGTGCCACCACTACTAGGTACATCTTCTACATTTTATGGAGAGATAAGTAACCTTTGAAATCTTCTGACTTCATCATTATGAACTAAATGAAAACAATCTCACACTTTTTTTTTTTTTTTGTCTAAGTGTGGTGATGCATGTGTGCAAGAGTTTATGTATGCCCATGCACATGCAGGTGGGAGCCAGAGAGGGGCATCAAGGCCTGTGTATTATTACTCTTTGCCTTAGTCCCTTAAGACAGACAGCCACTCCCTGAAGCTTGCTATTTTTTGGCTAGGTTTGCTAGCCAAAAAGCTTCAGTCACACCATGCTGAGGTTGTAGGTATGTGTAGCCACACCCAGAGTTTTGTTATTGTTTTGTTTCTGAGTCAGGGTCTCACTGTGTAAGCCCTGGCTGATCTGGAACTTGCTATGTAGACCAAACTGTCCTTGAAGTCCCAGAGATGTGCCTGCCTCTGCTTCCCCAGTGATTTGATTAAAGGTGTGCTGTAGCATGCCTTGCCACACCAAGCTTTTTTATGTAGATTCTGAGGATCCAAACTTAGGTCCTCATCCTTCTATAGTAAGTGACCATATAAACTGAGCCACCTCTCTAGCCCCATACTAGAATAGAAACATCAATTCTACTTGCCCCTTGCTTTCATTTCATATGGAAATTATTTTCAGTACCACATTACCAATTTTAGTTCTGGTTTATTTTTAAATGAGAAACATATATCAGTACTGGTGCTTTTCCTTTCTGATGGCCTTCAGGAGGACATTCAGGGGCAGGACACCTATGTGCATCTCTGCACCCACCATAGACAAGCATCTTAGAAAAGCTCCTTCAAGAAATTCCAGCCAGCTGGGTGTTGGTGGCACACACCTTTAATCCCAGCACTCGGGAGGCAGAGGCAGGCAGATCTCTGAGTTCGAGGCTAGTCTGATCTACAGAGCACTTTCTAGAATAGCCAGGACTACACAGAGAAGCCCTGTCTTGAAAAAACAAAACAAAACAAAACAAAACAAAAAAGAAATGCCAGCTAGTGGATGAGGAACTAGCTCAAAGCATAAAGCATTTGCTGTGCATGTATAAGGATCTGTGTCTGAATCCTCAGAATCCATATAAAACTGGCTGTAGTAAAGTGTGTCTGTAATCTCAGTGCTCCTGTGGTGACATGAGAGGTGGTAACAGACTTGAAAGTTTTGGGGCCAGTTGGCCTGCACTATGCAACAGGGAACAAGTGATTCTGCCTCAAATAATGCAAAAAATGGGGACTGACTAGAGGTTTTCCTCCGACTTCCACACATGCACATGGCATATGCACATCAGCACACTTGTGTGTGGTATACATATACAAAGGTTTAAAAAAAAAGAAAGTACCAGGAGCAGTGATGCATGCCTTTAATTCCAGAACTCCAAGGCAGAGGTAGATGGACCTCTGTAAATTCTAAGCCAGAATGGTCTACATAAGAGTACCAGGCTAGCTACGGCTTCATAGTAAGTCCCTGTCTCAAAAATTAAACAAAGTAATCGAGCTGAGGATATAGTTCAGTTGATAGAATGCTTGCCATGCAAGCATTAGGTTCTGAGTCCAAACCCTCACAAAAATTTCAGGTGGCATGGTGTGTTCTCAGAATCCTGGCCCTGGGAAGACAGAAACAACATAGATACCTAGAGCTGACTGTCTAGTCAATCTAGGCTAATTGGTGAGGTCCCAGGTCCCAAACAGACCCATCCTTACTCCCCAAAAGGTGGTCAGTTCCTGAGAACAATCACAGAGGTCTTCTGGCTTTCACACTGACATGCACACACACCAGCATAAACATGTATACCTGCTCACACATGAACATGTGCACATGGAACACTCATGTACACACACATGCACATGTACACACACACATTCACATGCATGCCTGCTAGCAGGAGTAGACAGCAGTAGAGTTGGAGCTGATTTGCTGAGACAGCCCAGCTAGTAGTTCCCAAACAGTTCAGGCTGGGGACTGTGAGGGTGGCATGTAATTTGAAGAGACTCTGCCTCCCAGAAGAACACCAGCCCTCTGAGAGAAACAAAACTTACTCTGGAGCCTCTCCGTGGCCTGAACATCACAGAAAATTAATTTAATCATAACAGCAGCCAAGACTTACAAGGTGTCAGTTTATATTTCTCTTTTCTTGTGGATTTGAATTACGTAGAACACATGAATTTCCCAAATGTTAGGAAATAAGACAAAAGAAAATCTTGTTTGGAGTTTGTTTCAGTAATGGTTAAGCCCAGATGGTGTAGTGAGAAAATACATATTACCTTTCCAGCCTGCTGATTCCCTGTTTACCTAGAAATCTGAGGCTCTTAATCTGCCCATGTCCCTTGGCAAGAAGGTCAGAAGTCATTGTCACTCTCATCCAGAGGCTCAGGTTTGCGGCCCCTTCGACTGGGCTTAGCTGGTGAGAGAGCAATGCTCTCATCTTCCAGATCGTCATCATCCTCTTCATCATCTTCCATGTCAATCTCACTGTCCTCTGAGTCTTCCTGAAGCAAAAGGATGGCAAATGCAACTGAGGTGCTAGCTCACTATATTATCTTGTACTTAAGAGACCCCACTTTACTCTCTCAAGGACAGTGTAATAACCAGCAATACCCCTACAGTGGAAAGTTGTGGGACCACAGCATGCTGTCAGCTGAACAACTCCACTAGATTGAGGACACAACCAGTGACTCAAACACCAGCCTTTACTGGGGTTGTTGAGAGGAGTCGGCTTTCCATGGATGTTTTGGGAATATCCTTAACACACGCTGAGAGACCTAGATGCTGAATGGCTCCTGCAGTCTAGAGACCTAGCAGACAGAAATACAGCAAGAAGGGCAGGAAAGGGAAGCCGATTCCAGATGGAGATAGAAAGCGGCACAAATGTGGGTAAGAAGGCAAGGCAAAGGGTGCCCCAGCTCCATCACGGTCTGGATCCAGGGAACACCAACTAGAGTTGTCTTTTTTATAGCAAGTCCTATGCTCCATGTACACCAGATGGCTGGCCACCCAGTCTAGACTATTATTCCCAAGTAGTACATACATGTTCAAATTCTTTTCTCACTACCACCTTCTCCAGTTACCCTGCTCTGTGTGCTTTCTTCCCAGCAGAAATCCCTGTGAAAGCCAGGCCTATGGTGGTACAAGCCTACAATGCCAGCTACACCAGAGGCTAGAACAGGTGGGTGATTATGAATTTGAGGCCAGCCTGAGCTCATAGAAAGATCTTGTTTCACAATGAAAAAAAAAATAATAAAGAATGGGCAAATTGCTTTACTCAAGTGTCTCCCTCCCATTACATAAGTGCAACAGGCTCTATCCCATACCCAAACCACTCTTATCAAGATTGAAAGGATTCCAATCCAGTGGGATGGATTCACAGTCCTTGCCACATCTGTCACTGACACACCCTTCTTTCCTGAAGTCCACTTCCCCATCCTCCATGGCTAACACTCTAGTCTGCCCTCTGTCCCTAGCTCTCCGTATAGTGTACTCCAACTCCTTCACCCGATCATCTTTAATTCTCTGGCCTCTGCAATACAGAGGTATTGCAGGCCTCCTCTTTTCCTGCTCTCCAAATAGTGAAATCACATCTTTACTATGGCTTCCATCTAAATATGGACAGCTCCCACGTTCCACTTCTGGTCCAGCCCTGTTTCTTAAATTCTAAATTTTCCCTGACTGCTTTCTCAGCCCCATCCTCAAGTCATTTCTGTCCTTATCAGTTAAAACCCCAGGCTTTCAGTGAGTTCCATCATTGAAGCATTCTGCATTCCTCTTCTTCATCAGTGTAATCAACTAACAAAACAAGATGGATCAAACCTCAGAATCACCCAGAATCTATCTGCTGCTCAATACCAACACTATCACAGCTTCGGGCTAAGACATCCTCACCTCCAACTTACACAGTTGCACTTGCCACCTCTGAATCCCCCACCCGCCCTGACAAGTCTCCTACATCTCCTGTCTCACTGGGTCCACAATACACCCTGCACAGTTCTGTCCCAGCTATCTTTCACCACTTGTACCCCAGTTCCCTCCATCCTGCCACTGTCCATACTCCCTAGGCCCAGGGGTTCTGCCCACCCCAACATGGCTCACCCTTGCCCTCATTCAGGTCTCTGCTTCAGTTTCTCACTAGAGAGGCCCAACATGAACATGTAAAAAGATCCCTTGTCTCTATCACTTCTTGTCTCCTGAATCTACTTTATTTATTTCCTAATACCTATAACTGTGGTACATCTACTTGATTGTTACTAGAACATATATATTCCAAAGGCAAGGACTGATTTTTTTCCCCCTGCTGCATTCCAGATCCAACACTGACAGGATCCAACAAATTCATGTTGAACAAGCACATAAAAGGCAAGCCCTGTGACAGGAGCTGTGTGAACACAGTCTCCATGAAATAAACAGAGGGAAGACCCTAGCCACTACAGATGCATTCATTCTTAAAGCATGCAAGCAAATAAAATAGAACAGACACCACTTTCCAGGAAGCACTGGTTGCTTTAGGCCAGATCCTCCCTGTTTCAGACTCAGGTGGACAGGAGTGGATGAGGTCTACCTTATCATGAGTACTCTCTCTGTTAAGAAGAAAGTTATTGTTGAGTGATTTCCCTGACTCTCCATTGACTGTCCTCTAAGAATTCGAGGTACAAGCCTCTCTGTTCCTGCCCAGAAAGACAAGGGCCAGCTTGCTCTGTGAATTTAAATAACACTGTGTTGAAGTACTTAGTAAGCTAAGCTTCAAACAAGAGCATATGGTCCTGTTTAGTCCCTGTGCAAGCAGGCACCAGTGCCACACCCCAGACAGATTGCTGTCTCTCCAGTAACCTTTGTGAAATGGGCCAAGTAGCACTGGCAGGGAATGCAACAGCAGGAGGGCTCAGAGGGCCCAGCAGTGTATGCTCAGCCTGCCACTTTGAGAACCCAGATTTCCCTTTCTGGTTAAGTTCTCTAGTCAGTTATCTACCTGGTGGAGTTCAAGGTACTAGCTTCCTGACCTTAGCCTCCTGTTGGGCCTCTCTAAGGCCCTGGTCTAGGAGGACACCTTTTTCATCTTCCTGCTCCAGAATTGTAGGATGGTGCTGAAGAAAGGCTGGTACTGGGCCATGGCCCTTGGCATCAGCACTTCATCTCTGTTATAATTCAGGGCCTGATGACTGTCTTGGTGCTTGACCCTCCTGAGTTTGGTGGTGCAAGAGACCACTCTGCCTTTCTCTCCATAGCATCTATTCTGAGGGCTTCTTGCCTCAGAGAGGAAGCATCACCCTGGAGGAGAGAGGCTCTGCTGGTCCTGAGCAGGCTGACACACAGCAACAAACAGATGAGGCAAGAAAAGAAAACCAACCTGCTTTCTGGAGCTGGGAGTCTTGCATTTACCTAAGAGGACTGGTGCTGCTTCCATCTTTGGAAAGCGAGAATGGAAAGAACAGTGAGAAGGTGAAGAAAAAAAAAAAGGACGAGCATATTTGTGTGAAATGAGAAACAAGCTATTGACAAACTCCATCACATTCAAGCAATGTGCTGGGAACAGGTAGTCCCTGACTTCTGGCAGCACCTGAGCTAATCTAGGACAGCCCCAAGACCAGGAGGCACAGGAATGCAGAGAGGGTGCCGGGACTCACATCTTCATCAGAGTCTCCACCTTGCATTGTGCCCACGATGCGTTTGCTTGGCCTTCCTGAGAACAAAAACATGAAATTATAAGATCCTTGGAAAATATGGCAGGAAATGACATTTAAGACTTGCTTTCCCTTGGAAAACTGAGGAAATACTAAAGTTCTTACTAAAAAATGTACTTAAGCTCCAACTAATTAGAATTACCAACAAATAATCATCCAGTTCATGTACCCCCCATCCCTTCTATTTTGAGAATATAGCTGAGGCTGGCCTTGAACTTTTGATCCTTCCACAACTTCTAGAGTGCTGACATTACAGGTTTGTGCTACCATGCCCTGCTCTGCAATTCTACTTTGAAAGATGAAAAAAGGGCAATAAAATTCAGCATGTGATAGGGTACATCTGTAATCTCAGCACTCAGGAGACTGAGGCAGGAGGATTGCTGGGAGCTCAAAGCTAGCTTAAGGTACACAGTGAGCTATACCAAGTCTCAGCAACAACAATAAAAAAACTAACAACAACAACAAACACAATAATGTTAACATGGACTGGCAGATGGTTCAGTAGGTAAAGGTACTTGCCACTAAGCCTAATGACCTGAGTTCCATCTCCAGAATTTACATGGTAGAAGGAAAAAACTGAGTTCCAAAAGTTTTCTTTGGATGTGTATACACATAAATGAATGTATTGAAAATTTACATACAAAAAATTATACATAAAGGCTGGGGGTATGGGTAAGTGGTAGAATATTTATCCATATGTTTAAGGTCATGGATTTAGTCTATAGCACCACAAAACAACCATGAATCAAGAGTACTTGTTTGTTTTGAGGCAGGGTTTCTCTGTGTAGCCTTGACTGCCCTGGAACTTGCTCTGTAGACCAGGCTGGTCTCAAACTCACAAAAATCTGCCTGCCTCTGCCTTCTGAGTGTTGGAATTAAATGTGTGCACCACCACCACCATCCATCAATCAAGAGTATTTTTAAAACACATCCTCTGAATATTTGAGGGGGGGGAAATCACTGAATTCCATTATTAGTTTACATGCAGTAGAAATATCATGGTATCTGTTGAAAAATAAAATATTATTCTTTTATGAACTAATGTCTCCTGTACTTGGATCTAGGCTTAAATTTCCAAGTGAAAATGATAGTGGGGTCACGGCTGGCTGGGTCCAGGCAGAGCAGAAGAAGGTTGCTCATGGGAGGTCCAGAGAGACAACTGAGCACTGGGCCAGACAAAACACAAAGCTTTATGGCATTTGAAGGCCCTTGCCATAGTTTTTGGAACTGGACTATATGAACTTACTCTGCAAATTAAGTACTTAAGCAGGATTTGAATGAATTGTTGCCTTAGATTAACACTGAGTCAGTTACACACCTTTTTCTAGCTTTGGCTCCCATCCATCAAATGGGAGACATACCATTAGCCTTTGTTTATGTCATGAAGCTGTGAAAAAGTGAAAGGTTACAAAAGAAAGCAAAGCAATTAATCATCCAATGGGAAGTGCACATGAGGAATGAAGACGGCTGGGACCAGCATAAACAGAAGCAGCTAACAACGAACTTAACATAAAATGATGAAAAGATGACGACAACACCTCTGAAACTTATGAGGTATAAACAACTCTCTACAGTACCAATGCTTTAGAGGCTGAGGCCGGAGACAGTACCAATGCTTTAGAGTTTGAGTTCAGTCTGAGTTACAAAATGAGAACCTGTCTCAAAAGACCAATAAAGTACCTGTGCTAAACATTAGCTGGGTGATGGGTAAGGAATGTAAATATAGAGAAACTGAGTAGCTATCAAAATTAGAGTTTACAGTTGGGCATGGTGGCACTTGCAGTCTGAGCATCTAAGCACTCAGGTCCTTGTAGTGCAAGGACTCTGAATTTGAGGTCATCCTGTGCTATATAGCATGACCCTGTACCAAAAACAAAAATTAAAGTTAATAGAAGTTTTAACAGAAAAATTTCATTTGATAACAAAGTTACACTAAGATATTTTTGTTTAAATAGCTTTGAAGTAAAAAAAAAAAAAAAAAAACCAAAGAAGGCAATCTAAAGTTTTAGAAAGGCACATAGTTGAATGTGGAACTCATTAAGGTCTGGGACAAGGACAAAGCAGCCCAATTATCATTAGCAAATGTGACTTTCTTGCTAGGATTGCTTGATGACCAAAGGTGATGATTAATTCCTTAAACCCATTTCTTCCGTCAATCTCCTGATATATATGAGTAGATATGCTCCCTAAGTTTTAAAGTAGAGCTGACTGATTCTTTTTCATATACAAAAGTTTAGGTTTTTGTTCTTTTAAGATTTCTTATAAGATTACCTTTCAAGATAAGTAATAAATTGGTCCTTTCTTAAAAAAAAAATAGAATACCATTTGAAATGATGTACACTAAAGAAACACTTGCATATATGTAGAAAGAAGTATATACAAGAAAAATAGTGAAATTAAATATCTCAGTATATAGCCAAAGGGTACAGTTATGCAATGGAATATGATGTATCCATTAAAAAGAATAAAGCACATCTCTATTTACTGATATAGGGACAGTTACTACAACAGAGTCCCAGACCTTAGCACAACTGACTCCATGATGGAAGTACCATTCAGGCCGTAAAACACAGCATGTGACAGCACCACCTGCCAAAACTAAAACAAAGACCTAATCCGTCAAAGTCCATAGTTATGGGAAAGTCTCTGGCCTTGTTTTTTGGCTTATGTAGTCCTACTCTGGCTAACTATTCTTGTAGCTGAAGTATATCATCCCAGAACATGGTTTTTTGTGCACAAAAGCTCACCCTGAGAAAGGCTCGGGGCTACAATGGGATCCCAAATACCCAGTGTAGTCTCAAGCTAGCTAAAAAAAATTTTCTACTGGCTTAAACTCATGTCCAAGTAGTCTTCTCTGGTGAATATTCCACAACAGTTACAACATATTTAATTTGGGTATGAGTGTAGTGAATGTGTGCATATATATTCATGTGTGTGAATACATGTATGCATGTATGTGTATATGGGAAGGCCAGGTTGATATCTGTATCTTCCTATATTACCCTCCATATTTTTTTTCTGAGACAGGGTTTCTCTGTGTAGCCTTGGCTGTCCTGAAACTTACTCTGTAGACCAGGCTGGCCTCGAACTCAAGAGATCCACCTGCCTCTGCCTCTTGAGTGCTGAGATCAAAGTTGTGTACCTCTGCCAACCAGCAAGTCAATAGTTTTAAAGAGAGAAAAATTTAGACAGATATTTGTGCCTTTATGTAAGGATATGCTTGTGCTTTTGTTGGGATAGGGTTTCACCATGTGGCCCTGGCTGACCTGGAACTCATTATGAAGACCAGGATGACTTCTAATTTAGAGATCTACTTGCCTCCCAAGTGCTGGAATTAAAAGTGTGTGCCACCACTGCCTAGCTCCATATTATTTTTTTGAGACTTAATTCAGTAAGACTGGCCAGAAAGCCTCAGTGATCCTCCTGTCTTCACCTCCCCAGTACTAGAGGTTCAGATAGGCACTGCAGCATTTGGCTTTTCACATGGGTGCTTGGAATCTAAACCCAGATTTTATGCTAGCATAGCAAGCATTTTATTGACTCAGCCTTCTCTCCAGCCCCAATGTATTTAATTTTCAGAATAAAAGTCATAGAATAATGATGTAATCTGGTCCTACTTAGGTTAAGGAATTTTCAGGTATTTAAATTTTTTTTTATTAGAGGTACTCATGTGATCCCAGGGTCACAGAAAAGAAAGAACATTACATGTCCTAGGCATGGTGGTGCATGCCATAATACCTAAGAGGTAGAGCAGGAGGATCAGGTTCAAGGTCATCTTGAGGTATACTGTAAATTAAAGGGCAGCTTAGCTACATGAAATTGAACAAAAGGACTGTTAGAGGCACTGGTTACCAATGAGCAGTATGACAGACAGATCCTAAAGAACAATATAAACTGAGGCAGGAATGGCTTCAGGGACCCTCACAGTATTCTGTGAATCTCAATGCTAAGCAGCACTTGTCCAACTTTGCCCTCGATGTTCTAAGAAACAGGCAAGGGAGCTGGGCAACAGAAGGAGTTATACTACCTTGCATGAGCACCTCCATGGCCGTCCGAGGTTTAGATAGCCGTCTCTCCTCTAGCTCACTATCAGATTCATCGTCCTCTTGGATGTCTATGTCTGAATCATCATTACCTGACCGGAACAAGAGAAGGCAGAATAAAGGAGCAGTTCTTGCATTACAGCCAAATGTCTCCTGTCTATTAAGGCTTCAGTGCAAAAGCATCTGCTTTTCTTGGCCCTTTTCATCTATTAGATCTTATGAGACCTCCTGAATTTTCTCAGGTACTAGTGAAGTGTTAATGAAGTTCATAATATGCTGTACTTGCTTAGAGCAAATTTTCAAAGCAAAAAGAAAATGGATCTTAAAAGCATTATGGCAGACTGAATTTTCACAACCCGAGTAGTTGGCTGTCAAGGTAGCTGGAAGCCCTTGGCTAACCAGGGCTCAGGTCCTATGCCAGGCTGTCACTAAGAGTCCTGACCATAACAAAGACAAAGAAGTGGAGTGAGATGAGAAAGAATAAAGCAGGGTGGAGGTGAGCACGGAGCCCATGCTTGAACAGCAGAGCGGGCTGTCCTGAGAAAGAAAGTGCAGTAGCACACATGACATTCTTCACTGGGGAAAGTTCTAGTGAAGGCTACATCACTAGATGTGGGTCCCCGGGATTATGGCTCAGTGGTAGAGCATGTGCTTATCTTCTGCAAAACTCTGAGTCTAATCCTTAATACCACACACACGCGCACGTGCACTTGTATGCCACATATGTGGGGAAGGCCTGTAGAGGCCAGAAGAGGATATTGGGATCCCCTGGAGTTGGTGATAAAGGCAGTTGTGGGATACCTTGTGTGGGTGCTGGAAACCGAACTAGGGTCTTCTGGAAGAGTAGCAAGTATTCTTAATCACTGAGTCATCCTTTCTAGCACTGAAATCACTCTATATACATTAAGAAAATACTTGTTCATAGACTTTGTGCTTGTAAGCTGAACATTTTATAGACATAACCAAAAGAGAGACTATAATGGGGGAGAAAAATCTCTCATTGCCTCATGCCTTACTAAGCCCAGGGAGTAACGGGGGTTTGGGAAGGAAGGACTTGGAAGGGTTTGCAGTTGCTGGTCTGATACTGACTTAGAAGTCAGCCTGGAAATCCTGCAGTTGCTGGTCTTCCAAAAGGCTTCGCTTTGTGCCTGTATGAGATAATTGTATCCACTCAGGCACTAGGGAAGGTAACTTGCTTCCTTTAGCCAAAGGAAGAGCTGTGTTCTTGAGCTCATGAGGGAATGCCTAGAGCTGGTGACACTGCCACAAAGGGATCCTTGATGATCACCAACACAATCTTCTAAAAGTCTTTATACAGAAAATGGATCCATATTAAGATAATTTAATAACTATAACACAAAATTACCACTCAGTTTAGTTTCCTTCTTACTTCATCCATGAAAATTATGATATTCAATGAAATATAGATGACTATACCACTTCTGCCTTGACTAACCCTGATCTAAAGCAGCAGGTGTGGCTTGGCTAGAGACACTTTTTAGGTTTTCTAAACCTGCTCTTAGAGGATTCCCAGAAGTCCCTGCTCTCTTATGAGGGCTCTCTGAGAACAGATACAAAAGGAGACAAACACAAAGGGAACAGGCAGGTTGAGGGAAGAGCTAGATGGTCAGATGTATTATTTTGACCATGAGAATAAAGACATCATGAAAACAGAGAAACAGCAAGAGAAGTGAGTCAGTGTAATGCAACGGTGGAGAAGCAAGAAGACCACATAACACAACACAGCTATGGTGTAGCAGGGAGACCACACACTGCTACGGCTCCCAATGTTGAATGGATGCCCTGGTGTTGTACTGGTGAATAATGCTAGCTCATCATGGAATCCCAGAATCCAAGCCTCAAGTTTAGTGCATTTTTCTATAGGTGAAAGCCTTGCTGAGCATTCCCGGATGACTGTATGGGATCTGCCAACAAGCAAGGGGTCTCTTCACTGATACTGCAAGCAACAATTGGTTTTTTAACCTGCCCTACAATGGGACCATTCATACTACTAGGAACATTTTGTCTTTCATAATTATTTATTACATAAAATTCAAGCTAACTGCAGCATTAACAGACACAAATGTTACATCATAAGAAATAAATGTTAGTTAGATGCTATGTAATTAGAAGCAAGCTTTGATATTATTATTATTATTATTATTATTATTATTATTATTATTATTATTATTATTATTATTATTGAAAAACAGACTCTAGCCTGCTGGTGGTGGTGCACACCTTTAATCCTAGCACTTAGGAGGCAGAAGCAGGCAGATCTCTGAGTTTGATGCCAGCCTGGTTTACAGAGTAAGTCCCAGAATAGCCAGAGCTACACAGAGAAACCCTGTCTTGAAAGACAAAAACAAAAAGCATAAACAAAAACACAGAAGAAAATAGATTCTTCTTTCATACAATATATCCTAACCATATTTCCTCTGCCTCTACTCCTCCTAGCCCACCCCCAGATCTAGTCATTTCACCTTCATTTCCTCTTCAGAAAAGAGCAGGTCTCTAAGAGATGACAGCCAAACAGGACAAAACAAGATAGGTACAGAAAGACAAGGTGACAAAGCAACCCAGTAGGAGAAAGAGTCTCAAAAGCAGGCAAAAGAGTCAGAGGTATACTCAGCTCCCACGGTTAAGAGTCCACCAAACTAACAGCCATGACATACAACATATACACAGAAGGCCTGGTACAGATCTATGCAGGCTCTATGCTTGCTGTTTCAGTCTCTGTGAGAAAATTGCTTTCAGGAAATACTTTTGCACTTCTAGTCAACAATGACAGACCTGTTAATGTTTAAGAGGGCAACCATCATCTATGTTCTTATTACAATTAAAATTTGAGAAAAAAAATTTAAAGAAAATAAAATATTTCTTAAAATGTAAGTAACTCTGCTAGAGAAAGATAAGTCATTGCATACCTGTCAATAACCTGATGACCTGAGTTTGGTTCTCAGGAATTCATGTAAAGGTGAAAGTAAAAAGAACCAATTACATAGTTGTCCTCTGACCTCAACATGTGTTCCACTGCAAAGCACACACACACACACACACACACACACACACACACACACACACACACACACAAAGAAAAACAAAACAAAACAAAACCCTTAAATGCACAAGTAACTTTCTCAAAGCTGAAGACACTTGTCAGAACTAGCAGACTTACTTCCACTCTTGAGCAGCCGCTTTTCCTCTTCCTTTAGCTTATTCTGCATTAGACGGAGAGTATTTTCAGCTTCCTGTGGAGGAGAAAGATCAGACTGAGAATGATGACCTTTGGTGGATGATCTGATTCTACAACACTGTGTGAATACTGCAGTGCTTGTCATACAGGACAACAACAACAGAGACCTTAGAAGGTTGCTTAAGGGGTTGGGGACATGGCTCAGTGATTTATGGCACTGGCTGCTTTTCCAGAGGACCCTGGTTCAATTCCCTGTACCCACATAGTGGCTTGCAACCATCTATAACACCAATATAGAGAATCTAATGTCCTATTTTGGTCTCTGAGGGCACTGCACATGGTGCACAGACATACACGCAGGAAAAATACCAATACAGAAAACAGACATTCATAATTTTTTTTTAAAAATTTATCTAAGTAACCTATGAGGTCCACACACTTGTGCACTTTCTCTGCCAACTACCCAGCAGCCTATGGGAATGGCCTAGGCATTTGATCTCTAGCCCCATACCCTCTTCCTACTACCACTAGAACTCTGAAAGAAATGAGTGACAACAGAAGTTCACTAGGTGTGACTGCAAGGGTAGTGGAAACAGGAAATGTGTCTAACACAGACAGGCACAGTTCTCCGCTTAGAACAAAAGAAAGCAGAGTGGTCTCCATGTTTCTGCTGTACTAAGTCCCCACTCCAATCAAAAGATGCTAATGGCAGATCAGGTTGGCAAGATAGCAAAAAAAAAAAAAAAAAAAAAAAAAAAATTACTCGTCTTAGTTCCTGGTGTATGGCCAGGAGGCGGCAATATGTTAGGTATGTTGTCAAATGGATGGAGCCCCGATTAAGCTGGGCATGGTAACATGTATATTATAGTCCCTGCATTTAGGAGGCTGAAGCAAGAGGCTGGGCTGAGCAACATAGCAAGACACCCCCCAAATAGACGAGCTTTGCATGCAAATATAGACTGTGCCTCAATGAATAAGGCAGAAAGGGAAGATGCCAGATGTACACTTCTGGCCTCCATATGCACATGCACCTACACACATGTGAAAATGCACATAACACACAAACATATACAAATGCAAAACACAAATAAAACTAAAAAACTTACTTTTAAATTTTGTTTAGTATTGTAAGCATTAAAAAGTGCCCTTGTATTAGGCATGGAAAAGGGCAAAGCAAACGCAGGCCTTCCAGGTTACTTCCCAGGTTACAGTTGACCCATATCCACGTCTCACTGCCCAAACCCTGATAACACATCAAATACTTGACAACCAAGAATCCACACTGTGTAGTCAGCAAGGCAGAGGAGCCACTCAAGTGGCTTGTAGACCTGCATTCTCACACCATGATATACATAAACGGATGTGGCTCAGAGTAGAGAGTAACCCAGAAAGACTTACTTCAAACCTCTCCTGCTCCATCCGGTGATGATCCTCAAGTTGCTGCTCCAGGTAAGCCAAGTTCCGGAATTTCTCTAGATAAATGTCATACTGCTTTTGCAATTCTTCCTCAATCTTCTCATACTCGTCCATAAAGGCTGGCCTAAAGTGAACAGATGAAATAAAGAGTAAGTTAGTCAATCTACAGTAGTTCAAAATGTGTATTTAAGTTCCAAATTCCATCATTATAACTTTCTTTCAAATACATCATAAAACCTCTGATTGTCCCCACTCTGATAACTGCTTAAAAGTAATTTGTCTATTCTCCTCTCTACCCAACAAATGAAGTTATGTTTTTTACTCATGGTTTCTTTATAACCCCCCCCAAAAACCAAAATAGGAGGATTAAGTAAAATGTTACTTATAAACTACCAACTACATGCATTGCATGTAATACATATTCTTTCCTTTCTCCCTCCCCCCCCTCTCATGTAAGGTTTCATGTAGCCTAGGCTATCCTTGAACTGGTGAATTCCTTATCAGCTTCCTCCTGAGTCTTGGGATTTCACATGTGTGCCACCATACAAGCCCTTTCCAGACTTCCCTAAATTAGCTACAAATAGGAGAGAGAGGGAAAGGGAGAGGGAGAGAGAGAGAGAGAGAGAGAGAGAGAGAGAGAGAGAGAGAGAGAGAGAGAGAGAGAATGTGTGTGTGTGTGTGTGTGTGTGTGCATTTTGAGATAGGGTTTTACTACCTCACTCCAACTAGTCTGGAACTGTCTATATAGACCAGGCTGGCCTTGAACTCACAAAGATCTATCTGTCTTACAAGCACTGATATTAGAGACATATGTCATTACACCCAGCCAGGAATGTATTTTTTTTTAAAAAAAATAAAAATTAAAAAGTAAATCTATTAGCAAGTAGTTTTGTGGATTTCACTTCAATGAATCACAGGGTCCAAAAGGGTTAACATAGTCATATGCCATATGCATCTCTGAAAATCAATGTTATTTATTTATTTATTTGTTTATTATTTTTGAGGAAGGGTTTCTCTGTGTAGCTTTGACTACCCTGGAACTTGTTCTGCATATTAGCATATTAGGCTGTGCTCAAACTCACAGAGATCTGCCTACCTCTGCCTTCTGAGTGTTGTGATTAAAGGTGTATACCACCACTGCCCAGCTCAAAATCAGTAAATTAAACATATGTGTTATCTTTGCTGGTATAATACAAAACAGTCTTCCTGATGGGGGATATTCTTCTGTATACTGTGAATATATGGTTCTCTTATTGGTTGATGAATAAAGCTGTTTTGGCCAATGGACAGGTAGGATGGATAGGTGGGGCTACCAGACTTTCCTCTTCCCAGCATTCTGGGAACCCCAGAATGCTGGGAAGAGGAAAGCAGAAAGTGAGTTGTAATGGGGTGTCGTGTAGCTGCTGGGAAGATAGGATGCCTGGGTTAATAATTAAGAAAGCTAGCCAATAAGAAGCCTGAGCCATTGGCCCAACAGTTTATAGTTGATATTAGCCCCTGTGTGTTTATTTGGGACTAAAGAATTGCAGGGCCAGGTGGGACAGAAACTTCCATCAACATCTTCCAAACAGGTAAAGAGTCTACTGCAAATGAGAGCTGTTTTAAAACAAAATAAAATTCAAAACCTGTGACAAAAGGCTATTTCAACTGGTTGGCTAAATTTTTTTTTTCCTATTAGCATTAATTTTACCATCCCTTTCTCCTTTCCTTTCCTCCCTGCTCCTGATTTTGTTATTGATCTTAATGGGAAAACTCTGCTCTTAAAAACTATGAGGGGCTGGAGAGATGTCTTAGCAATTAAGGGCACTGGCTGATTTTCCAGAGGATAAGAGTTCAGTTCCCCACCACCCATCTAGCAGCTTATAATCTGTAACTCCAGTTCAATGGGATCTAGTACCTTCTGCTGGGTTCCGCATGCACCAGGCATGCACATGGTACATAGGAATACATGCAGGTAGACCATCCCTGCATATAAATACTTGTTTGTTTGTTTATTTTGGTGTTTTGAGACAGGGTTTCTCTTTGTAATAGCCCTGGTTGTCCTGGAACTTGCTTCGTAGACCAAGCTGACCTCAAACTCACTGAAATCCACTTGCGTCTACCTCCTGAGTGCTGGGATTAAAGACATGTGCCACTACCACCAGGGTATAAATTTTTAAAAATGATTTGGCTGTAGAGGAATGTGTCTATAGTTCCATCTTCTCTAGTGGTTGCGGTGCTAAGACACAAGGGTCCCTTTAGCCCAGGAGCTGGGAGACTGAAACTTTTACTGAAAAATTCAAGGTATATCCTGGAGACTTTGGACACCACCTTCCACCTGAGCTGAGTATGTTCTCTTCTCAAATTTAAGTTCCCTGGCTACATCAAAGCCTGGGCTTGGGTTAAGCTCTTGGTACCAATGTCCTGATGGGAATGTTGGATGCCAGCAATCAAGTAAGGCACAAGCTTGTGGACACACCCTTTGTCCTGCACATCCCCCCCAAACTCCTTGAGCCACTTTAATTTGGCAATTTCACTGAAATATCAGTTCTGGCTGCTGAGATTGCTTGTTCATGGCATCAAGAGAGTACATACCAAAAATATGGAACACTTCATGAATTGGTGAATCATCCTTGTGCAGGGGCCATGCTAATTCTATTGTTCCATTTAGTATATGTGCTGCTAAAGCAAACACCTAAAACAATTTTTAAAATAACACAAGAAATAGGGAATGCAGTGGTTTGAATAAGAATGACCCCCATAACTCACATATTTGCATACTTGGTCCCTAGTTGGTGAGATTGCTTGAAAAGGATTAGGAGTTATGGCCTAGCTGGAGAAGGTGTGCCAGGGGCAAGCTTTGAGGTTTCAAAAGACTTGTTCTATTTCTCCTGCTTGTAGATCAAGATGTGAATTCTTAGTTGTTTCTGCTTCCATGCCTTTGTTCCATCATGGACTCTAACCTCTGAAACCATAAGGTCAGCTAAATGCTTTCTTTCATAAGTTACCTTGGTCATAGTAACTTTTGTCACAGCAATAGAAAAGTAACTTAAGACAGAGGATGAAACAGAGATGGAAAGAGAACATTAATCTTTTAAACTAGAATAAAGCAACTTACCTTTTAAAAAGGGCTTGCAGGGTATAGTGGCGGCACACACCTTTAGTTCTAGCACTTGGGTGGCAGAGGCAGACAGATCAATGTGATTATGAGGCCAGCCTAAACTATGCAATGAGTTCCAGGACAGATCCTGTTTTGAAAAACCATCCAAACAAACATCATTTAGGGCTTAACTAGAATTAGTTATGCTTTAAAGATGACTTTGCTAGTGAATCCAAGGACTCTCATGGCAGTGATTTCAGCAGAGGAAAGAGCAAGGCCCTGGCATGAATGGGAGGACCCTGGGTGCCTTCTGTTTGCCAATGCTCACTCCCAAATTGTGGAAAGAAAAGCAAAAAACACTGAGGCCAAGGGGGAAGATATAAGCCAAGTAAAGAGAAGAGCACAAGGCAAATATGAGGAGTACATGAAAGGTTCCACTGACACAGGCAATGTTCTGTGCCACCATTTCACTTCTCTATTCCCCAGAATTGTTTTCCTGAGTCAAAATCATAAGAAAGATAAATTGGTAACAGGTGAGGAATTATCAAAGTGAAAAGGCTAAAATCTATTCAAACCAAAAGATGGATGTATATTGTTTCAATTTAATTTATGACAAGATTTTAGAAGGGCAAGCCTGGTATAACTCATCATCTGCATTTACTTTGTCTCATGTACAAAGGAACCACAAAAACTTTGAAGAGAGCTCCTGAGTTAAGTCATGTTGCAGATACATTGAAAGCAGTATAGAAAGCGAGCCAGTGTAGCAGTCTGCTTTTAGGATAGGCAGCAAAGAAACTGTGACACGCGGTCTCGGTGCTTAAGACTGCATTTTGATGTTTGAACAGCTAATGCTACATTCATTCAACCTTACTTCCACCTTTCGCAGACACTGGCTACTCACTCTACCTGACACTCTGCAGGGTCTGCAGTCGCTTCCGATTTCTTTCCAGTTCTAATTTTCTCTTTTCAATTTTGGCTTCTAAGTTAGCTTCATCAGAGGCCACATTATTGAGCAGGTCTTTAGTCTTCTGAACCTGTGCCTACAACATTGAATAGGAAATAGTGAGATAAAGTGCTGGGGGTGGGGATGGGGATGGAGGGGGAGCTGTCACCTGACTCTGGGCACAGAACTCCTTAATACTTTGGGCAAAGCAACATTACACAAACCATTCATTAAAACACAAATCATAAAACACAACATACAACAAAACACTACCCCTCCCCTACTGCAACTTATCTAACAAACTATTTCCAGAGACAGGAGTGAAAGAAGGGTGACACATAGAAAAAAATTACCATTCTTTTCAAGAAAAGTGAATGTTTCTGTTCATGGAAAGAAGAATGTCCTAATAAAGACAGAGAGGTCTAGGATCTGTAGTCAGCCTGCTTGGTTAGGAATGGACACTGATCAATTTGTACTGTCAGCCTGCCTTAATACACACACACACACACGGTTGGCTTCGGAGAGGACCAAAAACAAAACCCTCATGAACTAGCCTAAGCACTGTCTGTTTTGATGGACAAAGATTCCTTTTCCCTCTAATTTTCCAAAAACTAAAAATAAGTGAAGAAATTGCTTTATTAGTAAAGTCAGTGGCTCCCACAGCAGCAATTAGCCATTCTGGTGAGATGCAGCTTTGGAAAAGGGCCTAGATTCTGGGCTGCTGGCACTAAAGGGGTCAAAGACCACTGGCTATATACACAATCATTTCTATCTTTCTAAGAGCAAGTTAGAGTGAAGTGGGCATGGTGACAATAAGTGTGCTGGTTTTATATTTACACTATGAGAGCTGGGTGTTGGGAGCCTCATGGTGCAGAGCACCAAGTGAGCCACACAGGAGTCAGAAGCACAGCCTGGGTGTGTATGAACCAGGTCTGACTGCCCAACCCAGCATGAAGTTCTTGACAGCAGGGTGGGATTCCACTCTGGTACTCTGCACATACACCAATATACCATAAAGGTTTCCTGGCTGTTTACATGTAGGTCTCTGCAAACCATGGGATCCACAAAGAAGCCAGAAGACTAGACACTCTCTAAGAATCTCAAAGACAGGAAATCTTTTGAAAATATAATTATTGCCAGTGAATCTATGGCTTCTTCCCCCCCTCCCCCTTTGGTGTAAGTAAACTAATCGTTTCTGTGGAATTTTTTTTTTCCTTTTTTTGTGCCTAGGGATTAGTCTCAAAACCCTGGCATAGCTAGACAAGCATGCCACCACTGAGCTGCACCTCTAGCTCAGCTCACTCTTTCTCAGTTTCTTCCTTTAAAAATCACTGAAGAGCCAGGCACAATGGTGCATGTATTTACTCTTAACCTTCAGAAGGCAAGGACAGGCAGATCTCTCAGTTTGAAACTAGATTGATCTACATAGTGAGTTCCAGGCCATACAAAGCTACATAGTGAAACCCTATCTTAAAAGAAAATAACAATGACAAACAAACAAACAAAACTCTAGTGGCAGGAGCAAACACTCATACACACAAAATTTTAAAAAGCAAAAAAAAAAAAATTCATTTATTGCAAATGCAATAAAAATTCCAATACAAATGTAAATTAATTCCAATAGGAAAGTGGGTCCTTACTCAACAACTCTTCTTTTTAAGATTAAAGAAAAATTATGCACATTGTATATGTGTATGTCTATGAGCATGTGAGTGTGGTCCCCACAGAAACCAGAACAGAAAGCATCAGATATCCTGGAGTTGGAGTTTCAGGTGGTTGTGAACTGCCATGGGAGTGCTGGGAACTGGATTTGGGACTCTTAACTGCAGGGCCATCTCTCCAGTACCCTCAATCAGCAACCTTAATGATAGTGACTCTTTTCTGATTCAAAGTCATACTGCAGTTTAGGGAATTTACCGTTCCTCAAGTAAAAAAGATCAATCTGCAAACAAACATTTGCCGATTTCTGAAATAACTGGCCTGTACTCCATGATCCTGTCTGAGCACTGTACTGTTGTTTTGCCCTTTGCTTTTAGAATTACCAAGCATCACAGGTAAAGACTTTCTGACAATTCAGAACTCATAAGAGCTGTCCAGGACCAGCTTTTAGCATTCAGTGCTGACAGCATGTTTGGTCATGTTCACCTGATTCAGAATGCTGGCATGCACAAAATATGGCTATTTACAGATTTTTAAGTTTAGAAATAATCATACCTTTCAAGAAAAGATAGACTATAATATAAAGCATTTTCCCCTGATCTAGGTGAGAGGAAACTGCCAGTGACTGATGTCCATTCATCTCCAATCCCTTTGGATTTCCTATTAAGTACATGAAAACCAGACATGAGCACAGCACATGGCCATCATACCATCTCAGGCTCATTCCTGTCCCCCTGCTTGCACTTGGGAAGTTATCCACAGCAGACAGGAACCAACCTGGCAGTCTGCTGTCATGTCTCTGTGGTGTTCTACAGTCTTAAATGCTCTTCAGCTTTCTTTGGATTTCATGACCCTACTTTTTGGAAAATATCAGCCAGCCAATTGATAGAATGCTTCCAGTCTGGCTTTGTCTGATAGATTCAGGTTATGCATCTTTGGCAGGAGTACCACAGAAAACACTTTATGTTATGAGATGTCATAATTTCAAATTATTTAATTATGATGCTTCACTTTATTGTGGGGTGATACTAGGTTTCTACTTAAGAACTTACTCTTTTTCTTTTTGTAATAATAAGTATTGTAAAACTGGGTGTGGTGACAAACATCTTTAATCCCAGCACTCTGGAGACAGAGGAAGGCAGATCTCTGAAAGTCTGAGGTCAGTCTGGTCTACAGAGCAGGTTCCAGGACAGCCAGAACTATACAGAGAAACCCTGTCTCCAAACAACAACAACAACAACAACAACAACAAAATATTGTATTGGTAGCTTCCTTGAAGCTTTTTAATTTGAGAATTGATTGTTTCCTATTTCACTGATCTATACTATAAATGATTGTAATTCATTTATGTTGATGTGTAAACAGTCGCTGGTTTGGTCAGGGGAAGCCCATCAAGTTGGCACTATGTCTCTTATATAGACTCTTGGTAACCTTTGAACACCTCTGTTCCTCCTGGTACAATAATCAGCTCTGGAATGAGCCATTTTTCCTGGGTTCTCTGGCTCCCATTAGTGGAGAATGGTATTTAAAGGCCAAGATCCAGGTGCTAGGTATAGCCAGAGCTTAGCAAAGTGTGCTGGTAGATATACTCATACACAAACACATGATGCATCTACAGGTGTATGCATCTGTAACAAAACTGACAGTGAGTGAGTGAGTGAATGGGAAAAGATAGTGAGTATTCATTCTATTTGTTGGAGAGTGCAGCTTAGAAAGAAGGGCTGCAATTAGCTCAGTGGTAAAGTACTTGTCTAGTATATACAAGGCCCTGAGTTCTAAACTCTTCTCTACACAGAAACAAAACAAAACAAAACAAAACAAAAAAAAAACTAAAAAAACAAACAAAAAAAAAGCCTGGAAATCATTTAAATGCCCAGCACTAAGGAGTTGGCTAAATAAAATAGAATAATATTCTCCAAATATTGAAATAGGACTATTCAATTACTTTAAAAGTGGTGAATTTTCTCATCTGTAGTCAGACATGTTATCCATTGCGCCACTAGGCCCTCCCTTAACCTAGAGGCAGGAGAGAGGGCCTATTCCCTACTCCAAATGACTTGACAGATTTTGTTGACCCCTCCTGGAAGGCATCACCCTACCTGTGGAGTGGGGGGTGGGGAATGGGATGTGAGAGTGGGAGAGAGGGAGAGAGGAAGAGAGGGAGGAAGGTAGGGAGGGAGGGAGGAAGGGAAGAAGAGGGATTGATATGTAAAATAAGAAAAAAAAGTGATGATTTTTTTTAACAATTTGAGAAACTGTTTTTACTTCTGAAGGGAAAAGTAGTAACTATAATATAGAAATCCTAAAATATCCTCTAACTATCCTCTAAAATATCTCTTGTTTCTAGGCTCCTCTTTTTCTGTCTGATACACAGAGAAAATACTTTTTTGAGTCCCAGGTGTAAAAACAACAAATAATAGCAATATAATCTTACCAAGATATCTTTTATTGCAATTCTCATCACTTTTTCAGTCTCATTTATTTCTAGAGGTCTAGCAATGGCTTCTGTTCTCAGTTCCTAGGAGAGATAAAATAACTTATACAGTTTGCAGTGAGGAGTTCAGTTTTTAATTTCTATTAGCTGCCATTTTTTTTTTCTTGAGAGCCTTGTTGTTTCCTAAGATATGCTTGAATGTGAATCTTCCCATCCTCAAACTCCAAACTGCTGGATTTCAGATGTTCACCTTCATGTCCACTAATGCCCCCCCCCCAAATATGTAACATATATATTACACTAATTCTCCAATGTTTAACACAGTGGTAGAGACTATGGCTCACCAAATACAAGGCCTGGAATTCAATCTCTGACATCATAAGAAAATAAAAAGCAAAATTTTATACTAGTGTATATCTGTGTACAAAACATCTCTTGTCATAACCTTCTATAAATATCCTCCAATGCCTATGTGAGCTCTCCTCATATTTAAAGTCTTCACTTTTAGCTCAAGACTCTGTGTGTCCCCAACTTGAATGGCAAACATGAAATTAATATCCATTACCTTTACTCCTAAATTTGCTTCCGTTTAGATGACCCACCCCATGAAAACTAACCACTGGACAGCTTGCTGTCTGTATATCCATCAGCCCCTATAGCTAAGCTTCCACTTCTACTTGTGCCTAGAATGTGAATGGAGGTTAGGTTTCACATTGAAATGTCAGAACAGTGGGGGAGCGATGGAGGCTGCCACATTTGAGAGAGGGTAAGGAAATGAAGTCTGTTTAAAGTAAAAAAAAAAAAAATTAGACTGAGATGAGTGATTTAAACACCTTCAGTGTGTACACATAAGGACTCATAGGGACTCAATAATATTTTTCTTCTAAAACCAGTGGTTCTCAAACTGCTGTTTTGTCAAACCTGATGCTGACTTGTATTAAATTAGCCTGGACATGGGGTTTGTGTTCAATGTTCAGCCAAGCTTGTGAACCGTGCTTGAACAACTGTTTTCAATGGAACAGATGGATCATGTTGCATGACTGGCACTGGACAGCAAGCTAAGTTTAATAGCAACATCTTCCTCTGACTACTCGGAAGTGCTACTTAGATCATTGACCACACACTTTTGTTATAATCACCTGGGGAATATTTGAAATTCCTAATGCCCAGGTCACATCCTGTGACAGTGACACCAGCAGGAAAGCTGGGGAAGTCTGGGGGTCAGTTAGCACTAGGAGCCAGGGAATGAGAGTTACACCATTGAGAGAAAATGCGGAGAAGAGGCACAAGGAAGAAAGGCACAGCCTCACACCATATATTTGCCAGTGCTGACCTAGAAGCTAAAGATATTCACAATCACTGCGTGGAAAAGGGGAAGTAGACACAAAGTCTCACTCCTAACCAAGGAGCTATTTGCAATTGACAGCTACTAGGAAAAGGAAAATCAGTTTTCTTCAATGGAATGACACTGTGTATTAACCATGCTCCAGGGCAGGCCTCATGCTCATAAATAGTTGGCCAACACAAACAGATTCCATGCTTTTTGTTTTATTTTGGTTGTCTTTTGTATTTTAGAGAGGGGGGAAAACATGAAGTTGGGTATATAAGGGAAGGGAGATCTGGGAGAAGTTGGAGGAGGGGAAGGAATATGATTAAAATATATTGTATGAAAAAATATTTTTAAGTAAAAAGATTAAAACCTGTGGGCCAGTATCCATTAGAATCAGGAAAAGGTTCATATCCTATACCAGTTTCCCACACACTAACCCACTCAATCAGATACAGTTGAGTAAAGACTAGAAGAATTATAAGCAAGGGGAAACTCATTCCTTAACTGAACACTACTTACCCTCAGCTCAATCTCTTTGCCCAGCAAGTCATACAGAGATGCTCCTTTGGCAGTAATTTCAGAAGCAAGCTGCCTGGCTGCCTTCAAGTCTGCAATCTGGAAGGAAAATTGTAAATGCAGAACCTCATTTTTCAACAGACATTCAGCTCACTCTGTGGACCTCAATCACTTCCTTCAGACAGGTATATAACTACAGAGCACATGCTTCTGCAGCCCTATTTACTGCTGCAGAACACAGTTCCTAGGACACTAACTTAGGGAACACTAAGCTCAAATGGAACCAATTTAAGGACATTTGGTCTCTCAGAAAGCCAAATGTAAAGTCAAACTAAATTCACAACTAGGCAGTAGGCAGTATAGGCAACAGAAAGCTGACATGCCTCTAATTGGACTGAGTCTCTAATAGAATGACCAAAGGGGCAACCTAAGAGACATTCTTTTGCAGCATCCAAGGCCAGAGCCTTTCCTTCAAAAAGCTGCTATGTTGGAATTATTGCCTTGTGAATAAAATGGCCGTTTCTTGTTGTAAATTTCTTGCTTTAGCTTATCCCCTGTTACAAACTTGGGATCTATTTCCCACAGTTCAGCACTATTAGATCATTTATTGGGTACAATTTCCCCTATGCATTTGGGATATATTGATAACATCAAATTTAGAATTTTAAGATAAACTATTACCAAAATAATACAATGTTGCTTACTAGGCATGTAGCCAGCTGTATGACTAGCTGAGCCACGGTAAGTAGTGCAGAATAACCTAATTGTAGTACTAGTGACAATAATTAACACATATTCCTAACCTCAGTTTTATGGCCTTTGTTCAAACTTCTCTTTCTTTGGTAGAGGTACATGCTAGACAGAAAAATGTATCATAAGATTTAAAATGCTTTTAATGTTACTGTGCTTTGGCAAATGCTGCATGGGCTCCTCTGTCCCTGCCACTCACACTGAGGACACATTTGTAAACAGACAAATCTGCAGTCTAAGAAAGCCCGGCATTTATGACCACCAACCACAAAATGTTTAAGATGTTTTATACACTCAAAAGTACAGGATATAACACACAATTTCCTTATTTCTCTTATTAGTTTGGATCTATAAGGCCACCTCTATAGATGACAGAAAAGATTTCTCCTTTTACAGCTGCCGTTTGCAGCCCACTAGTTAGGGAGTTGACAGAAAGGAAGTGCTCTTTCCTTACATTTGGATTGACTGCACTGTGAGCTGTTGGGATGACTGTTTCTTACCATTTACTTAAGAAATGGCATGTGGCCTTCAGATGGAGACCTGCAAGATCCTATGGGTCTTTATAATCTGGGTAGAGCAAAGAGCAAGAACAGAAGCTGGGGCACATGCCGGGAAAGACGCTGGCAGAAATTAGTAGAAATAGAAGAAAAAATGAAGAAGAAAAAGAATATAGCAGAGAATTAAAATTGAAATCAGAATTGAGACAGAGAATTAAAGCCTAGAAATTATAGACAGACAGAAGAATGAGGAGAGGGGCAGAAGAAAAAAGGTTGGACAATAAAGAGACATGCTGAAGGGAAGTTTCCTGTGAGTTGATTGTTTTCTTTACCCTTAGACATTTCTCTCCCTGGCTGTAGAGCCTTAGCCGGACCCTGAAGGGGTCTGAGGGGCTTGTGCCCCCAAAGACCCCATTTCTCAGCTAAGCCTGGGGCTGAGAACCTCTTTAGTTGCCTCTGATGAGGCCTTTTTATGGCAGGATGTGAGAAAACTCTGTAGATAGCTTTCCCACCCTTATATTTAACCTAGCAGTTTTCCACTTTGTTATTTTGTTTTATTCTTATTTTTTCGAGATAGGGTTTCTCTGTGTATCCCTGGCTGTCCTGGAACTCGCTCTGTAGGTCAGGCTGGCCTCTTATTCAGAGAGATCCAACTGCCTCTGCCTCAGAATTGAAGACCTGCAACATTACTACCTGGCTTAGTTTTCCATTCTTGACCTTCACCCCATCTCAGGTCTGTGGAATTTCTAGAGCCTTTTCTGGGGACACTGGTCCTAAATGGACTGGTGCCCATTCCAAGGGCAGAGATGAAATAAGCATTTGCTATTTCCCCTAGTCTGAAGTCTACATATATCAAGTTAGCTCTCTTTGGCTTTTTGCTTCTATAAGCTGCTCAGAGGGTGGGCAGCTCAGCACTAAGTGAGTCCCACCACCTACATCTCTAGACCTTACCTTTTCTGAGTTGGGAACTTTCTAATTCTCAAGACTGACTTAAACTCTCAGGCTCAAGGGGCCTTCCAGCCTCAGCCTCCTGAGCAGCTGAGAATGCAGATGCATGCCATCTTGTTTGGTTGAGAGGAAATCCAAAGCCTATACACCTCTGCTGAAAACCCCATTGCCTGCCTCAGAGTAAAAGTCAAAGGCTTTCCTGAAGCCAGATTTGCTATATTTCCTCTTACCCTCCACCAGAGGGCTTCTGCTCTTTTTCTCAAATATCCAAAGTACACTTTCATCTTGGGACACTAGTCCCCATTCCCACTTTCATGGCCTATCCCTTCTTGGCAGAAGAGAGAGGGAAGGGATCGTTACCTTCCCCTGGAGGCCCCATTGCTGGCCTGAGTATGACAGCCTTGCCCCTCACACACTCCATTCCCACACTGCTCTGCTCTTCTCCAGGGCACTGGCTGCATCAGACCTTCCACAACTTTATCATTGTTGTTTACACTCCAACTGAACAACGGGAACCAGAATTTTGTCCTCTTTGTTTATACCTGTATTCCCCAGTGCTTGAAAATGGTCTGATAAAATTAGGCTTTAAAACAATTGGTTTTATTGTGACTTTGATTTAATCCCCACAATAATGAGAACAAACTGTTGTCATAGACTAGACAGATGCCCTGAGCCCACTGCCAAAGAAAGGTGTGCTATAAGTCAGATGTGCTCTATGCCAATTTGAGGACCGTTCAAACATTCCCTAGACATAGACTTCACCATCCTTACCTTAGAGCCAAGATCAAACTTGAATTTGCTGATATCTTCCTCTCCTACTTTAGAACCCTCCATGCCTTTGGTCTTCATGGCATTATAAAGAACGGATGTAACCTTCAACAGCTCTTTCACGGCATACCCATCTGCCTGATAAAGCTTCTTAGTGTTGAGTTTTATATGTGCCTTTGTGGCCTGTTTTGAGACAGACAAATTTCTGTTTTGTTTTCTTCATACAGGGTCTTACTATGTAACCCAGGCTGGCCTGAAACTCACTATGCAGCTGTTCAGGGTAGATTCAAACTCAATTCTCTCGTCTTAGACTTCTAAGCACTGGAATTACAATGTGCTCTACCATACCCTGTTCCAAAGTTTAAGGCCCTTTTCAGGTTGTGTCCAAATCCCATGTAGGTGCTTTGAAAATGTCTCTGCCAGCAACTGATACAAGTCAGTAATTAAGGATAAAATACAGTGTAAGTGTCTCACATTGTGATAAAGAGCAACCTGGGAAAAGACCAAAACTACAAATGCACATATGTAATTCCAGTAATTCCAATTCTAAGAACTAATTCTAAGCATAAACTTACAGACAGAATGAAATGCACAGGCTATTCATAAAAGAACTGTTTCAAACAGCAAAGGTTATAAACTACCTAAATACCTATACATAATTGTAGGATATTTATGTAAGCAATATTAACTCAAGTATAAGAGAAAATTCTATATGCATTTGAAAAGTTCTTCAGGATATACTACTAAGAAAGCAAGATGCCACATAGCACATATAATGGGGAATAAATATGTATATCATTACCATTTGCATATAATTAACATGTAAGTAACATCAATATATTTATATATTTTGATTGTTTAAATATGCATAAACAAACTCTGGGCTCAGCTTTAAATAGTGGTTATTATGATTGGAACTCAGCCCAGAGCAGACATGGCAAAAAGTCATTTTATTCTGTATATGTTCATGATCTAAAAATTTTTGAACCATAAAACATATTACTTATCCAAAAATAAACAAATAAAGCTATACAAGCAATGACTCAACAAGCAAACATTAGTGACATGGCTCCACAGAGATCTGGCAGTGGGTGGGTTTAGAAAGTGTACATGGTACTAAATTAAACAGTATGGAATAGGATTCATCTTTTTCTAATTTATTTGACAATTCTATAAAATAACTGAACTAACCATGAACTGGGCAATTGCCTTAATGAAGAAAACGCGGTCTTGTTCTGTCTCAATGTCAGAAGGGATGTCAGTCTGTGGCTCATATCTGTCAGAAAGAACAAGCATACATACACCTTTAATCCCAGCATTCGGAGGCAAAGGCAGGTGGATCTCTGTGAGTTCAAGGCCAACCTGGTTTACAGAACAAGTTCCAGAACAGGCTCCAAAGCAACACAGAGAAACTCTGTGTCGAGAAACAACAACAACCAAAAAAAAAAAAAAAAGAAAGAAAAGAAAAAGAAAAGAAAGAACAAGCATGAGCCATGAGCCAATCCAAGAGAAAGGTCCCTTAAAGTCATGTGTGGAGTGCACCCCTATAATCTCAGAGTCAGGTGTAGGGGTATGAGCCTGGTCCATATAGTGAAACCCTAACTAAAATATAACAAAAGCCACCAAACAAACAAAACAAAAAAGGTCAATTAAAGAGAAACTATGTGATTGAGTATTGCTAACACAAGGTTTTCCAGGCCCCATCCAAGGCAATAAGATTAAGCAAAATCTTCAAGAACAAGGCTAAGTAACAGAACACACAATGGCTCAGTGGGTAAACAGGTTTACCACCAAGCCTAGCAATCAGAGTTCAGTCTCCAGGACTTACATAGTGCAAGGGGAGAACCAACCAGTTCTCTAACCACCTCTTGCATGAAAACACACACACACACACACACACACACACACACACACACACATATATTTTTACACATGCTTAGCAGGTAAAGGGGTTTGCTGTATAAGCCTAGAAACCTGAGTTCAAATGTCAGAACCTGTATAAAGATGGAAGGAGAGAATCAACTCAATAGCCTTGCCCTCTGACCTCCACCTTAGACATGTGTGCCATGATACGAATGTGGAGATACATAAGTAAAGTATAAACAAACCAAATATGGGACTCAGATTACAAACTAAATCCATCTCAAACTTCCAACTTATGGAAATAACCAAGATTCTGA
The DNA here is from genome assembly GCA_030556225.1 of Cricetiscus sungorus. Taxonomy (NCBI): domain Eukaryota; kingdom Metazoa; phylum Chordata; class Mammalia; order Rodentia; family Cricetidae; genus Cricetiscus; species Cricetiscus sungorus. The sequence goes on from JANBXA010000069.1 coordinate 10,002,023, forward strand.
CTTAGGCTGATAGCCCTTGGTCCAAGATAGACACAAGGGCTAAACAGTTCACTCTAAGGAGTGCCAGAGTTGTTGAAATTGCTTGTTTACTGAGAATTCACAAAGGCTCATAAGACTGTGACTCTCAGCATGTATTTGTATAGTCTGAAAGATAAGAATAGCTTTTACATTTTAGAAGCAAAGCAAAGGGGCGGGAGAGGTGGCTTCGAGGTTTAAGAGCATATTCTGTTCTGGACCTGCATTCAGTTCCTAGCACCAATGTTAGATGGTTCACAACTGCCTGTAGCTCCAGAATAATCAACAGATGCCTCATGTAGACTTCATTTTATGTGTAACAAAACACACTATTTACTCTGTGGTTCTTAACACAAAAGGTTGCCAATCCTAATCATGAGGCTTTTTAACACAATGAAAACTCATTATTTCCTGTTTTAGTTTTAATTATGGGTGTAAGCATGTGCACATCAGTCCCTGACATCAGAGGTGTGAGGTCCTCCCAGAGCTGGAGTTGTGAGTCATCCAACATGAGTACTGAGAATCAAACTCGGGTCCTCTGCAAGAGCAGTATATGCTCTTAACCTCAGCCACCTCTGCAGCCACATCTGTAACATTCCTAATGCAGTATATTCTGAGTGTGCAAGTAGGACCCTGTCATGTTGTGGTGAGAAGTGAAGAGGAGCCTGTGCCAGCACTCTAATGAGGACAGTCAATTCCTTCCATGTTCTTTCAACTCTGGTGGTTTTTTCCTTCCTTCCTTCCTCCCTTCCTTCCTTCCTTCCATTCTTTCTTTTTTTAAATTTGAGAGAGGGTCTCTCCCTATGTAGCCCTGGCTGGCCTGGAACTTGATATATAGGCCAGGTTGACCCTGAACTCATAGAGATCTACTTGCACCATCACTTCTGGCAACTCTAGTGAATTTTTACAAGTTACAACTACGTTCATCCTATGTAGATTGCACTATATTCTTCCTTATGCATCACAAAAGTTGTCAGTTCCCAGTTAGCTAATGAATGAAACCAACTATTCATGCTGAGACACGAATAAAACACTTTCTAACCTTTTCACAAGCCACAGAAGCACTTCAGAGACAAGCCCAAAGTTGGGTGAGCGGAAATTTTCCATAGAAATATGTCGTGGGTATCCCAAGGCTCTCATCATCTCTGTGAAATCTGTCCAATATAAAACACAATTTGGTCAGTCTTTGTTAAATGGAAATTTTTTGGAGAATAGTTAATCTTATTGTCTCTGCTTTCCCTTCTTATTGGGTCTTTCCAACTTAGTGACAGCTCCAGGTACTGAATCCATCAACTCTGTAAGAAGAAAGGCAAGGTTGTGGGACCAAAATAAGAAGTTACAGCATCTAGTCCATCACATGAAAGACACCCAAATTCAATACAGTAAACATTTTTTCCAAGGAAATGGGGCTTAGAGGATATCTGAGACTGTAATTTCTTTCTGATATCTTTACTATCCTAAATAAAAACTACCTAGCCTCATAAAATATCACGTGAAAAAAATGTTAATCATTATTTATGGGCGGGCCCAGGGTAGGATGAAATTCAAGATTATACATCTCTCTCTCTCTCTCTCTCTCTCTCTCTCTCTCTCTCTCTCTCTGTGTGTGTGTGTGTGTGTGTGAGAGAGAGAGAGAGAGAGAGAGAAAGAGAGAGAGTTTCCCAGTAGAGAGAGTTTCCCAGTGAGCATATACGATTTTCATGACATAAATTTCAAAGATCAGTTACTTCATATTCAGAGAAACCTTAAAAGAATGGTTGAATTATAATACATTATTTGGATTTAATGTAAGATCAGACTAGTAAACAGTAATATTATAAATTGGGGGCACCTGAAAAAAAAAAGCCACACTGCTTGGAAGAAAGCAGACGAAAACAAAAATGAAGAAAGTGGGACTTAGAAATGAACACACTGCTGGGTAGTGGTGGCACACACCTTAAATCTTATCACTTAGGAGGCGGAGGCAGGTGGATCTTTACGAGTTCAAAGCCAGCCTCCTCTACAGAGTGAGTTCAGGACAGCCAGGGCTATATAGAGAAACCCTATCTCAGAAAAAGAAACGAACACAACCAAGCAGAGGCAGTTGGATCTCTGTGGGTTTAAGGCAAATCTGGTTTACAAAGCAAGTTCTAGTATAGCTAAGGCTGTTGTTAAACAGAGAAACGCTGTCTCAAGAAACCAAAATGAACACAATCAACGTTTCTGAGTCCCCATAATATGCTGTGTTCTTGAACATGTTTCCTGGCAGTGCAATGTCTATTCATGTTTCTTGAAGACAGCTATTCAAAACGTCCTGTTGACAATTCCAAATAATCTATTTGGCGTGGGAGAAAAAGATGGTAGAAAACAAGTGGCAGTCTCCTGATCTAGTCAGGCTTTGCCCAAATACTTCCTTACAATAAGCAGAACCTATCACATTCTCCATTGTTAGATGGGGACAGAGTCTCACACATCACACAGCTATGCAGTATTTATTTAAGGCAAACATTCTGAAATGCTCGCCTTGAATACTCTTTTTCAGTTCAAATACTCTCAAACCCCAGAAGATATGATTCACTCGAGGTTGATCCTAGTAGCTGCTACTTTTCTCCAAGTGAAGCAAGATTTCGGGTCACACAGTCCTTCCTGTCACTCTTCCTAAGCTGTGTGAACCACAAGAAGCTATACTACTTGCAGTTAAACGCAGAAACAAAAAGGGTGAAATATAGCAGTCTGGCACATAGCAGATGTTCTCCAAAGAGCAGTGGCTAATATAGACATTCCACTTTCCCACTCTCCGGCTAAGTTCTCTTCTCAGTATTTGGCTTTCTACCTCCAAAGCTGCTTGTTCTAGCTATTACCTGTCCAAATTACTTTGGCCTTTTCTTGCCTGTTTCCTCATTTCTGGACACAGGACACAAAAAATGCCTAGGAGTAAACGAAATAATGCTCACAAAGAAAACAAACAAACCAATCCTCAAAAATGAACAACATCCAACAACAAAAAACTAGGAGCTACAGCCATTCATCCAATCACCTGCTTGGTGTTATTGCTTCTTTCTACAAAGACTCTAACACAGAAAAAGTTTGCCATTTCCTATGACCTTTCTAATGCGGCTGCGAATGTGGCTGTAACAAACTGAGATAAAATGAAGTAAAATTAAACACATTCAGTTCCTCAGCCGCGAGACACATTCTAAGTGTTCTAGCCACACGCGGCCTGTGACTGACAGAACTTTCCAAAGGTGATATAAAGTTCTGTCAGGCCTGGCTAGTCTAGGGCTGGGGACCACTGGCCTGACTGAGCCAATGGCTCAGGCAGAGGAGCCCCGAGTTTCTGGGAAGCCCTCAGGAAAGCCGGGTGTAGCCTTACTGCGGAGGTCGCGGAAAGACATGGTGCTTTGGGCTCCGAGAGTCCACTGGGGCGCGGCTGCTCGCCTCTTTGGAGTTCGCAGGCCTTGCGCTCGCCGGTCTCTATAGCAACCTCAAGTGCTATTGGACAGAGTCCGGTCAGGGACAAACAAGACCGGAAGCGATGAGGTGCAGTGCGCGCACGCGCATGGCACTGACCAGCAGGTGGCGCCTCGCACCGTTTATTGAGCTCTTTTGGCTCCGGTCTTGTTGTGACTCTCATTTCTTCATTTCTTTAGAGAGCACGATCACCTTATGTAACCGATTCTCCTTCGTATTTGTAAAAATATAGCCAGACCCCACGGGCGAAGCCGACTAAGTAGCCATAAGATGACGGGAACGAAGATATGCTACCCTCGACAGAATTGGAGAACTGCACCCGGAGGGATTTCATCCTCGTACAGGCCGGAAATCAGTTTCCATACCCTTGCGCCAGCGGTTGTCCGGATTGCGGTTATGTCTGGGACTGGAGCGGTAGCGCGGGTGTATCATACCCCAGTGTGTGTACCCTAGTGTGTGTGAGGGGGTGGGGGTGGGGGACAGCCCAGGCTCAGCAGGAAATGGTGGGTGCTATGGGGACAGCCACGATAGAGGACTGGGAAGAGAAGAAATGATCCAAGCCAAGAAGGGTGGGCGAAGAGCAAGGCAAAGCCCCAGGATAGGTAGGTACAGGATGTAAAGTTGCCCGTGACCTGGATGGACATTGTGTACAGACTAGGAGTAAGATGCTTAAGGGCTTAGTGTGTGGAATAGGGCCACACATTTGTGGCTAGCCTAACATAGGTGACAATGCATTTGGACAGAGAGAATAGTCTTCGCAACAAATGGTTTTGGAACAATGAGAAATCCACAGCAAATAAATGAAACTCCACTAGTATCTATATATAATAACAAAGATTCATAAACCTAGATGTAAAACATAGAACTAGATTCTTTATAATGAAATCTGAAAGTTTTGTGACTGAGTTGATTCCAAAGTAGTTGTTTTATATTTCCACCATCAAGACAAGAGTTTCATTTTGTCCATATGCTTAGGGGAAAGGGGGGGGGAAATCATCTACACACTGCCTAATAACTTGTGAGGAAAATGGACAATTAGACAAGTGTCACCCAGAACCACCTCCTCAGCATGATTCCAGTCTCTCCAGGTTTGTACCCCAAACCCTCCCAAACACAGATGAGGAAGCTGAGGCCCCCTAAAGTTCATCCCATAGAATAACTTTTCATTATGCTAGAGCTATACATTTTTATGTGTCTTGCCCTGAATCTGAACCAGTGTTTTACTCTAGGTTTCTAACACTTCCCCTTTCCCTCCTCCCACCCTGCCCCTGACCTGATATCATCTTCTCTCAAACTAAGGGATCCAAGAAGATTAGTCTTTACTGTGACATCATAAGAACAGTTGCCTTGGGAGACCTGCAGACCCACCTCCTAGGCAGGGGAGAGCAGGCCCTGCTGCACACAAGGCCTGGCCACTCCTCCCCCATCATACTGGCCCTCCATGGAAGCCTTGGTCTGTGCATTCTCTGAGCTTCGAATAAGAGAAGGTGCCTGGCTGCAGGGAGGAGCAATAGCAGAGATGACATTCTGTCCTAACCTGGGCCCAAAGCTACTGGGGAGATCCCAGGGACATGCATGCTTGGGAGGGGAGCAACTTCCGACCTAGGCTGTATGACTCTTGTATCCACTTTGCTTATACTGGCTCCAGCATACTCTTTCTAGGATAGAGGGCACAAAAAGGGGCTTGAAGTTCTGAAAGAGCTCAGTGCCTAAGTCCTGGGCTTCTTAAGCTCCTCTGTTAGGGGAGCAAAGAGGAGAAATGAGAATAGACAAGAACTGAGGTTGGATAGCCTAGGGGTGGAGCCTATCATATAAGCTGGTACCTACATTTTTTACCCAGATGCTGGGCCCACTGGCCACCACCCTCCTACTCTCTGTCCTGCAGATGCAGTGAGCTGGGCCCCAGGACGCCCCAGCCACCCTGACACACCACCCAACATCTATGAGGGAGGGCTGGGGGCCCAGCAGCAGCAGGGCCCTGGTGCCCAGGGAAGCAAGCCTAAGAACTTCCGATTGCGTCACCTCAGGAGCCTCGCTCTCTACCTGCCAGGCCACATGCAGCCTGCTGGTCAATGTGGAAGCCACTGGCTAGGCCGGCTCATGGCTGGAGGCAGCCTGCCACGGCCTGAAGGTTTGGCCTGGCCCCTGGACCTGCCACAGGGGACCCTGGGTCCAGGTAACAGCCATTGCTCAACCCTTCTGGAAGCCCAGCTGCCCAGGGACAGCCTGGGAAATACAGGTGAGCTCTGTTAAGGAAGGACTGCAGACATGAGGGAAAGACTCATGGGAACTCAGACGGGCCTTTTCCAGTCCCCAGCCTTTGCCAAGAACTAGGAAAGGACACAGTGGCCAGGACACACTAAAGTAATGTCATGTTCCAGGGGCCATATCTTGTTGAATTTTTCCATCTGTGTGCCCCACTATTGATTTCGTACCATGGATGTACACTCTGAGTCCTATGAAATATCAGGGGTGGTAGTATGCAACTGGACCACAGCTGGAACCTGCTGGGATGAGGGGTGTAAGGCAGAGACAATCTGGGACCAAGGGTCCTGGGTTCCAATCCTCGTTCTGTATTTTGATGGGCCTTGGGCAACTCTCCCTCAGTTCATTTTACAAATGAAGGGTTCATGACATTTTCAGCTTGATCCATGATGTCACTTTCTTCTCCCCTACCCCACTAGTTCTGTCAAGGACTAGTGTAGCATCAAACTCTTCCATTGTCTTGAAGGTTATAAAGTCCAAGGACACCAAGGTAGGGTTTCAGATTGGGTCCCTGAGTGACTTCTCTTTCCTTTTTCCTCAGCTTCCAGTTCCAGCATGGACCCAGCCAAGGGTGTCCCCTCCCAGTCTGGTCCCCCTGAGGGCTTGGGACTCAGGCCCAAGAGGTCCTGGAGAGCCTTGGAGGAGACCATGTGTCCCTTGTGCAAGAGAACCCGCTCTGGGGCCTTGGAGAGGACATAAGGATCCAAAGTGCCAGGGCTGGGGACAGTAGGGGAAGGATGGCCGAGGAGGAGGAGGCCAGGTTTACTGAGGAAGGGTTCAGTCCCAGCAGCCACCCTCCCACTGAGATGGCCCCTTAGTTGCCCAGCACCAGACCTGGGTTAGTCTGGGGAAAGTATGAGGGAGGAAGTCGTCCCATGGGAGGGACAGAAGAAATGGAAGCATGCCTGTGCCCTTGCAGCCTGCCCAAACTCCAGTCAGCCACTTGTACCTGGGAGGCCAGGCCGAGCAGAGAATCTGGTTCCTGAGAGACTAGGTAGTCCTCAGGTCTAATCTCAGTAAAAGCCAAGGCCTGCACCTTCTTGTCTATTTGTCATCAAGTCAATCCAGTCAAACCACCCTGCATCCATTCCGGCTTTCCTGGGTACACCGAGAGTCATAAGCCTGGTCCAGGGAGGGTTTGTGGGTGAGGAGGTGCTGAACATGGTAGCTCTAGAAGGCAGGCAGGACCTCTTTAGGCCTGAACACAGGGCATGGCATTCCATGGACAAAGAGAACCAGTAGGGGACCAACCAAGGCAGGTATGCTGAGCTGGACCTGACACTGCCCCATGGAGGAATTAGATGAATTTTGGCCCCAAAGGAGCCCATCAGCATCGCCACTGGCCTTTTTTCCACCTGGACTAGACTTCCTGGTACCTGGGTGTTGACAGCCTTGGGTGTAAATATTTGGGTCTGGATTGTCTTTTTTTTTTTTTTTTTTTTTGGCCCATTCTGTGCCTTGGAGAATGTTTTGTAGCCTCCCAATCATGTCAGCAGTACCCTCCTCCAGGCTGTGACCACAAATTGTCTCCAGACAACATCCACCAGAGACATACCCACTCTGGTTGGGAGCAGAGCCAAGGCCTCTGCTGACCATGTGCCTGCTTTACCTTTGGAGCCTTCTCTCTAAGCTATGATGGAGATGGAGGACAGAAGGGGGGGGGGAAGAGAATTATAGTTTCCCACTTGGACCAAGTCCTAGCTTAAAGCTGAGAGCCAGGGTGCTGGTAGGAAGTGGCAAGTAGCTGCTAAGATCTTTAAAAACAGCCCAGTTGCTGCTTTCAGTAGATGCCTTTACCAGGTTCACACTCTTCTGCAGGACAGTTGCCCGAATGCCTGAGCCACCAGGAAGACAGCAGCAAGCAAAATCCCCAGCCCTTCAAGGGCACAACACAAAGTGCAGAGAGCCAGCTACTAGACAGGCTGAGACCAGTGAGATTATTTATTTGTAACGAGATACACACTACGATTTGTTCAACACTGGGCTGGACACTGCAGTAATTAGGGGACGGGGGGGGGGCAGACAGGTCGAGGCTTTTGAGTTGGATTTAAGAATGTCCAAGTCAGAACCTCCTGGAAGGCTCTTGCTTGGCCACACAGGGCAGAAATGAAAATCACATGATCACCACTGACTGAAAAGGGAACACAGGGATGGGGCCTCAGCACACAACTGAAACAGTCAGGACACTGGCACCTGCTGGCCAGTTCTGTTGAGGAAGGGGAATGCTTTTCCTGTCTTGGCCTCACTGCTTTGTGAGGACCATTCTCTGAGGCCAAGCAGCCTTGGGCTGGCTCTGGGGCCTGAAGGTCCCAAGCCAGGAGATGCTGCGGAAGGGAAGCACTCAGTAATGAGGCCTGTCAATAGAGCTGTTCCTAATCAGTCTGGCACAGTGAGGGGCTGTGAGGATGCCCCGTCAGGGCTCCTGTGACACTGCAGCACTGTTGGGCAGGACTCTGGCAACAAACATTTGGGGGTGGAAGGGAAGGGATGCTGCAAGAGCCTCTGCCTCAGAGGCTGAAGGTCTACAGGCAAAAACTGCCTTCTGCTCCCAAGTCCCATGGGTCCACAGTAGCAGAGATACCCAATGCAGAGCTCAGCCTCCTCCTGTCTGCATGTGGCCAGGCCTTGAAGCTTTCAGGTTCTAGAAGGATGAGCAAGGAAGGAACCCAGAAGCCAACAGCTACCTGTCCCTGGCCCAGCTCCCAGTATAGGTCAGCTATATGGAACATGCCAGGATTCAACAGGCAGGATGATCCTTCTGGGCAGTAGGAGGTGGGTAGCAGAAGGCCTGAGGAGCAGGGAACTGTCCATCTATGGTGAGGGCTGATTCCTGAAGCTTTAAGTTCTCCTGAAGGGCCAGCCCAACTCTTCCTCCCCAGTCACCAGCCTTTCATGGAGGAGAACAAGTTTCTTTAGGGCATTCCTATACAAAAACCTGGCATTTGCTTTTCTGTGCCTCTTTATTCTAACATTCCTGTGTCTTCAGGGTCAAAGACGTCCACATTCTTTTCACAGCAAAGTTCAGTCCATTTTGTAGGAAAGATGAAGGAGCAGGAGGCAGAGGACAGGCCTGGCAAGCCCTTTTCCAGTGAATGTAGCCAACACCTGCCAGGCCATTGGGATGGTGCCAGTGCATGGAGGCAGGACAAAGGCTCCAGGTGGAAGTTTCCAGAAGAGGAAGGAGAGCCTGCAGGGAAGAAAGCAGGGCACGTGAAGGTACTACAGGTTGCTTACCTACGGCACTCTCTGGCCTATCTGCTTTCGCTGAGTCAGGAGCCCTTCTCCGCCCCACAATCTATGAGTGGCCAGCAGGCTCCCTGGAACTTTACAGATGCCAGCACTGTCAGAGTCACACCTGGATGTGTATCAAACCTCAATGTGGATGGTCAATGGAATGGGCTCTGCAGTACCCACACTTCTTCTGTGTCTGGAATTCTTTGTTCCCTTGGATTGGGAGACCAGCTCTCATCAACCAAAATGGTTGCATCATCCAGGCATAATCTTATTATTATTTACAAGTTGTCAGCATGGAAAACCCACAGAGGGCTTTGGACAATGCCACCTGGAGATGCACAGGTGACAATACTGGTGACAATACTGGTGCTAAGAGTGGAAGTCTGGGTAAATTTCTGAGGAGAAGCAGACATGGATCACAGATCACTGAGTGCCTCTTGTAAGGAAAAAGAAAGTAACGGTGGGCTCCAGCTGCTTGGGCTTTCTGTACCTTTCCAAGGTTTGAATCTCATGAATCCATCATTTTAACAAAAAGCAAAGAAAACTCTGTTCAGGCCCTGGGGAGATGGCTCAGTGGTTAAGAGCATTTGCTGCTCTTTCCAGAGGACCAGGGTTCAATTCCCAGGATCTACATGGCACAACTGCCTATACCTCCCATTTCAGAGAATCCAATGCCCTCAAATTTTTCTCAAAAGAGAAATAAAAACACTAAAAGAAAAAAAAAATAAAAAGCCACTCAGGCTGGAGAGATGGCTCCATTGGAAAAGTGACTGCTACATAAACATAAGGACCTGAGACTGAGCTCTAGCACCCACATAAAAAGCCTGGGTAGGAAGCAGAGACGGAGACTAGAGTTGTCTGAGGCTCACTAGCTAGCCAGTGCAGTTAAATCAGTGAGCTACAAGTTCCAGGAGAAATCCTGTCTCAGAGTAAGGTGGAGAGTAACTGAGGAAGACAGTCCACGCTGAGCCCTGTGCTCCACAAATGTGCACATGTGTACACACACACAGTCTAGGGAGTACAGAGTTCTGTCAAGTGGTTCATTGTCTTTGGTCCCCCGCTCTTCAGAATGCTTCTGGACCCACTGTGAACTTCTCACAAGGACCTGCCTAGAGACTTCTTGTAGCACCAGACTCCTCAGGCGCTACCATCTGTTCCTACCTGTTGAAGACCAGGCATACACTCTGCTTCTGAGCCAGCATAGCACCGGACCTGCAGCTGGGGCAGGCTGATGGGCTGGCAGGTGGCCACCAGCTCCTTGCAAAGGACAGAAGTCAGACAGACAGGAAAAATAGGCTTCACAGAGTGCTAAGGACAGAGGCCTTGGGGAGGCTGCCCCAGTGGCATCACATGGTACGGCTGTATTCGATGCCACCTTTGGTGGAGATACTGGACCATGGCAGAAAGCTGCAGAGCAGGCTGTGGGCCTGGCGGTAGATCCTGTGTGGGATGGAGCAGGGACTCAGATTGGCTAGTGCTGAGCCCAGGTGCTGGATGTAGTCTGTGGGTTCTGTCAAAGAAGATACAGACACGCTGCTACCTGCCTGGCCTGCCTGCATGCAACATCCTTGGAGTCTAACCAATGACCTACAGCATTGTTCCCACATGGCACAATGCATTCACCTAGAGGCCAGGGACCTATTAGACCTTAGAAAATACTAGAAAGGCTCATTAAGTAGTTTGGGAAATAATACAAAGTAGAGCCATTTGAGACAATCACTATAATGGGATAGTCACCATAAGGTAATTAACAAAGATCAGGGAGGACCTACAGGAGAAGTGTTCCTAGTTCTCCAGAAGGGCAGAGCCTACCCCAACAAGATGTGTCAACATTGCTAACACCTGGGTACTCATACATGCCTCACTTCATGTAAGCTAGGCCTATGGAGCTTGGGGTAACCTCTTTCCTGTTCTACTTCCCTCTAAAATGAATCATCCCTTCAAAACACCCACAGGTACATGTGGTATATTCTGGTTATTAGCTCATGGCTACTGGGACATCTGGTTTCCTTTCCACCTAACAAGGACACTATTAGAGGGAATTGGGGGTGGATGCACAAGTGTATTCTGCCATTGTTTGCATCACAGGCTTAGGGTGGGATTGAATCTGCTATGTTTACTGCTGACCCCTAGAATAGGAGACTTTCCGTATTTCTTAAGTGGATGGATCAATCCTGGGTCCAAAGAGTTACAACCTAACCTCCCTGCTGGGTTAAAGGTGCCAGGTAGTGCCAGTTTTCCTAATATATGTAACCAATCAGGTGCATTAGACTATTAGACCCACCAATACCCTGAGCTACTCAAGGAACAACACTGCAAAGCTAAGCCAGTGACTGTCACCTGAAGGTGGCCACAGTTTGAGCTGACCCTCTGGTTCTTCTAACCCTCTAGCCAGGAAACCACAAAGCCTTCTATTCCCTTCCAGCAGTAAAGGATATAAGATGGTCCAGGGAGGGTGGCCGCCATTGATGTAGAGAACATAGGTGAAGCCATCTTTGAGGACCCCTCGGATGGAGTAGTAATAGGGCAGATAGTGATGCTGCTTAAAGTCTCTGTTTTCATAGAAGTTTATTGCTGTATTATTGGTGGTGAGGACATGTAGATAGATGGCTTTGCAGTGGTCCTGGGCAGTGGTTGAAATATGATCCTTTAAACTTTCTAGTAAAAGGGAACCTGGGGAAAGGAGAGGAAGGGTTCCCACAGCAGGGCAGTTAAGAGGACGTAGATAAAGCCACAGCATCTGCAGGAGCCTAGAGGAATATGTACCCAGGTCTGAAACCAGCCTCTGGTCACCTCCCACTGTCAAAGCCCCTAAAAGATCTTAGCCAAACAGAACCCATGAACTGCAACCTACTGTGGACCACAGATGTATCCTGGAGGTGCTATGGGTCCATGGGGGATACTTACCAACCTTTCAGACAAAAAGTATAAACCAGAACCCAGAGGATGTGAGAAAGACAGGCCTGGGTTGACTTCTCACTGCTGTGTGGTGTGGAGTAGGGTGAGAGTTTGAGGACTATGTCTGATGAATGCTGGAAACTGCTGATTCTTCATTTGTGTATGGTTCTTATTCTAAACTGAGAACATCTTGCCAATATACATGAGTATGTCTGACAACATAGGAGAGGTAAGGGAAGTCTATCCTGCTGAGGCTATCCTAGCAGTTGTTGCTGATCTGTTCATGACGGATTTGGAAGGGATGTAAAGAGATGAAGGCTAGTGGGGTGGGGAGATGCACTGGGAGGACATTATCTGTCCCAAAATTCGGGAAAGGAACTAAAGACCTCAGAAGAAGTAACTGATGGGGAGTGGGGGGTTTGGGGAGGGGCAACAGTTCAAATCATGAGCTTTCTGCCTCTTACCTATGCCGTGTTTTCTGAATTCTTTCACCACGCCCAGACTTAGAATGTATGCAACTTGTGTGTCCACAGAGAAGCTGGAGGCTAGAATATCTCCATCCTAAAGGCAAAGTTAGAGATAAAGTCAGGGCAACATGGAGTATACAAGCTCAAAGCAGAAGCTGTCTGGGTTTTGAGTCCACTTTCCATATCCTGACATGTATAGCCACAAAGTGGGAGGGATAGAACAAAGAGAACAAAGGACATCCCCCCTCACCTGCAGAAACAAGAGGACTTAGGCCCTGTTGGTAGAATGCTGCTACAGTGAGAACACACCCATGAGAAGCTGCTCTTGGGAATGGTGGATTGGGTGGGTACTTTACGCCAATACCATTCCAATAGGTTAAGAATTACAATGGGTTAAGACAATGACTGGTAATGGGGATGTAGCTAAATAGTAGAGTGTATGTCTGACAAACACAAGGCCATTGGTCTGATCCCACCACAAAAGAAAAACAAAAAGAATATGATTGTCCAGAGTGGTCACATATAGGCTATCAATAAGTAGTGAGTGACACAGTCACCATGATGTGAGACAGCTGACAAGTGCAAAGTTGCACTCCATTTATTTGTGTGTCAGGGATGAACATGCAGGTACAACATCACTGTGTGGAGGTCAGAAGGCAACCTTTTTTATTTTTTCTTATTTTACATATAGATCCCAGTTCTCTCTCCCATCCATGCCCCCCAAGCCCCGTCTCATCCCACCCTCCACCCCCCACTCCACAGGGAGGGTGATGCCCAAAAGACAACTTTTAAGAGTTGGTTTTCTCCCTCCTCCATGTGGGTGCTGGGAACTCAGGTTTTCACTACTGAACCACATCACCAGTCCAAGGGCAAAGTTTTAAAGGTTTATAAAGAAAAACATGCTGTCCCTGATGACCATGCAAAGAAGGTTAAGACAGCTATCTATCCTGCTCTGCTGCCCATGCGGGGCAGAGTGGTACACTGTGATATACTGTAGCACTGTACTCCACGAATATTTCTTGTTATGGACACAAATGCCTCATGAATCATACTCTGACCATGAGGTTCTCATGTTACTCCAACCTCTTAATAACAAGAAATACCTGTCATTTGTAAAGTTTTTTCTTCCAAGAAAGGATACTGGGCAACTGGACTTTACTGTTTCCCATTTACCAAGTAGCTCCCATATGTTAGACATGCCCTAGGCCAGGCCCTGCTCCTGCTCCTGGACCCTGCTTATAACTCCATATTACAGTGAACCTGGACACAGCCAATTTGGGGAGGGAATAAACTCACTGCTCTAGTTAACAGAAGCCCCTAGGCTAATGATGCTAGTCAAAAAGCTAGACAAAAGAAGGGCCCCGAGGGTAAGCACAGATAGTCAAGAGACCCTCAGCTAATGTGCATGGTGGAAGTGGACAATCACTAAGAAAAAGCCCCACGGAAAATCACAAGGAAAAAAGGTCTGGGCAAATGAAACTATCCAATACAAGATACTGGTCCTTGGTTTCTCTATCTCAGCAATGAATAATATGAGGCAGTGGCTCAGGAGGAAGCTGGGCTAGACAAAACAATGTGCCAAGATAAACATGTGTGAAATGGGGTAACCTTTAGTAATCTGGGTTCTTAGAAGACGTTTCTTCTTCTACTAGGAATGGGACTCAGGGCCTCCTGCATATTGGGCAAGCAGTCTGCCATTGTCTGCAGCTCCAATCTCACTTCCTGCATTTTTAAAGAAATAACCTCAAGCAAGCTGGGTGTGGGGTGCACACCTTGGACTCCAGCACTTGAGAGGCAGAGTCAGGTGGATCTGAGTTTCAGGCCAGCTAGTACACAATGAAACTCTGTCTCCAGATGAATAATAGATGGATGGATGGATAATAAATAAATGGAAGGCAGGCAGGAAGGAGAAAGAAAAAAAGAAACAAGAAAGAATAACTTCAAGCCAAATACAATTCTTTGCTGGTTGATGGGATCCCCTTTCCTTAAGTAAACAATAGTACTCTATTGCCATGACCAAAATCACCAGGAGATGGCTAATGGAAATCAACCACAATCATGGTTTACAGCCATGGCCTTGCCATCTGTACTGAAAGCAGTCACCCAGATTCTTGAGGGCTCTGAGGGAAGTAGGTCTTTAGTGGTCCATGACATCGGATAAAAAGAAATACATTTTCACTAATCCCTACCTGAGGCCTAGCATTTCCCTCAACAAATTATAGCAACACTCATGCTTCTGTGACAATACCAACAGCATAAATTTATTACAGGTATTTTCATGTCACACAGCAAGGGGACGTATCACTTCTGCTTGTTTCAAAATGGCCATCTTTATTATTAAGTCCACTAGTAGGTCCTATTCATTATTCACCTAATTTCATGAACAAAAGCACATGTCATGGGGCTGAAGAAACAGTTCAGCATTAAGAACATGTACTGTTCTTGTGTTTAGGAGTGGGCAGCTCACAGCCACCTATGAGTCTAGCTCCAGGGATCTCCTTTGGTCTTATGAGTATACACCCTCATACAGTCATACATGCATATACATAAATACTAGTAACAATATCTTTAGAAAAAAAGTCCATGTATTCACACCTACATATAAGTAAACCAACTAGATAAGAGTGTTGTTCACTGCTCTGATTCCTTAGGTCCATAAGGTGCTGAGTGAGATACAGGCCAGAGCTGGCAATGTGACCCCATTGCAACATCCCTTTTCAGTTGCCACAAGGTCCAAGTCATTGTGGCACAGACATACCTCTTTATGTATTTTGGTCCTGTTCTTTATTTCAGCTACTATCATTCCCACGATGGCACCTCTGTAGGTTGCAGCAAGAGAGAAGAACTTCTTGTTGGATGTGATATCACGATACCATGAGTCTGGGTACCTGAAGGAAAGAGCACATTCCAGTGAGTCACAAGGACCCTGGACTGCTCTGCCTATCACTTCTAGTCTCTAGGAGCCCCATGGCTGTCTTCTCAAAGTAGTCATCTGTCTACATGGGAATTTTTTTTTATGTAAAAGATGTATTTTTTATATAAAACATGCATTTTTTTCTAATGTAGAAGGGGGAAAACCCTCCAATGAAACTATCTCCATAGATAGTTCCTGGAGGGACAGCATAAGGCAGCCTGCTCCTCAGTGTGAGCTGAGGCCCTAGGGCCCTCAGTGACTTGGGTGGCCTATGAAGAATTCTGTGAGGGCTGTTGAGATGGCTCAGCAGGTGCAGGTGCTTGCAGCCAAGGCTGGAAACTTGAGTTCAATACCCAGGATCCACAAAGTGGAAGGAGTGAACTGACTCCTGCAAATGATCCTCTGTAAGACATTTCAGCACCAAAGACCAGGCAAGGTGATTCAAGGAAGAGCCAAAGTTCAAGAGTATGTAGCATAGAGTTTACAGCATCTTTCTAGACAGGGGTAGGGACATGACACATGGCTAAGGGATAAGAGAGGCTAACAGGCTAACAGCCAGGTACTTGAGCAATGTATAGGCACAACTCAGTATGGATATTTACAACCCCAGACAGTCCTCAGCAGGGCCTTATCACTATACTTCCTGGCACTCTTATTTCCTGAAATTACTTCCAGTAGTGGCATAGTTGAAGGATAGTTTATGTTTTATCTTATAATGCACTGTTAGCTCACATTCCTAGGAAGTTGGCAATTCATATTTCGACAGAGATGTATGGCGGGGGAATAAGCCCCTGCTTCTCTGCTGTCATGGAGTAACAGGTGTAAGGCGAGGAGTCATGAAATACCAATGTCTTAAAGGATCCAACTGAGCTTTAACATTTCAAAACTTGTTTCTATTTTTCTCACTAAAAACTTTTTCATATCATACAATAATCAGGAAATAAAATAAGTAGAAACACAGGAACCCACAGGTACTAATAATTCACTCTACCCCAAAATGCTGAAAGTACCTAATTTAGTAGTACTGTGGGGGCTCAGTAAATAATCCCCACAGTGCAGGTCTACAGGCGAACCTTTCTGGCCTCCTGCCTCCTTTCTCATTCTCTCCCCTAAGGAAGCCATGAAGAAATTCTTTGTCCTATCTTGTCTGATAGTAGGTCTAATATTACTATTAATCTTGATTGTCAGCTTGATTAGATTAAGAAGTGCCCACAAGATTAGTACAACTCATTTCTGAGTGTGCCTGTGACTGAGGGGAACTGAAGACTACTGGGAAGTGTAGAGCCACAGCAGGTGGGCTCAGCTGGAGGAAGTAGGCCACTGAGACCATTGCCTGTAGGGACAACAGCTTGCTTGTGGCCTTCTTGGTTACTACTTCCCTTTACTCCCTGCCCACTGTAATGGGAGCTGCTCTTCCCCCACCCCCAAGCCTCTCTGCCACAATGGTCTGAAAGCTCTGAAATGGTGTGGAAAATAAACTTTGTCAGTCTTAAGTTGTTTCTGTCAGGAATTTTGGTGACAGCAATGATAAAACAAACACATCCTTGTTCCAGGAGGGTCCTACCTTATAGCTAAAGAGGGACAGCTACAGAGAGTCTGAGTGGAATCTAAGCAGACAGCCTCACTGTGCTCTCCACCTACAATCTATTAGGTGTGGATACTCTTTGTCTAATATCTCTATATGACAGTTCATGCTTCTTTGAACCCAAGCACAGAAATGGAGAGCTCACAGCACTGGCCTTTAGATTCTTAATAGGAAGGTCAAATAAATGTGTTATTTTCTTCTCCTGCTAACATGTCTTTTGTTAAAGTGTTGGCCATGATTCTCATGAAGGGCAGGGTTGTCTTTCTTCCTCCATAGTACATGAAGGAGTTTTATCTTAGATATATTTTTAAATGAAAGTGGAATACGGTATGCATTTGCTCTCTGGTCTGCTTTCACTTAATATTTGGTAAAACAAAGAGGAAGGGAGGGAAGAAATTTTGTCAAAAAATACACTACTCTAACAGATTTTGTTTCTGCATGACTAATGACCTCTGTAAATGCAGGGTGTTCTCATACAGCCCACGCTGGCCTTGAACAAGACCTTTTTCTGCTTCCACTTCCGGAATTCTAGCATCCAGGCATATGCCACTACACCAGCAATACTGCATTTTTATACATACATATCCTAATGTATCTAACCAATTTCTTATACTGAAGTTGGTCCTAAATTTCCTGGTTACAGGCCAGCATTGGACATCTTTGTAAGTTAAATTTCTCACAGGACCTTTTAAAGAAGGTGAGCAGCAGCCCAATATGGAGGCCCAAGGCCAACTACATGGTTGGTCAACTTTAAATAGCAACTATGGACCATTATTGTCCTGCCAGATCCATTGATGCCCGTTCCAGTCTCAGGAACCAGATCTGTGCATCCCAGCCACTGGGAATACAGTGCCCAACACTCACTCAATGGGGAACCAGTCGCCACACAGGTGCTTCACAGTGTCTATGTCATCGTGGCAGAGGAGGCGCAGGCTGACCTCGCTGAGGGCACTGGAAGGCACCACCTCTGTCATTCACACCTGTGGGGAGAGGAGACAGCATCACCTGGAGGCTTGCTTACCTGTTCCTTCTCTAAACAAACCCAGGAGGTGGGTGAGGTAGGAGATTGCTAAGAGCTTCCCATGATGGAGAGAACGTTCCTGTGTGGTTGCCTCCACTCTGCAGATGAAGAAGAGCTGTTTGTCTCTGATCCATGTCTCTTCTCTGCTTGAGCTTTCCCCCAGAGGGACCATAGCTCCTGCCTGGCTGGTCTTTTATCTCTTAACTGCTGTACCTTCACTTGGAGGAGGCAAATGATTCTAGCAAGTCTGACTCTGGCTGTGACAAAGACAACGTGGGCTTAGCAAACCCCTTCCAGCAGCCTGGTGGGTGGAACCTAGTGAATGACCAGATTATTAGGGCAAATGGCACTGGCTTCACTACCAGAAAGTCACATACTGCTTCTCCTCCATGTCTAGCAATAAAAACTTTCAGACATCGACAGTATCCAGATTTCGAGGTGGGGGGTAGGGAGTGGGGGAGGATCACACCCATGGCTAAGCTGCCAGCCCTGGCTTAAGTTTGACACAAGGTCTCTACGTTGTCCAGGCTAGTCTGTGTGGCCTAGGCCTGGGGAAGCCAAGTGCTGAACTCTGCCATAAGGGAAAACAGTCACTCTTTTTCTTTTAAGTTGGAAGCAGGTAATTCAAAACAAAAGGATGGTACATTTATCCTATCTTTTTGGGAGGAATTGTGTTGTTCGCCTCCCACGGCTTTACAGAATGACCAGGTTAAAGTAGAAATCCTGACAAACTCAGGGTCATCACTGTGGAGGATCAAGAGGAAATCCAAGTCCAATAAAACTCCTCAAAGAGTGTAAGATCCACAGGGGAGGGCTGCTGAGGGGCAGGTACAGGCACAGACACAAAGTACTTAGCACCCAGGGCCAGTTTGTATAAACAAGGGTAGACCCCGAGCCAGCAGGCTAATCTCTCCAGTGTCCTGTGTCTTGGCTATGACCAGCAGGACACCACCAAGCCTTTGGGAGTTCTTCTGAAAACTGCTAGGCTTAAACCCAATTTCCTGGTTGCAGTGGATACTGAGCACACAGCAATAAGCGAAGTGACATCCAACTGACAGACACTTAACCTTTTACCCTTTTACATCAGATCTCTTCTTAAGGTCAATGACATTAAAGATATAAAAGTAAATGATCTAGAATCAAATGTAATGCCTAACCCTTTACCATGAAAAAGAAAATCAAAACATTTAGTGATCCTTAAACACTGGCTGGCTGGTAGATGGAAGACATTATGAAACAATTGTTAATTTTCTTGATGAGGTAGAGGTCCTACAGGACAAGGTCTTCCTTGCTGAAACATTTTTGAACAAGGTATCCTGGTTTCTACTTGAAATGGTTTAGGTTTTCTGGTTTTTGTTGTTGTTTGTTTTGTTCTATTTGTTTTTAAATGTGGTGGAATCGCAACAATCCTGAGTCAACCCTGGGCCTTAAGGCAGCTCTGTGCTCCAACATCTCAGCCATGCCTGCGGGAAGATTTTAAAACCTTCCCAGAGTCATGGGAGCTATGATACAAGCTGGAAACTTCTACAAGATCAGTCCCACATATTTCTCTCTGGTCTAGGCATGCTCCTCTGGTATTTGTCAACAGCATCTTTCATGCAAACTCCTCTCTGACAGACTATAAACACTAAGTGTGTGCCACCTTGCTCACCTGCAGCATTGCCTTCAACTTACGGACATGCGTCTGCTACCTCCTGCTCCCCTCCAACAGCCCTTCCTACTCACCATGCCCGTTTTCTCCCTTGCTTGTAAGAGCACTGTCTGTCGCCCTTTTCCTCAGGAGTCCTCTCATATCTGTGCTGCTCCCGCTCAGTCCAGCACTTCCTCAGACCCTCATTTCTCTTCACTTTACAGCAGAAGCAAGCAGTCACAGCCTTCCCTCATCAAAGCATGAAGCACGTTACTCAAAGCTCCCCCATGTGCAAGGCAGGAACACACTCAAGATTTACTGAATTGAAAAAGCCAACAAAAATGAAATTTAAGCTCCTTCCTTTAGGAAAGATGGAGAAGAAAACACACACTAGTGATCAGGAAGTAGATCAGCGGTACGGGCTCGAGGCCTGAAGTGGACGGTGAAGGAAGCAACAAACGCTATTCAAAGCTCGTTTGTTCAAGTGAGCAGCTGCTTGTGGGTTAGAAGCCATCTCCATAGCTGCCTGTGCTGCTTCCAAAACTGCAGAATGGAAAAAATGAGTAATTTTCAGAGTGACAAGAAACAAACACCCACCTCTCTATTTCCAAACAGCATCCCTCTTAAAACCCAAATCTTCATGTTCTGAAATTAGCCAATATCATATAGACTAAGCATGTATGATTTGAGACACATCTCTTCAAATGCAAAATAATGATACAGGAGGATACCACTTGGAGATTCCAGAACTGGGTAAAAATTAACAGTACTAGCAAACAAAAAGTGGTTACCAAGGAAGGATTGAAGAGGGGCTTAAGGGTTATAAAAACCAATGTGGCTGACAATCTGGCTCAGTAGAGTGCTTGTCTATGAAGTACAAAACCCAGGGGTTCAATTCTTTAGTACTACACGAACTGGGTCTGGTGATGAACACTAACTCTAATCATGGCACTTAGGAGGTGAAGACAAGAGAATCTGGTGTTCAAAATCCTTCTTGGCAACAGGGTGAGTTTGAGTACAGTGTGGAATATACAAGTCAGTTTAAAAAGCAACACACATATGGAAGTCAGATATGCTCGTGTATATCTGTGACCCCAGGTTTAAAGCAGCTCAGGCAGGGTAATATGAGTCTGAGACAGTACCAACCAGCCCCTGTCCCTCCCCCAATCCACATAGATCTAGTTTGTTAAGCTGCATATTTGGCCACATGTTCATTATATTTCATGTAAAAATGGCATTAGATGGTAAGATCCAGAGTCCAAATCTTTTACCTTTAAGTCAAAAATTCTCTGCATTTCAAATTAAAAATCTATCCAATCATTAATTTATCAATTTTGTATGACAAAGTCAAGCTTTGCCCAGGAGACTAGAGTCACAGTGATGAGCAGAGTTCAGAAATTATTGGCTGCACTGAGGACTGTGGCACATTGGCATTTACTATACACTAAACTGCAGCTTGCTAGACGAATTCCATGACAAAAAGATACATTAGTCAATGTGAGAGGTGTGCCCAAATGATCTGGGGAGGGGTGCCACTTCCTCCTCCGACCACAGAGACCACAAACGGCAGAAACCCTTCTCCAGCATCCTCCCCAGAAGTGCACCACGACACACTAAGTTCTAGTACGAGAGGTCTAAATGTGTTTGGCTAGTCGGCAGTGCTTTTCATGTTCAACATGAGGCTGGATGAACAGAAAGAACAGGGACATAGGTGGAAAAGAGAAGACAAGACTGAGGCGAAGATGTGGCAGAGACCCAACCCTATGGTCGTATCACTGAAGAATTTTAGGTAAGTCTCCTGCTTAGTTTGTTTTCTTTTGCTATGATCAACCATTCTGACCAAATGCAATCTGGAGAGGAAAAGGCTAATTTGGATGACACATTTTGATGACAGTCCATGACTGAAGGAAGTCAAGGCAGGAGTCAAGCCAGGAACCTGGGAACTAGAGACCATGAAGGGGTGCTGCTTACTGGCTTTCCCTTCACGGTGTGCTCTGTTTTCTTATACAACTCGGACCATCTACCCATGTGTGGCATCACTCCAAGTCAACTCAGCCCGCCAACACCAATCATTAATCAAGAAAAAGCCCTACAGATTTGCCTACAGACAATCTGATGGAGGCACATACCTCAGTTTAAGGGAGAAAGCACCCTCCCTGCAGCAGGCCAACCCCCTGCCTCTGCAATCTTTCCATCTCTAATGGGAGTTGTTTTTAAAAAGTGTTTTCTCTCTCCTCTGTTGTTTCCATCCACATTCCTCCAGAATAAAACAAATATATGGCAGTGTAAAATTTTGTATAAATTACCACCTGATCACAAAGGGTGGTGGTGGTGCACGCCGTTAGTACTGCTGAGAGTTCGAGGCCAGCCTGGTCCACAGATTGAGTGCCTGGATAGGCTCCAAAGCGACACAGACACCCTATCTTGAAAAACCAAAGAAACAAAATAAAAGATACCTGATCATGAAGTCAACTTGTTTTGGCATTTCATAATCAAACCTAGGCCTTAGGCACCCTAGGACCTACTCACCACTAAGCAGAAGTAACAGCAGATCTTAAAGGATCATCACACCCTGTCTGAATTTTCCTCAACAATTACGGCAGATGTTTATGTTTTCTGCTACTCACTTTCATATTATCTGAGCCTTCTGCAATGAGCTTGGGTTATTTTGTTATCAAAGACAAAGACTTTTAGATACAGTGTGAAAACTGAACACATTTTATATTAAAATAATCTCATGGGTTGTTTTAATTAACGACACGGAAACCTTACAGTGTCTTCAAATTACGAGTAGAATTAAGACCTACTAAGTGCTGCAGACAAGGAGCTGCCTTTTAAAGCCTGTTCACCTCTTCAAGACATCTGTGCACTGATGTGGAAATAACTGTTCTAAACACAGCTTAAAGCAACAAGGAGGCACTTGGAAGTGGACAGCTGAGCAGCCTTGCAAAATCATCTTAAAGGGCTCCTGTGTAAACAATAAAGAATGAACACTAGTGCTTATACAAAATCCAAAATTAAAAGCTTTAACAAGTTTTAAGGTTACCATTTCACAAAAGGCTTAGAAATATCTCTCTTGCCGGGCAGTGGTGGAGCATGCCTTTAGTACCAGCAGAGGCAAGCAGATTTCTATGAGTTTGAGGCCAGCCTGGTTTACTAAGCTACACAGAAACTATATCTCAAAAAATCAAAACATAAACAAAACCTTTCCTAGTTTTAGGAGGGGAGGGATGCTCTTATACTACATGTGAAAATGCATAGGTTGCAGATGTAGTTCGTTGGTGAAGCATTTGCCTGGTGTGCACAAGGCCCTGGGTTCAATCCTTACCACTGCAAAAGAAAACAAGTGCAGGGATTAGAGAGTTGGCTCAGGGTTAGGAACACTGACTGGTCTTCCAGAGGACCCAGGTTCAGTTCCCAGCATCCCCACAATGACTCACAACCACCCTTAATTCCATTTCCGGGGGTTCTGATGTCCTCTTTTGACCTCTGCTGGCTTGCACCCATGTCAAGCATACACACACATATACAAGATAAAATATTTTTTTTAAGAAAAATAAAAGTACAACAGAAGGCAGAAATTAAAATCCTGTGTTCATCCCACCCCCCATACAACTGTCACTAGTTTTTTTCAGGTCCTATGAGGGGAATGCTTTCCACAAGGAGAGGACTTGCCTGGTAAGCAGCTGCTGGGCTGCATGTGTGCCCACACTCTGTTCATTTGCTAGGCAGTGCATTTTTACACACTTCAGAGAAAGGTTAAAAGGAGAGTCCAGAGGACAGGCCAAGTAACCCGAAACTCAGGAAAGCAGCAGCAAATGTCTAACCCAGAGAAGTGCTGGATATCAGAGCACACAGGTGAGTCACTTAGGAACAGGTTACAACTGCCGTCCCAGAAAAAGACATTCAAGCAGTACTCCACAGCACTTTATTTTTTCAGACAGGGTTTATCTGTATAACTGAAACTCACCCAGTAGCCCAGGCTGGCTTCGGACTCAGAGATCTGCCTGCCTCTGCCTCCTGAGTGCTGGGATTAGAGGTGTGTGCCACCACTTGGCTTCCATAGCACTTTCTGAACACCACAGGAATAACAGAAACCCTATGATATTAACATGCTTTCCAGAAAAGAATCCCTTTCCGTAAAGAAAAAAAAAGCACCCACCTATTTCCCAGCTTTTGTGCCCAAATCAACCCCATTTAAGGAACAAGTGGGAAAAGTGTCTTTTTAAGTCACAATCTTGCTAGCAGTCTGTTAGCACAGGTTGGCCTCAAACTCTTGAAAAGAAAGGAGAAAAGGATTCATTTTTATTTTATTTTTTGCCGTCAAGTAAGTTTGTGTACTCTGAGGGTGCCTGCTATCTGAAGCCAGAAAAGGGCATTGGAACCCTGGACCTGGAGTTATAGATGACTATGTGAGTTGCCATGCGAGTGCCTGGAATCCAAATCTAAAGGGGTCCTCTGCAAGAAGAGCTTGTAACTACTGAGCCATTTTTCCAACCCGGAACCCCAGTATCAAACTCTTGATCCTCCAGCTTCAGCCTGACCTCACGAAGGCTGGGATTACAGGCAGGATCCATCATACCAGCTTCATTTCGTTTATTTTAAAGATTTTTTTATTATCGTGTGTATACCTGCATGTGTTTATGAATGCCTCAGTGCCCATGGAGGCCAGCAGCAGATGCCCTAGAGCTGTAGTTTGAGGTGGCTGTGAGCAGCCCATGTGTTAGGAACCAAACCCAAGTCCTGTGAAACAAAAGCATTCTTAACTGTGAGCTATCTCTCCAGTCTTCTCATTTTGTTTTATTTATTTATTTATTTATTTATTTATTTGGTAACAATAACTAATCCACAAATAAATAAACAAAAGCTAGTAGCAGTTTTTTTTTTGTTTTTTTTTTTGTTTTGTTTTTTTTTTTGTTAGTTTTTCCAGATAGGGTTTCTCTGTATTGCTTTGGAGCCTGTCCTCGAACTGACAGAGATCCACCTGCCTCTGCCTATCGAGTGCTGGGATTAAAGGCGTGCACCACCAATGATGCCTGGCTATAAAGCTAGGACCTTTAAAAACCAATCTATTCTATGTAGCCCATGCTTACTTGAGAACTCATTATATATCTCAAGCTGGCTTCAAACTTGTAACAATTTTCCTGCCTCCACCTCCTGAATGTTGAGATTAGAAGTCTGTGACATTATGTCCTAAAAAAGTCTTTTAAAATAGCAAAATACCTTTGTCTTCTTATGGAAACAAAGGCAACAACAACTTTCTCCACTATTTGTTCTTTGCCTCTACTCATAACTACCTTCTCTTCCTTGGAACTTTGCATCTGTGTTTTAACATTAACATCAGTGCCCCAAATATCATGCTAGGATGCTGGCTTTAAAAGGCTCTTATAGACCAGGCTGGTCTTGAACTCACAGAGATGCCCCTGCCTCTGCTCCTCAAATACTGGGATCCAGGCATGTACCACCTCACACCATTTTGAGGGTAATTTCACTCCTGGCCAGGTGGACTCTGACTGAGGTAAAGACATGGAAATGAGTCTGAGCTGAAATACAGGACAAAGTTAACCTTCACCTGCTGTCACTTTTCTGACTGTGTTAGCCTGAACCCTATGTCAGGGTTATAGTTGTGCCCCTGCCGACATCTGGGCTGAGGCACTCTAGCTACTTAAAGCACTGCTGGGCAATACTCCAGATCCCAAACACTTTCTGCAGGAAGTCCTAGTTGTCACCACATAAGCACTGAGCAACCCCCTTAGTGCTCAGAGAAGAAAAGAAACTCTTGTATATTTGTGCTTGCCATGTAAACACATGGGCCAGTGAGCTGAGTATCTGAGCTTCAGACAGATCCCCAACTGTCCTGCCAGCCAGCTTCTATCAGAGGCCATGCTAAGAATGATGTACAGAAATGGAAATCTGCTCTGATGTTACCAAAGTTACTTACCACTTGCTGAATCAAATTCTGTTTGATTTGGGCCTGAACTCAAGTTCTAAAGACTCCTGTCTCCATCTGTCTGTTCCCTGTGACTTCAATATGGAACTTGTCATTCCTCTTCGCTACTACCTAGGCAGCCACATCCATGCTGCACTAAGGGGTACACGGAGATACCCATAGTTTCTAATCATTAGCACCTCTCTGGTCACGAATAACCTCTGCTTCCTGGTCTTGGTTCAGGACTCTTTAATCTCTCAGATCTGACATCCAGAAATCATCTCCCATTCCTATCAGAAGCATATTGCTATGCAACTTGAACAAGTCAAATCTAAAGATACTCATGGGTGAAAAAAAACAGTGACAAAGTCTCTTCAAGTTACAACTAAAAGAGGCTAAACTAAAGACAGGACACACAGACTTTAAAAACACAATTTTTTGCTGACACCAGACCAGGCCTGATTTTGAGACAAGTTTTAACAAAAAACTAATCCAGGGAAGCCTGAACTATCTAGGTCTGTGAGTTGAAATTCTAGCAAATCACAAACTGTTGGAAGAACCAATTCATACCCCATTCTCAAGAGGCTTATGTACACACACACACACACACATACACTCACACCCCTAAAAGGGGGAGGTGGGAAGACTTATGCTTACTGTTATGACTAGTCTACCACTCACTTTGGAACTACAGCCCTTCAGATTCCTCTAGTGTTTAATCCTATCTGTAGTAATTAAGCAGTTCACTGTGGAGTGGGTATGTTTGTGTGTGTGTACTTACTTGCTTTTTTTTTGTTCCAGACCCCCCCTCTTCCTGACGTTTCAACTACTAACATAGTCACAGGACTTCTAAAACTTTCCTCCATGTCACATGGCTATGTGGTGGAATCAAGTATTTGCATAAATGATTTCTGGAGCAATATGACTTTGCCTGGTTGGTCAGACAAACACTAAAAGGGGTCTTATGTTTACAGTACCTTGACAAAGGAAACCTGTAACTGGCAACTCTTTCTCAATTAGCACTCTAGCCACACTGTTAGTATGTTGTTACTCTTTTTTTTTCAAGACCAAAGGGTGACAAGAATGACCCAAAAGCACATGGCTCAAGGACTTGGCAGAGTTAGCAGATCAATAAAACAGCCAAAGTTTATGTTTATTGCAGCCTGCCCTCCCCATTTGCTGGAGATTCAGGAAAGGCAGTGTACCCACTCCACAACACCGCTCCAATTTTCCCACTCTTCTCCTTGGCAAGTGTTTCTTCCAACTCAGAAGAGACAAGACAGAGTCGATTATGGGGAGGTCAGTTTGGCTAGTAGACAGAAACGGAAGATTTCCATTTGCCGGAATACCAAAAATACTACAGGAATGAAAAGACACTGAAGGATCCCAAGCAGGGTCCTCTGCTTTCACGAGGGCAAGCAAGTCGGCAATTACCACTGGCGCAACAAGTCCCCTAAGAGAAGCGGGAGCTAGACGAGACAGCCAGACCCCTCACTTCCAGCAAACCTCACTTCCACCTTTCCATTTCCAATGCCTGTGATCACTGGCTGAGGGTCCCTGGAAAGGCCAATTGCCGCCGCCCCTCTGTGCCCCTCGCCGCCGCCACGGAACCACTGGGCGCTAAGAAGCGCGGCCGCGCAGAGGTCTGTAGAAGGACGCGCTCTCGGGGGAACCCGGCCTCCCACGGCTGGCCATTGCCCTCGGGTCGCGACTGCGACCTTCCCACCGCCCCGACTTGCACCCGCCGAGGCCCCGGCTGCCTCACCTCGGACGGGAGCCGGCGGCAGCGGACGGCGTCGCGGGGCTCAGCGCATCCTGGAAGAGCCGAGAAGCCGGACGCGGAACTGCGGAGACCCCGCGACTGGTTATGTAACCGGCAGGGGCCGCAGCCGGGACGGAGAAGGCGGCCCCGCGGCACTTCCGCCTCTCGTGCTCTGCCGGCGGCTCAGCCCGGAAGATCATTGGCCGCTGCACCACGTGGTGCCACCCTCCCTGACGCTGATGCCACCATCTTGGGAGCGGGCCCCGCCCCCTGTCCCAGGCTCGCGTGATCCCAAAGCTGGCCGCACCGGCTGCGGAAGCGCCAGACAGTCTCTAGCTGCTGAGCTGCTGTTGCTTGCGTGCGTGCACGCAGGTGGCGGGCTCGGGTCTCTGTGCCCTTCTGCGATCAAGCCGGTCAGAGAAGCCAGGAGGCCTCCGAGACGCTGAGCCGCACGGCCCGCCGCTGGCCTGTTCTTCCCTCCCTGGAGGTTAGTAGATGCCAGCGCCAGTGATTGCAGAAGCCCTGACTCAATGACACCGCCTTGCACTCGCGCTGATGGCCTCAGAAGGGAAGTTCGGGGCAGCCACTGCAATAGGCCTTCAGGACGGGGGTGAGGCTTCTATATCCAGATATAATCCAAAGATAATTCAGTTCTCGTTATCAGGGAACCCATGTTGACAAAGTTTATCCTTCGCTTTCAGATAACTACAATGACCCACACAACAAAAACATGAACAGAAACTGTGCAGCCAACGGCTAAAATAATACTGAAAAGAGATGTAAATATCAAAGATAACACATCAAAACATTTCGTGTCGCAAACTGTAAAACAGCACCATCTTTAAAATATCAAAGCCTTATTCTTTTGACATTTTTGAAAAGTAAGGGGTGTTCCTCAGTATTTTATAATTTGGGGGTTGCATTTGTATCTAAATAGTAGAAGGCTACCTACCTACCTTATGTATGGGGCTGGGTTCCATCCTCTGCAACAACAACAACAACAACACACACACACACACACACACACACACACACACACACACACGCACACACACACACACACACACACACACACACACACACACGAGACCAACACATGAGGTCAAGAGTAGTGAAACAAGATGATAAAAGTCAAGTATGACTTGACAGTGTAGTATATTGTATATGGCTGGCAGAAGTTATGTAAGCAACCTGCATTTATATTTTCTTTTTATGACAGTATAAATTGTTACTTTTAAAGGAGAAATCGAAAATCACTCAGACAAAATGAAGACTTTAAACTTACAACTTAATAGATTGAAGTATCACAAACATGCTACTGTGTACAACAGTGGTGATAAGAATGTTTGGACCCATTCATGTCAATTTGAGCCTTCAATACAATTATACTTGGTGTGTCATTACTGAAAGTATTTCTAATTAAACTTGATGCTGAAAAATATTTAAGATTGATCTTGATGTGATCTTGGCACATACCTGCAATCCCAGCACAGGAAAGGCTGAGGCAAGAAGGAATGGGATGTATGCAGCTTTTGTCACAGTCCTGAAATAATGTTGCTAAAATATCAATGATAAAACTATGTTAAATGTACACTCTATCACTTAGTATTCAGATTTGAAGTAAACAGGTGAAACTACTCTCCTTTCACCTCTCCCCCCCCCCTTTTTCTGCCTGCTAGAACTTAGTGGTAAACTCATTCAGTGGCAGAGGAGAGGCAAAACCCTACCTGCATCCTCATTATTTTATCTGGGCTAGGGTTCGGCATTGGCGTCAGCATCACCTTGGAACTTGGTAAAAATAAAGACTCAGATTGTCTCAGTAAGAATTTGTATTTAAGTCAGAAGTGGCATCCAACAGGATTCACAGGAAAATGGAAAGGGCATTAAAGGTTGAGAGAAACACATCCTGGGTGATGACAAGTTGTCTTCCAGGGTTCTAAAATAAACTGACAAAGCCTTGATTGCATACATTAGAGAATTCAAAAGTGTCTGATGAGACCCTGTGTCATAAACATGCATGTGTGAATGTGTGTGAGCACATGTGTGCAAATACTTGTGTGTGAGTGTGTGTGTGTATGTGTGTGATATGTATGTATGTATGTATATGTGTGTGTGTATATATATACACATATATATATACATATATATATATATATATATATATATAGAGAGAGAGAGAGAGAGAGAGAGAGAGGCAGACAGACAGAGGATTTCAACAAGTGTTTAGTTGTGGAAACAGAATTTTTAGAATTGAGTATGCGTGAATATATAGTTGCCATGTTAAATACTGTTAGTCCTTCAAATATTTTATTTTCTCAACAACACTGAAAGGTGCTGTCCTCATTTTACAATGAAACATCCACCCACAGTCTTTATAGTATGCCAACTGTTGAGGACAAAAGCTAACAAACAAATTGGTTTCAATGACACCAAGTGGGTCACCATTAAAAGCCTCAAGTTCTTCATTTGGTTCACAATTTGCTTGGCACACTGGAGGAAAATCATGGGTTTTTCAAAAGCAGCCTTTCCAGGAAAACACCAAACACATCTTTTCTAGAATCTTGTAAACAAGATTTAAAGAATAAGCCGCTTCATGCTAAACTTAGCAGACAGTTTGTTGATCAGCATCTACTTGGATGTTGGAAGTACTCAGGAGGGAAGAATGGCTCCACAAGACTATCATGAGGTAAGAGTAGATTGGCCAGACTTGTATTCCTAAAGGTTTATTAGTATCTGCATTGATCAAAACCAGGACAGGTCTGGGAACACAGCTCAATCAGTAAAGTATTTGCAAGTGTGACAACATGAATTCAATCCTTGAACCCACATGTAATCCCAGGACTAGGGAGGCAACAATAGCAGGATCCCTAGGCATTTCTGACCAGACAGTCTAGACTAATTGATGAGCTACAGCCAATAAAAGACAATCTCAAAGGAGGTAGACAGTGGTCCTAAAGGTAACACTTGAAAATTATCCTCTGGCCTCCATGGACATAAGCATTCATGCACACATGAATGTATTTATGAGTACATAAAAACACCCCATAGATTCATTAAAAGAAAAAAAAAAATCCAATCCTGGAAAAACAGGAGCCACATATTTTACTTCCAAAATCCAAAGAAAAAACTCTGTTATGAAATAACACAAGTGGGACTGGAGAGATGGCTTAGCAGTTTTAAAACAACTTGCTCTTCTAGAGGACCTAGCACCCTCCCAGTGGTTAACAACCACCTGTGACTCCAGTTGCAGGGGATCAGACATCCTCTTCTGATTCTTTGAGCACCAGGCATGTATGTGGTATACAGACATATGTGCAGGCAAAGCATTCATACATATAAGATGGATCACCATGAACAATACCACTTCTTAGAGACAAGGCCAAAGGTAAAATAAGCTGACTGTGTGACCACAGAGTGTCTAGTGTCAGAATGTTAGGGCATTCTGGTTCTTGCTTAACATTTAGACTACCTGATAATTGGACAAAAGATGATGCATATATTAAATACTTGTTTATTTCTTAATAGACAGAGTAACTGGAATACTCATAATGGTTTTGTTTAACAAAAGGATATACTCATCAACCTCCAACAGTCTTTAAAATCCCCTTTCTTTCAGTAATAACAATTTAAAAAATAACACATGAACTACTTTTATAATTGAAAAGATGTTTGTATTTGTATATTTGTGTTTGTGTGTGAGAGAGACAGAGACAAGTTGGCTCTTGATATATACCTTCAGTTTGCCTCAAACTCATTCTTCTGAGTGCTGGGGTTATATGTATATAAGACCATATCCATACCAGTCTCTCTCTCTCTCTCTCTCACTCTCTCTCTCACATCTCTCTCTCTCACACATCTCTCTCTCTCTCTCTCTCTCTCTCTCTCTCTCTCACATCTCTCTCATCTCTGATGGGTTTCAGGCCTGGAATTCAGTATGAAAAACTGGGTTGGCCTCAAATTCACTGAGATCTGCCTGCCTCTGCTTTTTGAGTGCTAGATGAAAGGCCTGTGCCACCATGCCAGACCACATCAGTCTTAAGTTATTTTTAATTAAATAGGATATGATCTTAGTATCTTCAGATATTAAGAAAGAAGACACTTGGCTAGAGAGAAAACTTCCATTCATATAGATTTTACTTTTGCCGTTGATATTACCATTAAAGGTGAAAATGGAAAATCTTGCAAATGATGGTACTCTTTCAGAATTTGTGTATGTGTCTGTGTGAGTGCATATGTACACGGAAGGCTGTTTAAGGGGTTTTTTTATTTGTTTTGTTTACATTTTATGTCACAGTTACTTAATACTTTATTAAACAATACAATCATATTACTAAGAGAAAAATTCAACATCCATTTAGAATAAAAACTCAGCAGAACAGGCGTATTTTCCCATTACAATGTATTGGGCATCTCAAGAGAAATACGGTGTTATGGGAAGTAAATTTCGATTCATTTTTAACTGTATATACTAGGTAGCCAGGAAAATGTTTACGAAGGAAACACAATTCATAATGGGGAAAGAAGAAAATGATTAATATATTCAAGTAATACAAGGCAGAAAATTGTGGTACAAAAAAGCAAGACAAGCAATAAGTAGTAACTAATACTACAAATGTCAGGTAATGGTGAAAAGTATCAAGAAGTAATGCTTGTTTTGTTTTTAAGACAGATCTCATATAACCCAGTCTGTCCTCAATCTATGGGACTGAGGGTGACTTTGAACTCCTGGTTTTTCTGCCTCCACCTCAGTTTGTGATGCTTCAGTTAGTGGAGGATTGCACAACACTACACCAGTATATATATGGTGCTGGGGCTCAAACTATGCTAGGCAAGTACTCTATTAACTCACTCCCATCTCTGTTTACCTTAGACCTTTATCGAAGCTCTGTAAGCAAGTCCCAAGCTTTCATGTTTCATGGTCACTTGTTTGCTTGATATTTAACACCTACAAGGCTGAGGGAGGGGGGATGTTTTGTTTTGTTTGGTTTGGTTTTTTTCCCCCGAGACAGGGTCTTTCTGTGTAGCCTTGCCTGTCCTGGAACTGGCTCTGTAGGCCAGGCTGACCTCAGACTCACAGAGTTCTGACTGCCTCTGCCTCTCAAGAACTAGGATTAAAGATGTGTGCCACCACCACCCAGCAAGGCTGAAGATAATTTTGACTCACCCATTTCAGGGCTGACCTTTTCTCTGGTTAGATAACTAAGTTATTACTTAGTTCCTGGTTATTGGAACTTGTTTATATCTTTGTAATAATTGAAAAAAAAGTTCAATGTAAAGAATCATGGCTCTGTAGCAAGATTCTTAGCCTAAATGAGACATCCTAAAAAAAAAAAAAAAAAAAATTGGCAAGCACAAAACAAGATGAGAAAGATGGTCACATGAGTCGCATGAAGACATGCTAAACACTCCTTTGCTTTAGAACTCTCTACACTGCTCTTCTTCAATAAGTGTCTTTTGAAATGGTCTGTAGGAAAGTTAGTTCTTATTCTTTTGCCTACCACTAAAACATTTCTCTCTTATCTTGGGGCCCTTAGGTAGTCTCTCTACTGATCCATTTCCAGGCAGCTTGGCTACCAGTAGATGGATGACCTTTGTAATAAATGTTAGTAATTTGTAAGGTTTTCTACTTGCATTTTTTTTCTTTTTCCAAAGCATGGTATAGATCCTTCTCATGTGCCAGAGCACTGCACTGAAGTATGTTAGGCCAAAACCCTAATGAATCTTAATTCTTGATAAACTTGGGATGGGTACAGGACAATAAAGGTTAGCATGGATTATCTGTATTCCACTGCCATTATCAGCATGCTAACTGGAATTATGTCAGGAGGTAATGGCTCTATGCCTTTAATCCTGACACTTGGGAGGCAGTGGCAGGTGGATCTCTGTGAGTTTGAGTCCAGCTATTACACAGAGAAACCCTGACTCAAACAAACAACCCCCCCACCAAAAAAAACCCCAAAAACAATAAAGAAAGAAATTATGTTGGCACTGGGCATGGTGGCACACTCTTTTAATACCAGCAATTTGGGGAGGCAGAGGCAGATCTCTTTGTATTGGAGGCCAGCCTGGTTTACATAGCAAGTTTCAGAGCAGCCAAAGCCATAGAGTAAGACCCTATTTCTAAAGAAATAAAGTGAGAATTGGAATTTATTCAGAATTTTCAAGGTACTAATCCTGTTTGTCACCCCCCTCCCCAGAATTCCTTCAAATTGGCAATTCTTTTAACACTTTATATTTTAAATTATCCTCTAAATTATCAAAGCTAAGCATTGTGGGTTCTTTGCAGGTGAGGAAATCAAAATTAAAAGCTGTCCAATCTCGGCGGGTGATAGCTACTGAGGCAAGAAGATCCTAAGTGCAAGGCCTGCTGGGGCTTCAGGATGAGTTCAAGGTTAGCTTGGGTCAACCTCTGTTTTACAAAAAGTTCAAAAAGAAAGATGGTCCAGGCCTGGGTACAGCTCAGTGGTGGAGCGTCTATGTGTGAAGCCATAGTTCATCCTCAGTAACAAAGGGAAAATGTTGGCACAATCATCCTATAAATGACAGTTCTGGAAAGAACTCAACCTTTTGATTTTGAATCTACAATTCGCCTCTCAGTGATGGTTACATCTGCCATTGGTGCAGGTCCAGTGTGAGGTACAAAACGATGGTCGTCCTGTGAAGGAAATCAGCTCGGTATCAGCTATGGGTTCCAACCACTCTATGGACTGCACCTGTGGGTTACACTGACCTTTCATGCCCCTAGAATACTTTGGGTCAGAAACAAGCAACCAGTCTAACCTGACCCGAACTTGCTATTGCACAACACAACCTCTTACATACCACAGTCCCACAATCCATCTGAGACACAGGGCTGGACCCATGTTAGGCCTCTCATTTCACCTCAGCCCGTCGGATAAAAACCTCAGGCCCCCAGCACCAGTGTGTTCCCGCATTCCATGACCGACTCCAGTCAGGGTGCTCCCGCCTCTGTTTTGAAATCGTCAGGTACCTCGGAGGCCATCCTACTGCTCCAACTGACCCCATCAACAGGCTGGACACTCACCACTGAGACCCAGCCAGCGGAACCGGAAGTAGCCGCTTTTCGAAGCTCAGGAATAATAATAATGTCTCTCATTTGCCAGGTGCGATTCTGTCCTCAGGAAGCTGCTCAATTGGCCCATTGAAGAGGGACCGCCGCCTTGGGAGGCGCTGGCCAATCAGAATGCAGGATGGTCGAGCCTGAGGGCGCGTCGCTTCCGGCGGTTTCCCCCACAGCCACTGCGTGGGGGAGCATGGGAGCGTGGGAGTTTTGTAGAGGCCTCCGCCTCCTTTGTCGCGTCTCGGCTGGGCGTGGCTTCGTGCCGCTTCAGCCGAGCAGGGCGAGACTGTCAGTGATTCGGGGCTGGTGAGTGGGTCCGTTTCAAGGCTGTTTTGGAGAAAGAAGCCGTCACCTCAGATTCTTAAAGGAGCTTGAGGGTTTCGAGGGACCTGAGTGGGCAGTGGAAAGGCCTGGCAGCCGAGTCGGAGATTCTAGGGACTATTATCTCCACTCGAAGTGTTGTCCCATCGTGGGGACTTGAAGAGGGACCCCTTCGCTTTCCCAGATGGCGTCCACGCTCCCCACATCAGATGACCAGGTGAATTCGGTCGCCGTTTCCTACACGTGCCCTACCTCCTCGCTGAAGGGTTAGACACGCAGGTCATCACTCGCGTGTGCCTCCTCACATAAGCCCTTCACCAAGCTGTCTTCGTTCCTAGGCTTACCAACTTCCTCTTTTCAGATTACCAGATGGGGATGAGAGCCCTTGGCAAGGGGGGGTCTGTAACACTTTCTCAAAGTGTCTTCCTGGAATGCTTCTCCAGGTGGCAGATTTTTAGGTTCTACACCTGTTGAATAATGATAAAGCCCAGGTGATTTTTAATCACAGGAAAAGCTCTAGGGTTTATAATAGTAACGATAAACTTAGGTGATGGGAGATGCTGAGCAAACACGGTGATGAGGAAGACAGACATGATTGCAAAGATTGTAGGGAATGCCTGAAGCTATCTCAGGATTCTTACTGGGCTAGCCAGTGAGAATCTTTTTCTTTTCTCTCTCCCAAAGAATTGTTCACTCGTCTTTTCAGGAAAGGCTACATTCTCACGGTGTACTGTTTTCTCACACCACTGTTTCAAAATTTATGTTTATGCTTTCCCTCCTGACCTTACTCATAGAATCCCTCGCTGAGGAATATTTTACATCAAGCCTTTTCTTTTTGCTATGTAAAAGGTTTTAGCTATTTTCAGCCTTCCTATATTAACACTAGAATGGACCTGCTAGCTTCTTGTACTAATAGAGCTGTCCTATTTCAGGGACCACTGTTGTTTGAAGATCTGGACGTGTATTTTTCTCAAGAGGAATGTGTGAGTCTACATCCTGCCCAGAAGACCAACAGCAGAGACGCCCCACTGGAGTGTGTTGAGGATTTGGACTTGACAGGTAAGACAGTTCTGCGTTATGGAACTTTAATCAGTTCTATGGTGAAATTTTATTACTTGTCCACATTGGTGTGTGTGATTTATGTTTGTGTGTGTATATATATATGTGTGTGTGTGTGTGTGTGTGTGTGTGTGTATGTATATGTATGTATATATGATTTTATATGGCTAGCAAGAATTTGGATGAGACAAGTTTCAAAGTCTGTGATTTTTTTTTTCTCATGTGTGAGCATCTGAGTGCTAGTGTGTGGGCTTGTAGGCCAGAGGTTGGTGTCAAGTGTTCTTTCTCAATCACTCTCAACTATTCACTGAAGTCTGGCTAGCCAGCTTGCCTTGGGATCCCCTATTTTCACATCCTGAGTGCTGGGGTTAACAGGTGGGCCACAACATCTACTTGGCTTTTGTTGGGTGCTGGGATCCAAACTCCTCTCATTAGTTTACACAGCAAACATTTTATCTGCTGAGCCATCTCCTGAGCCTTGAAATGATTTCTTAAAAGCAACCCAGTCTAAATTGTGACAATGGTTTCACACACTATGTACTAATACCTTGTAATTTCCTGAAATATTTGTTAGGAGTCAAATTAGTTTTACTTGAAAAACTTCATTAGTATAGATTATTGTCATTTGATAAAGATTTGGAATATATTTTCTCTTCAGGGAGTATTCTGACTCTTCTCACTTAGGAGTAACCATATGCAGTATCCCTATGCCTGAATAGACATTATGTCTTGTCCAGGGTTGGGTACCTAAACTATTTTTCATAACTCATGACTTATATTTTCCACTTCTGTCATGTTCATGTTCTTCTCCACCTTCTTTTGAGTATGTTTATTTATATACACTTAGATTTATAAATGTATTATAGTATAAATAAACATATAGTATATTTGTTGTTTTTGTTCTTGTAGACAGAGTTTCTCTGTGTAAGAGCCCTGAGTGTCCTGGAACTCACTCTGTAGACCAGGCTAGCTTTGAATTTAAGAGATCCACCTGCCTTTACCTCCAGAATGCTGGGATTAAAGGCATGGGGACATGCTAATTATAATAACCTAAGACGTTTCTAGATCTTTTTCTATTGGTTGGTTTTTCTCCTTGTTATGAGTTGTGAATTACTATTCCTTACATGCTTTGCAAAGTAAATAAAAATTTACTTTACTTTTGTGTATATGAACATTTGCCTTCATGTGTCTGTGCACCATGTGCATTCCTGGTGCCTGAGGACATCATAAGAGGGTGTTGGGTACCTTGGAACTGAAGTTACAAATGCTTGTGAGCTGCCATATGGCTGGGAATTAAATGCAGATCCTCTGCATCTCTCTAGGCCCTACAGATGTGACTTAAAAAAGAAAGAAAATCTTTAACTTGCAATTATTTGAGTCTGCAGCTGTTCACCTATGGATATTTAGTGATGGCTATATTAGGAAAAATACTTAAAAGGAATTCTTTATGCTAGGTTTAGGTTTGTTAGCCCTTGAGATAAAACAGTCAACATTTGTAGTCTATACACAGCACCTTTATCATGATCATTCTTCTACAAAGGATGAAGTTTTAGAGACACTCTAGGATATAGAACTATTTTTTAATAACTTGGATATTTATTAGAGTACAAAAATAGTTTTCTGATAAGTATGTCTAATCTCCATTGTGGTTTTGACTACGTGACTCTCATTTGAAATAACAAAAAATTCCTAAAACCTAAATAGACTAAACAGAAAAACTACATTTCTAGACACTGTCTACCAAGATTATCCTCAGTACCCATCTCACCAAACCCTGTCTTAGAGTCATTCTCTGCTCCTTCTCTTTGCAGATTGACCTGGAACCTTGCAGTCCACCCACACGGATAGACTTTTGATTTGGGGAAGTCAAGAGAGCCTGTTGGCTCCTGATTTTTGTATTTATTAGTGTCTGGGTAATAATCTAACCCATTTTCAGTTTCTGGTCTTCAGTGTAACTACTTTAACTTGTTCTTTCTCTAGTGTTAGCTAAAGGTGGTGTCTATGTTTTCCTTTGTTTTGCTTTTTTCAACAGGAGGGGAAGACAAGACTGAGACCAATCAGCAGTTAAGCCTAGAGTCTATGGAACCTGAAGAGCTGTCCCTAGAAACATACTCCATCCCTGCACCCCTTGTTCATTTCTCTGAAAAATCTGAGGATGATGTTGGAACACATGAAAGCCAAATGTCAGATGGAACTTTCACTTGCAAGACTAAGGTTATAAGCCTCTTGGTTACCATTGAAAACCAAACCCCACTAGAAGAATTATCTCAATGTTTAGGAGTCAAAACACTTTCTGATATTATTGAAGTTCCATGGGAAGAAGCCAAAAATGTGTACAAGTGTCCTGACTGTGACCAAAGTTTCAGTGATAATACATATCTTGTTTTGCATCAGAAAATTCATTCAAGAGAGAAAAAGTACAAATGTAGTACCTGTGAGAAGACCTTCAGTCACAGAACCAACCTCAGGACACATAAGAGAATCCACACTGGTGAGAAGCCTTACAAGTGTACCAAGTGTGCTACCAGCTTCCGGCAACAGTCACACCTGTCCCGACACATGAATAGCCATATAAAGGAAAAATCATATACATGTTATGTATGTGGGAGAGGTTTTATGTGGCTCCCAGGATTGGCAGAACATCAGAAGAGTCATACTGATAAAAATTCTTATCAGTGTGTTGACCGGGATCAGCGTTATTGTCCGGAAACAAATCTGGCTTTGCCTGAAAGAACAGGCTCATCAGACACCCCATACCAGCCCACACAGGGTGTAAAGAGCTTGGAGCAGCCCTCATACCCTGCTCTTCCTGAAAAGGACCATAAGGAGGAGTCTAAGAACTGCAGTATTGATGATGAAGACTTTTTTTCATTCTCCAGATTCAAACCCTTACAATGTCTTGATTGTGACATGACCTTTCCTTGTTTCTCGGAGCTTGTTTCTCATCAAACCATTCATGACATGGAAAAACCTCATAAATGTAAAACATGTTCAAAAACTTTTGCTTTAGATTCAGAACTTGCATCCCATGAGAAGACCCACATAAGAGAAGAACCTTTTAAATGTACAGTGTGTGGGAAGAGCTTTAGAGTAAATATGCATCTCATCACTCATAAACGAACCCATAGGAGAAACACCAAGTAAATACAAGCTTTTGCTGCTACTGTGTGGGCTTTTTAGTATATTTATTATGGGAAACACTACTTATGTGTGGGGCACCAGGATAAGCAAGCACTTTACACACATCCCATGTACTGTAGGCAGTATTATTTATTACATCTGATTTAGAACAGAGGAGACATAATCAATGTTACATAGATAGCATGTGAAGCCAGGATTTGAACCCAGTTACTTGATCAAATTCCATTTATATGAGCCAGAGTAACATGAAACTTTAAAATTCTGCTTTTGACTGCTGGATGTGGTGACACACACCTTTAATTCCAGCACTCAAGCAGCAGAAACAGGAGGATCTCTGTGAGTTCAAGGCCAGCCTGGTCTACATAGTGAGTTCCAGGACAGCCAGGGCTACATAGTGGAATCCTGCCTCAAAAACCAAAATAATTTAGTTTTTGTTAAAATGAAGGTTATTGCTACAATTTTGTTTTTCAGATTTGGTTTCTGAGAATTTAGGAAGAGGAAACTTTATTTTTTGTCAGTTTGTACATGTAGTATCTAGGAAAATGAATGTATTTATATTTCTTTTTATACTTTTCTTGTTAAAACTATTTCAGTGTAATGTTTGTATAGAATATTTGTTTTAATGTGAATTTCTAGTTTAGGACTCCATATAAAGCTACCAAATGAGCCAACTTAGTTTTTTTTGTTTTGTTTTGTTTTAAGTGTGTGTGTGTGTGGGGGGGTTCTTGCTGTGTAGCTCAGGCTGGCCTCAAAATCATTATTTTTCTGTTTCCATCTCCCAGGTGCTAATATTACAGGTATATACCATCATAACCAGCTAGTTAACAGCTGGATGACAGTATCTGTGGAGCCCATATTCAGACCTGATAGCAGGGGAAGGTCCTGACATTTTCTAGCAGTTAGATTTTAAGGAAAGTACTTGTTCCTCTCTAAGGGGATGCCTCTAGATCTCCACTGAAACACATTCCTGGTTGGTTATGAATAGTTAGAACTATGTTTTAGAGAGCATGCTAAATAGTGTGGGTATATTATTTTAATTTTCAAAAAATTCTGAGAAAAAGGACTCTCCAGGTAAAGTCAATACTTTGCTAAGCACACAAAACATCATACGGTGATGAGGTTGACATCCACATTCAGGTGTGTTGTAATTCTTAAGGCCTTGCATTTTGTGACACTGAGTTGTTTGTTGGAATTTGTGCCACAAGTTAACACTAGGAGACAAGGATGCTGGGAGAGGAAGGTGAACAAAAGTCATCGTGGAGGCTACCCTGGTACTTACTAATTACCTGAAGCCCAAGGTAGGTAGGTAGGTAGGTATGTAGTATGTATGTATGTATGTATGTATGTATGTATTATGTATATCCTTATTTTCATTCAAAGTTTGATTCCATTACTCTTAAAAGGCAACAGAAGACTCTCTATGCTTCATGCTTGAATTTTCTTGTCACTATATCAAATCATAGATTTTTTTTTTTTTTTCATTTTGAAACAGGGTTTCACTGTGTAGCTATGGCTGTCCTGGAACTCTTTTTGTAGATCAGGCTGACCTCAAACTCAGAGATCTGCCTGCCTCTGCCTCTGCTGGAATTAAAGGCATACACCACCACCAACCAGCTAGAGATTTTTTTATTAAATGTTAACACTTCATGTCCATTTCCAAAGAAAAATACATATAGTATTATTGAGTTTTTAACAAAAATAATTGATGACAAATATGCCTTTAGGTACTGGTATTACAAATAAATATTAGAACAAAATATTTTCAGAGTGTGGTTATTAAAAAAACCAAAGAATGTTGTAAGTACACATTCTTTCAGAACTACACTTTACAACCAAACTGATTATATACCTATCAGAAAAACTAGTATGCAAATAATGATTTCATTTTGTGTAAATGGATTGTAAAAATAGAATATTTACTAAAATGGAATTACTTCTAGGAAATTTTATGCACAAAAATAAAGCCCTCTTGAGGGACAGGGTCTGAAACACAGTACCTAGGAATTATTCCTTCTACAGAAGAGCAGGTGAGGATTTTATGTACAAAAAGGTGCCAACTCTGCCACTAAACTCTTAATATTTACTATAGACAGGAAGAGCACTGTTGCTGAGAAAAACTGAAGTCAACAGCCTTGCCTCATCTGTTGCCCTCTTCTGGAGATAACTGTTTCAACTTGTCCACAGTTCAGACTGTGATATGTATGTCAAGGTCAGACTTGGCTGTTCTCCACATTTAGGATATAAAGGATCATTCATTCTGTCAGAGAGTTGGAGTCTCACATTTGAAATGACATTCTGGTCTCTTCAGCCCTTGTCAGAGATGGCTTTGAATTGTATAGAAAGGTAGTCTCAAGTCTTTAGCTACCTCTGAGATACAACAGTTGTTGTTAAACAGCAACAAGAGCATTAGTTTCCTACTCTCTTGTTTCTCAGAGGTAGGAAATGGTATGGTGCCTCATAATGCTCTAATATTTCAGTGAAGACTAAAGTGTTACAGGATGGGGAATGAAATTGGAAAAGAGGCCCTTACTAATAAGGTTGGCACAGAAAGAATAAAAGGGAAATGTGTCAGAAGGTACTTGGACAAAACGTGGCTGATATAAATGATGGAAGTTGCTGCTAAGGAAATAGAGAAGGAGGTGAGTTTCTGCTGCAGTTGTGCTGCACATCTGAACATGGAAAGTCACATTTCTAGTTGGGGCTCGATTCATGATTTACCTCTCAGTGTTTGTAGTTTTCTGCATTCTCCAGAATTTGAAAGATTACCCACAAAAGATTAGAAAAAAAGGCACTTTTACAAAAATCATTACTATATAATATATATGTGAGAGTAATTAAATGGCTCACAGTATATTATTGTGACTGGTATACAGAAACAAAAAAAAAAGGAAACAAAACTGAATGCTACTGTGAAATAGGCATATTTTTAGTTATTGTGTACTTGGTCCTAAAAACATCAGTTATATGTTATCCTCAAGCTGCTGTGTCTGCCAGTGGTATTTGGGCTACTTTTATGATAATGACCTTTTCATCCTCCTAACTATATTACAAACTAGGGTAAATTCCACAGATTGTTCTTAACCCAGGATATTAGCAAGTCATGTTAGGTGCTAATAAAAATATTGGATATAGTCAATATAGAAATTAAAAATGGAATGTAAGAGTGTATTGCCATGAATGGTTAGTTAACTACTTGTTGTAGGAGGGATATTGACACCATGAAGTGTGGAAACTTGGTACTGAGAAGAATGAAATGCAAATAAAGCAGGTCTTTAGCATGACTGTTAAACTGTCATCATTG
Source organism: Cricetiscus sungorus (assembly GCA_030556225.1). Taxonomy (NCBI): domain Eukaryota; kingdom Metazoa; phylum Chordata; class Mammalia; order Rodentia; family Cricetidae; genus Cricetiscus; species Cricetiscus sungorus. The sequence goes on from JANBXA010000069.1 coordinate 10,044,096, forward strand.
ATGACACAGCATTTCCCAGTGGAATTTAGATGCTAGTGTTTGCACTTTGTATGTAAGTGATGTTAGATTTTGTTGTTGGAGTTGAACTCAAATATTTTGTCTAGAATTTTGCTGCTACAATTAACAATCTTCATAGATCCCTGTAACCCTGAAGACAGCTGGCCCAGTAACTCAGGCAGTTAAATGACATTTTTGGTTTTGACACCTGAAGTTCCATAAAATTAAGTAGCAGTGTTCTGGTGACTATAATGTAAGATGCCAAACAATGATAGATTTTTGATAGAAATGATAGATTTTCTTTTAAATCTCTAATTTATTATATATGTATTCAAAGGGAAGTCTAGGTTATAGTTTCTGTTAAAAAGAACCTATTTTGAATGTTGCAGGGATCTTCTTAGGAAACTGCTTTTGCTTTGACATTGTTAAAAAGGTGATTTTATTTTATTTAAGTGTGCATTTTAACTGTTTTAGTTTTGTATATTAGATATTTATGTGATACAAAATGACTATTATCTATCTTTCCAAGGCTAACTACAGGTGTTTTGTCTCTTTGAATCGAGATCCTTGTCTGCAAGAACAGTGTAGGGGAAAAAGGGATACAAAATATTTATTTATATGAACCTAAAAATATTCTACCATGTCTAGTTATCTTGATGCCTAGTTAATGTTTTCCGTATGCACTTCTGTTTAACGTTTCACCTTTACTGTTCTTGACGCATTCTCAATGATCTTAGCTCTAGATTGAACTCTCAACTGTAATGTGTGTATCTGATGTGCAATTTATTATCCAATAAATGTTATTTTAAGATGGCAAGGTTGTGAACTTTTAAAATTTACATGTCAATGATTTTAGGTCTCACTAAAATTCAAAAAAGGTAATCGGATAATAGTTTAGAGAATGAGAATGAATTACTTTACCCAACTTGATAAAGGAAATCACATACAGTCTTGTTCCCTGGAATTCAATATAAAATTACAGCATTACTCCAAGACAGCACTAGATATCTACCTACCTGCCAGGCTTAGCTGTAGGGTAGCAGTACAGGACCAAGTACCTCTAGCTCCACCGGGCAGCAGTTATTTACCAGATGGGCCCAGCTGGGAAGTAATATGGTAAGTAGTTCTTTATGGTTTCCGGTGGCCTCGGGATGATTGTAGGCTGGACAGTCGTACAGTTTGCTTTGGCAGCCAGGCAGGAAGCCGGAAGCTGAGGCCACTTCAGGTGTGTCCATTTCCATCTGTGCTTTGTGCACTGCTCTGGCTGTTGCCCCTGAGTATCTAGCAGTGGTGTTTGGTGAGGCGTCATGTGTTCCATGGTCACCCAGCACCTCTAGGGTCTCAGCAGAAACTGGGCTATGGGCTGTGTGCCCTAATGTTACTCCAGACTGAGTCTAAGCGTATCTGTTCGAGAGTAGTGTGTTGAGGCTATAAAGACCTCTTATCTCCATACAGTGATGGAGGCACTGACCATGCTCGACCAGAGGAAGCTGTGTTGTCTCTTGCTTGCCTTGGGTAGACCATTTCTTCTGGAACCTTTCAGCAGCTTACTTCTGACATACTCTGCTGATTCAGTTACTCTGATTGTTTTGGTATGTTGCATATACTATCCTTTACCTCTTGTCCTTAAGGAGTACTGACCTTCCCAAATACCCCTCCGGAGTAGCTAAGACTAGAAGCACAGCTCCTTGCAGCATTTTTCTATCTAATGTGCTTCTGGTTAGTCATAGTGTGTTCTTGGCTTACCTTGGGTAATGGTTTCCCTGAATAAGTTTAGTTATGTTTATGAGTGCACTGACTTATTTGATGTTAATCCAGGTTTCTCCTCTCTGTTGGACTCAATTCCCATAGTCAAGTACCTGAGATGTCCTCCTTTGAACATTTTTGAGAAATCCAAATACCTGTCCAAAACACCACATGCACATGGCCCCTGTTTGCCCCCAGTATATGATACTCCATCCACACAATTAATCTTCTCTTCCTTCCCTCCCACTATGGTTCCAATGTTTTTCTCCCAAAATTCATATGCTAGAATCTTAGCTTCAAGGGGATAGTATTAGAAGGTGAGGAACTTTGGAAAGTGACTAGGTCATGAATATGGGACCCTTATGTACTTCCCTTACAAAAGAAACTTCAGAGAACTAACCAGCACTTTCCACCATATGAGGAACCATCAAGAGGGCACTATCTGCCTAGCGGTGGTGGCACATGCCTTTAATCCCAGCACTGAGGAGGCAGAGGCATGCTGATCTCTGAGTTCGAGGCCAACCTGGTCTACAGAGTGAGTTCCATACACAGAGAAGCCTTGTATGGGGGGGTGAGTGGGGGAAGGAGGCACTCTATAAAATGTCCCTTTCTAGATATGGGGCCTGCCAGCACACTAGTCTTGGACTTTCCAGCATCTAGCAATATGAAAAACAAGTCTCTGTTATTTATAAGCTGCCCCAACTCTTCATTCTGGCATGAGTTTCTGTGAATGATACCTCAAAAATATTTCTCATAATGTGCTGGGGATATAACCCAGTGCCAGAATGATTATTTAGCATATGGGAGGCCCTGTGTTGGGTCCTAGATTTACAAAGCAATAACCAAACTAAAGAAACCCCCCCCAAATATTTCCCAAACCTGTTTCTCCACTTAATTGCCCTTACCTTTCTCCAACAGTAACTAAATCCATCCAGTGAACTTTATCCATTAGTTAACTAAAATAGTCTAGTAACATCTGGTTATGTCACCATTCAACTTGACACTTCTCACTGACATTCTGCTGTCCTTAGGATAACATCTAAGGTTTTCAATACAACCATTCCTGTTACTTCCTTGCCAGCACCAATTTATTCCTTGGGAATTGTACATATCTCTTTCAGGGGAGGAGAGGTTGGGCAGTGCTGGGGGACCTCATACATTGCTAGGCAGGCATTCTCAGTTCAAACACTATTTATAGAAACCACATGTCATGAAAGGGAAGTTAGTTTCACAGAGTTGAGCATGAGAGTTTCATTGGATATGAAAAACAAAAGGGCCCAGCAATGATAGAGCTTAGTATGTAAAGGTGCTTACTGTGAGAGCCTGAAGACCTAACTTTGATTCCCATAACCCACATGAATGAGGATAGAAAGAACCGACCCCACAAAGCTGTCCTCTGACTTCCACATGCACACAACACAGAAATGGAGGCAGGAATATCAGAAGCTCAAGATTATCCTCAGCTACATAAGACCCTGAACCCAAACTCAAAGAGTTGAAATGGAGGATCAGCAGTGCAAGTCTGCTCCTTTTGGAGGAGTACTTCAGGACAAGCCTAGGTCAACACAGACATGCACATTTATCCCTACTATCCCTGATAAAGCCTTATGTGTAACTTTCACCTTTGGATATTCTTGAATGCCCAGAATTGGAGGTGCTACAATCCTGGTGCTGGGCACTGGGTCAGCAGGCTCTGGGTCCGATGGTAGAAACTTAACTGTGAAGTTGTTTCATCTTCTTTATGAGTTATAGTTCACATAATAAAATTCACCCTTTAAAGTATACATTAAGTTTTTTTATTCATAAGGTTGTGCAACAACAATCCCCCCCCAAGAGCCTACCTCAGCAACCACCCCATATTCTAACCTCACCATAGCCTTTGGCAATCACTAATTATTTTTGTCTTTAGTATCTGCCTAACCAGACATCCCACATACAGGAAATCATACATGTGCAAGCTTTGCCCCTTGGCTTCTATCACTGAGCCTGTTTTCAGGTGCATAATATGGTGTAGTGTATCAGTACTTCCTTTCTCCTAGCTGAATATATTCCTCCCTGGAAGGGCCACATTTTGTCTATTCATTCTCTCTATGTTCTCTCTTGGGATATGTACCCTGTAAATCTTTTATGTGATGATACAGCTTGGAAGTGTCAAGCTGCAAGTGGCATTGTTCAATACAGACCTAAGTCAGAAAAGCCCACCTAGAATCAGAATCTGTTCTCTAGACACTCCTCCATCCAAGAGTACCTCAGCCAACTCCACTGATGTGCTTCTAAGAGGCACAGGGTTTCAGGGTTTCAGCAGCTTCACTGAGAACATTACCTAATGCTTCTGATTCCCAAATTCACAGCACAGTGTTTTAAAAATTGCCAGGTACAGTGCCACACACCTTTAAAATAGGCTTATGGGTTAGAGAAGAATCAGGAGTTCAGACTCATCCTAGGCTACATTGTTCAAAGCCTGTCTGTCTGGATTATGTGAGATTGTCTAAAAATCTGTGATGGTTTGAATAAGAATGCCTCCCAAATGTTCGTGTATTTGAATATATTTGGTTTCCAACTGTCAGGCTGTTTAGAAGGATTAGGAAGTGTTGCCTTGTAGAGAAGGTGTGTCACTGGTAGTGGGTTTGAGGTTTCAAGTGCCCACACCAGGTCCACTTTCTCTGTCTGCCTCTGTCTCTCTGCTGCTGCCTTTGGATTAGATGAAAACTCTGCTACTGCTCCAGGACATGTCTGCCTGCTACCATGCCTCCCCCCATGCTGGAAAATGGACCAACCCTCTGAAACTATACACAAGCCCCCAATTAAATTCTCATTCTCTCTGTCTCTGCCTCTGTCTCTCTCCTCTCTCTCTTTCCTTTTTGCTTTTTGTTTTGTTTTGGTTTTGTTTTTGTTTTTCAAGACAGGGTTTCTCTGTATTGCTTTGGAGCCTGTCCTGGAACTAGTTCTGTAGACCAGGCTGGCCTCGAACTCAAAGAGATCTGCCTGCCTCTGCCTCCTTAGTGCTAGGATTAAAGGTATGTGCCACCAACACCAGGCCTTCCTTTCTTCATTTTCCTTCCTTCCAGACAGGATTTCTCTTTGGAGCCTAGAATTAGCTCTGCTGACCAAGCTGGCCTCAAACTCACAGAGCTCTACCTGCCTCTGCCTCCCAAGTGCTGGGATTAAAGGCATGAGCCATCACTGCCCATAAATGCTTTCTTTTATAACTTTCTTTGGTCATAGTGTCTCCTCATGGCAATAGAACAGTAACTAAGACAGAAACTCAAGAAATATATAAAGTAACAAGTGTTTTGTTGTCCAGATACTCAAGAGGCTGAGGCAAGAGGACTGCTTGAGCCCAAGATTTTGGGGTCAGCCTAGGCAATGCAAAGAGACCCCATCTCAAAACACTATACCATTCTAACCAAAGACCCAATAAACTAAAGAAACAAACTCAGACCTACTCCTAATTGTCTGGCAGGCTATGAGATGTGGTCTAGAATTTGAATTCTGAACATTGTGGCTTTTTTCTCCCTAAAATAGCAACAGCAAATAGAAAAAATAGTCCAAATCTGCTGGATTAAATGAGTTCAATCCCCATAACTGAGAAAAAAAATGTCAAGTACTTACCAACATCTGTTGCTTATGAAGTAACCAATACCATCTTTATTTCAGTGGGAACATGTTTATTCTAAAGCCTAAACAGCAGAACTATTTCAACAGATAATTAAATTTCCCCTAGGAACTGGGAGCCACACAGGGTTGGCACAGGAAGTCTGAGGAACTGGTATAAATTGTGCTCCAAGGATCCTAAACATCTTAATTCACAGGAATATCAGGCTGTTTTTCCTAGCAATTAGGAAACTGAGAATTTGGTCCCTTGGATTTGGCAAGTGACAGTTGTTTCATTACAGATGTGTACTGCTGGGCATGAGTGTACACTAGTAATCCCAGCATTCCACTGGTTCAGACATGAGGATTGCAAGTTTGAGGCTGTCCTGAGTTACACAGGAGTTTGCATCAACCAACTGCAACAACAAGATGTACAAGAGTGTATTACAAGCTGGGTAATAGTAGGGCACACCTTTGATCCCAGCACTCAGGAGGTAGAGGCAGGTTGATTACTGAATTCAAGGCCAGCCTGGTCTACAGACAGGACAGCCAGGGCTACACAGAGAAGCCCTGTCTCAAAAAACAAAAACAAAGCAAGCAAACAAAAAAGAATATATTACAAAACAATGAGAGAAACTGTTTGCAAGTCATATGTCTGATAAGGATATCATTCCAGAATATTTAAAGAATTCTTAAAATTCAGCAACAAAAATGACAATCCATTTTAAAAGGGCCACAGAGCGAGTCATGGTGGCTCACACCTGTAATCCCAGGACTTAAGGCTAAGGCAAGAAGATTGCTACAAATTCAAGGTAAGCCTAGCTGTCCCAGCTACAGAGCAAGAATGTCTCAAAAACAACAAAAATCAAAGGCTTTGGGAAACAGAGACAGCATTATCTCAAATTCATGGCCAGCCTAATCTACACAGTGAGTTCTAAATCAGCCAGGGCCATACAGCAAGACACTGTCTCAAAACACCATTGGGGAGGGCAGTTGTGAATAGCAAATATACATACAATAAACCAATACACCACTAGTCATTGGAGAAAAGAAAATGAAGATCATGTCACACCACTTCATAATCTTGACACTTGAGAGGTGGAGACAGAAGGATCAAGAGTTCAAAATCATCTTCAAGTAGGATTGTGAGTTCTAAGCCAGCCATAAGAGTCTGTCTCAAAAAACAAAGTAACATTACATTGAAGGTGTGGAAAAACTGGAACCCTTGTACACTACTGGTTGAAATGTAAAATGTGGTGCATCCACTTTGGAAAACAATTTGGGGTTTCCTAGAAAAGTTAAACAGAAAATTATCACATGACCTAGCAATTCTTTAGGCATGTACCCAAGAGGAATGAAATGTAAAAACTTAAATATCAATGTTCATAGCAGCATTACTCTATCCACAATAGCTAAAGTACAAGTACACAATCAGTAGATGAACTGAATGCCTCTTCATACAATGCAAGAACTACTAGGAAATAAAGAGAATAATGCCCTGATATGTGATATAATATGTATAGATCCTATAATACTATACTCCAGAGGCACAATGTGTGATAGGAACAGGAAATGATTGCTAGTGTTTAAGAGTACTTTCTCTATGATACTGACAATGCCATAAAATGAGATTGTTATCACAGTTACACAGCTTTGAATACCATATTGTTAAACAATGAACTATTTACTTTATATATAAATGCACAAGTTCTCTGGTATGTGCAATATTTAGCATTTTTTTGCAGTCTACTGTGAGGAGTCACTGCCAATTTTACTGAGAGGGACAGTTGTATTGTGGGATTTGTTTATACCTTATCTGCTGTAAATAGGAAATGCTCTTTAGCTATATAGACCCCCACTATCTTTCAATGCTTCCTTTCTCCTTGGGTTTCCCTGGGAAGTAACTCGGGGTTCAAACATTGAAAGCAAACACTGATACCAATATGTGCTAGGCAGGACCCAGAAATGAGGGGGGACCAATGGGATGCATAGGATCAAGAGTTGCATGTGAAAGGAGAAAAGTCATTTTCTTATTTTGGGGCCCTGCAAAAGGAAGCTGGATGTCAAGACTTTATGCTGAGGCTCTGGTGAAGTATGCAGAGGCAAAGGAGATGAGGGAACCCCTACATTTGAACACAGCACCCAATGACCTTCTGTGCCATTGAACTCTTTCTGCCATTAGTTGTCTGGAGGTAACCTTATGCAAAGGAAAACTTGGCTAGAGGCACAGAGGCAAGGTGGCATCATGGTCTTGATACCCTTTGGAAAAGAATAATGTTGACTGTGAGTCTGTCATACAAAGTCTATAGTCCAACAGGTACCCAAAGACACCAAATAATCACTAATGTGTAATCTGAAGAGAGGAAACATACTAGGTCTATGAAATAGCTCAAGCAGCAAGTGTCCCTATGCCAACCCTTATAAATAACTCTATGTTCCTTTTCTTTTGGAGATTCCCCTTTGGGTGACCAAATTGACCAAAGATACACAGACATGATAGGAAGGACAAATGGTGGTCTTCCACATAATTTACATCCTAATCCCTGGAACCAGCAAATGTCACCTTAAATGGCAAAAGGAACTTTTGGTGGGTGTTATTAAGGATCCGGAGATGGGGAGATTATCCTGCTAGGCCCAATACAAGCATCCTTCTAAGAGAGATTCAAGGGGGCCAAGGTTAGACAAGATTATGCAAGATGGTGAGTCAAAGAATATACTTTGAGGATGAAGGGGCCATGAGTCCAAGAATGCAAGAAACTGCTAGAAGCTAAGAGTCAAGGAAACTGATCTACCTCTCAGAGTCTCCAAAAGGAAAGTCCTACCCAAGGTGATTCTGGCTGAGTGAAACTGATTTCAGACTTTAACTTCCAATTAAAGTCACCAAGTTTTCAGTCATTTGTTACAGCACCAATAGAAAACAGATACAGAAACAACTAAGACTCAGAAATTACCAAGAGACCACAGTGAAGTTGGCCTCGAAGGAAGGGCATGTGTGTTTGATGGTGGTAGGGTGAGAATTATAAAGGCTCCAGCTAGTAATTGTTTGTGGGCTGGGGAAGAGATAAGGACAGGCTGAATACTGAAAATAAAGGCAGTACTGATGCCTTCAGGAGAATGGCCACCTCCCACTATTTGTACATCTTATCTGCCTAAACTGAGAAAGAGGACACCCTGCCTATAGTGATACTGATTGGGTCCTACTTTCTACTTTGAAAAAACAAGAGTTTGGCATAGGATGGTGTCCCAGATCCAGTTCTGAAACCCTAACATTTTATATAAATATAGCATTCTGTCATTGGAAAAAAAATGTTATGGAGGTACAATTTACTTATCATAAATTAACCTGTTTCAGTAATTTTCCTGGAATCACTGAGTTGTGTAACCATCACTATAATCCAACTGTAAACACTGGGAAAATGTCAGTCACAGGTCTTAAAGCCAATGGCTTATGTGAGAAAGAACAAGCAGAATTCTCCTATCTACCAGAGTAGTATTTACTTCTCCCTGTAGTATTTCCTTATATCTTGAGCTAGAATTGCAACATCTTTTGTAAGTCAAAAGTACTTTGATATAAAAAGATCCCTCAAACACAACTTTTTAAATAAAAGTGCCATCTACAACCTGGCACCTTTAATTCCAGCACTCAGGAAGCAGAGGCAGGCAGATCTCTGAGTTTAAGGTCAGTCTGCAGAGTGAGTTCCAGGACAGCTAGGGCTACACAGAAAAAGCCTGTCTCAAAAATAAAAATCAAAAAAAGTTAGTGGCAGAAAGACTATTAGAGATCTCCCTAGTGAATGTTTCCTTGGAATTCTGGTGAACTGCTCAAGTGTACACTTGAAAACACATTTTATAAAACAAAGCACCAAGAAGAATTTAAGCATTAATTACTTAAAACCACTTGTGGCTCATCCTAACTATTCCTCAGTAACTAGTCCCCACTCTGCAGAGACTGAAGTTCTCTTTGCCCCAACACCCAGATCAGCCATCTTTGCAGACAGCCTCCTTTTGAGCTCCTTACCAGTTGAATATTCCCATCACTCCCCAAGAGCCACTTGCTCCTCTGTAAATCAAAAAGACACTCTGTGATTTACATGCAAGTAGGGGAAAGGAGAGCCAGGGAACCCTTCCCTGGGACTCTAAAGCACCTAGCATCTGTTTAGTCCCCATGGTGGAGCCTGTGGTGCTGGTGAAGATTTGAGCTTTGGCGGAAGCTTTTCCCACACTGGCTGCACCGGGTATGGTTTCTCCCCAGTGTGGATTCTCTGGTGCAGTTTCAGAGTTGACTGCCTCCCAAAGCACTTTCCGCACTCCCCACAGATGTAGGGTCTCTCTCCTGTGTGTACTCTCTTATGTCGTTTCAGCTCTGAATTCCACGTGAAGCTTTTCCCACAGTCATCACATTTATAAGGTTTCTTTGCTGAGTGGGCTGCCTGCTGACTAAGACATTGCTGGAGACTGTTCAGGCTGCTTCTGCCTCCTTGGCTTTCTTTAACTCTCTCAGCGGGTGGCCTCTGTGGGGGGTTGCTGATATATTCCAGTTCTCTGCAATGTCTCTGGTAGTGAACAAATGCCTTCTGAGCATTTGGGGGACTGGCCTGCCTCTGTGACAATTGGGGTTCACTCATGTTCACCCCTTTTAGCTCAGGACTGTGCAGACTACTCCCTTTAGATCTCCTGGATGACACGGTATGTGTCTCTGCTCCTTTGGCCCCCTCCTGTTGTGGGTTTTCCTTGTTGTCACTTCTCATCCTGCAGGCCTCTATAATTAGAAATAATGTGCTTCATTTTCTGTACTTAGAAGAAAGAGCTTCAGTAAAATAAGTATGAAGTATATTGTGAAGGTTGTCAGGGTCAGTGGCCTCTGTATGAAGTATATTGTGAGGGGTAGGGTCAGTGGTCTCTGTATGAAGTATGCTATGAGGGTTGTTGGGGTTGGCAGCCTCTGTATGAAGTATGTTGTGAGAGTTGTCGGGGTTGGCAGCCTTCTGCTGGTAATGTATAAGCATCAGACTCCTCTGGACCCATAAACAAGGGGTTCCTGACCCCTGACATTGGTGAATCAGAATTCCAAGGGTTAGGTTGGTAATCTGCAACTAGTTCCTGAGAGTGAATTTACTATAGTAGAGTTAGGAACAAATTCTCCTTCTGTCTTTCCTATCTTTAGAAAATGGTGTAGGAAAACAGGAATAGAAAGAACAAACAAAGGAATGAACAAAAGGCATCAGAATGAAGTGTCAACAATGAAGAAGGAAGACAGCTGACATGTTTATTTACTTATTGACAGGGTCTATCGTATTACTTAGGTTGATTTTAAACTCACTTAAGTGATACTCCCAGTAGCTGGTACCACATACATGTACTGCTGCACTTGGCTGAAGGCTAAAATTCCAATATTTAAAGAAATTATTTGAATAAATATCCCTCCCTTACATGGACAAAGACTGACAACCTCCTTCATTTCAAAAGAATGATAAATCCAGTTACTATGGTGTTTTTCTCATTGCAGGGTTTAGAAACTGAAATATAGAGTAGATATGTATCCTAATTAAAGAATCTGTCCACCTTCTGGCAGGACTGAGGATCAAGATGGATGTGAGCTAGAATAGACCAGGAAAACTGGAGAATCAGCAACATCACTATCCAGCAGGGCCTTAAAATGGAAAATTTGTTTTCATGAACTGCATACACCATCTAACATGGCACCCACCAGGCAGATGTGACTGTTGAGTGTTTGAAACAGCTAATGTGGCTGAGGAACTTAATTTTGAATTTCAATTCATTTATAATTTAATAAGGAGCTCAAACAGGTATTTTGATTTTCATCAAGGTTTTGTCATGCTCATTTTTTTGAGACAGGGCCTCATTTAGCCCAAGCTGGTCTCAAACTCACTACATAACTGAGATGATTGTAGGGTCCTCATCTGCCTCTACCTCCCCAGTGCTGAGATTACAGGCCTACATCACCATGCCTGGCTTCATTGAGGTGCTTAAGAACCATTCAATAGGAAAGGAGTCATTTTTCAGTAAATGACCCTGGAATCACTGGATTCTCATAAGTTTCAAGGAATGAAGTTAGATTCTAGTCTGATTGGGTACCTACCCCTAAATTTATGTGTTGACAATCCTTAGCATAGTAGAACTGGGAAGTAACTGGGCCATAAAGATGGAGCAATAATGAATGGAATTAGTGCCCTTGTCAAACATACAAACAAAACAAAACAAAACAAAAAAATGTGTTTCCCCTTTTTCTTTTCTGTAATGTGGAGACACATGGCAGGTGCTACCAGTCATCCTCAGACACTGTATCTGTTGGTACCAACTTTTGACTTCTTTTTGTTTGTGTGTTAGAGTGTGTGAGTATGGTACAGATGTTTGTGTGTTTGACTTTGTAAAGCACAAATAAAAAGACCAGAAGATGTTGTGCCTTGTTCATCACTGTCAGGCCATGGGGCTAAATCCTCTTCTCTCCTTCCATCCGCAAAGTACTGACATTACAGGAGCACACAACCAGGCCTGACTTTGGGGGGTAAGGTTCTGGGGATTTGAAGTGAGCAAACACTCCTACCCACTAAGTCAACTCCTCAGCAACCTTGGCCTTAGTTTTTGAAACAGTTAACAATAGATTCATTATTTAGTGCCCAGCCTAAGGGACTTTGTTATAATAACCTCAGTAACACATACAAAATGTCATATATAAAAAAACTAACTCAAAATGAACAAAAGACCTAAACACAAGAGCTAAACTTAACTCCAGCTCAGTGAGTCAAGGCAGCTGTGGCCAAGCCTGATGACCTGAGCATGACCCATAGATAGGACCCACACAGTAGGAAAGACCCAAGTCTCCAAAGTTTCTCCTGACTTCCTCAGGTGCACAGGGCATGTGCACTCCACACGCATACAGATACACACAAAGTAAATAAAAATGTAGGAACACTTTTAAAGAACATTTGTGCTTCATGGGACACCATCAAAGAACTGGAAGGATAATTTACAGAATGAGAGAGAAAACATCCATGAATTATCATCTGTGAAGTCTAGGATCCAGAATACTTATTTTAACTCTTAAACCCCAATAATAAAAATACTAATAGCCCTAAATGAAATTGGGCAAAGTACATGACTAGAATTTTTCTATAAGCTGAGAGTGATGGCAAAGGTATGTCATCACAAGGTTTATGAAGTGAAGACTGGAGACCATAGTAAGAGATCGTTCAAGTTCAGCATCAGCTAAGTAATGGCTTTGAAACAAAAAAATGCATTATATTTATTGTGCGTGTGTTAGGGGTGGCTGCTTATATGACAAAGCATGTGCAGTAATCTGAGGACAGCTTGTAGGAGTGAATCTCTCCTTTATCATGTGGACCTTACAGATTGAACTCGGGTTGTCAAGCCTGGTGGCAAGTGCTTTTTTACCCACTGAGCCATCTCATTGGCCAAGATGTATAATTTAATAAACATGACATAATGCTGAACATCATAACTCATTAAGGAGATGACAATCAGAACCTCAGGTGATATTGTATCATCATAATAAAAATAACTGGGAATAAGTGTGTGCAAGGACAAGCACACTCATACTCTTGATAGGAGTCTCAAATGTACAGCCACTTTACAAACTAATCCAGTCATCCTTCAAAAACAAACAAGCAAGTAAAAAACAAAATAGGCTAGGCATGTTCATGTAGGCCTTTACACCCAGTATTTGGGAAGCAGAGGCAGGTGGATCTCTGTGAGTTCACGGCTAATGTGGCCTACATAATGAGCTCCAGACTGGCCTGAGCTGCACAGTGAGACCCTGTCTCAAAAAAAAAAAAAATCAGTTATTATATGTAATGTTAAAAGGTGAAAACTGGCCAGGAAAATGACTGGGTAAGTAAAGGTACTTGTTACTGAAGCTCAGAGACTGGAGCCTGACTCCACAAAGTTATCCTGTGACATCCACGTGTACACTGTGGCACACAGGCCCCTACACACATCATACACACACAAAAATAATTAAAAGGTGGCCATATGCAACACACTTGCATTTGCAGAACCATGAGATACTGTGGTAGAAATAAGGGACTAATGAAAGGGCCCAAGAATAAAGAGTGTTTACCTGCCTTGGTCATTTTGGGGACTGGCTCCTGGTAGAAGGGGTATTTCTCCCAATGATGGGGATTCAGCTTGTCATGAGATCCTTCCCAGGAAGGCTCTTCCAGGAAGTTCCCTTGAGTATCTCTGCTGGGAGTTTGGAGTTGAAAGTCAGGAAGTTCCTGTTCTATAAGCTGAGCCCCTGTTTTCTCCAGGAGCACTTTTTGCCCTGGCATACAAATGGCCACCTAGGAAAAGGGCATCCATTAATTCTCCATTTCTTGACAGACTGGAGGAACACGACGCTCACTCCTACAGTGACTCCTTTACCCTGGGAAGTCCTGGTAACAACCTGGAGTTCAATTTTTATAGATACCACCAAGACCTTCAGAGGAGATGAAGGAATCGACATGGAGAATGATAGGAAGGGGCTGCTTCAGTTAGCCCGTACTTCCCGAGAAGGTGCCCAAAGCTGGGGCTCTTCTTACCACCAGAAGAGAGCTGGCAAAACTATCAGAATCAGTGATGACAATGTCGTCCCCCCAATCTCCCCCCCCCACGCCGTTCCCACCCCACACCCTAACCCTCTCTGCTGCTGTTACAGAAAACAGTATGGTAAGGGGCCTCTAAAAACATTCCAACTTTGTAGGTTTTTCTGCCGCAGAGGTCCAAGGTACTCAGTTCTAAAAAGAACCCACCTGTTGCCTCACAGCGCCATTTTCCAAAGGACATCGAACTTGCTTTCTGCATAGGCTCCATCTGACTTTGGGCTTTGGAAATGGGATGGGGGTGGGGCAGCAATAGCAGGGGAATTGAGCTGAAACTGCCCTATTCAAAGATAATATGGTAGACCGAAGTTCACGAAACTTCAGCCAAAGCTAGTTTCCTATCCAACAGGCTACACCTCTTAGCCAAGAACCCTGATTGTGGCAAATTTGGGTCTGGGAAGATCTGATAGAGATTTCAGAACCTTAAAACTCCTCTTCTAAGGTCATGAGATCTATGAAGGAATAAACACCGTAGTCTTCTACCTCTTCACTGGATGCCAGTGGTTGGGTTTTCTAAAACCCTGTTACACTTTTTTAGGGGGTAGGGGAGTCCCTGGAGGTTGGAGGTAACTTTTGAAGTAATTCATTCCTCTGGAATCTCTATCTAGCTAGGGACCATGAGACAAAACACTACCTCAGAAACAGAAATCCTGGGACCCACAGAAAAAGGACCCTCCTTACCCACTGCTTTGGTTTTTTGGATGCTCTGTGCAAATCTTCCACCAGAGTCATAATCTCCTTGCTGTTCATTGGATATCGATGCCTGACCTGCGCCTGGATCTCTGGAGGTAGGATGACCAGAAACTGCTCCATCACTAGGAGCTCCAAAATCTGCTCCTTAGTGTGTAGTTCGGGTTGCAGCCACTGTCTGCAGAGCTGTCTAAGGCGCGAGAGTGCTTCCTGGGGTCCAGATACTTCCTGGTAACAAAAGTGTCTGAAGCTCTGACGGGAAAGCTCCGGATCCAGGCAGGCATTTTGCTGATGGGGGCCACGTTTCTCTTCCAGCTTCATTAATATATGTCTCTCTTGATTGCCACAATCCTCAGGGTAGGTACTCAAAGTTATCTCCATTTTAGCTGCCATTTGGGGGGCTCAGGAAACAATGCCACTCTATCGTAAACTGATCAAGTCCTCTAGGTCATTGCTCTGGAAAAATCTCTCCGAAGACTAGGAAAATCATAATAATAATAATAATAATAATAATAATAATAATAATAATAATATAGAAAGGAAGCTCCTCTGGGAGTGTTATGGATGGGAGGGCCGCAAAGACTTAGCTTTCTCATTTGCTATCTCAGACTCTGAAGACAAGATAGTTCTCAGACTCTGAAGACAAGATAGTTCCTGACAGTGGGAAGAGTTGGTCTTTTCGTTCGTTTTTAAGGAGAAGTCATAATATTCCAAAAGGGCACTGGAGGGAATATTTTACTTTGGTATCTGGAGAAATGCACGACACGATCTAATGAGCTGTCAGTAGTTCTCACCAACTCTCCAGCACCCTGCCGACTCCGACCTTCAGTACCTCTGACAGCAAAAGCTCAGAGCCAAGCGAGGCCACCACGCGCTAAAGGTGGCGAGAGAGGCCCCGCGGCCCACTCAGCTCTGGCGATGCTGCAGCAAGGGGACGCGCAGCTCCACCGCAGTGCTGGGTGTCTGTAGCAGTAGCCACCTGCAACTCCACAAACTGAGGCAAGCAGCCACCGCCGGCAGGAGTCTCACCTCTCCAGAGACTAGAGACCGGGAACCTTAGCGCACAGGCTGGGGGCGGGGCCGCGGAGACGCCCACTGGCTGCGAGAGCTACAACGGGAAAACCCGCCTCTCCCCTATCGGATTGGACCTCCAGAACAGTGTCAACCGTTTATTGGATATTTGATCTATCAATCAGTCGCAGTGCCTCCCGGGAGTCGTAGTCCAGTGTGGATCGTCCAGGAGTGTGCGCAATGTCCTGCTTAATGCCCAGACAGTTGACTTTGTAACATTTGTAACACTTGGTTAGCGGACTTGGGAGCAGGAAGTGTGTGTGTGTGTGTGTGTGTGTGTGTGTGTGTGTGTGTGTGTGTGTGTGTGTGTGTGTGTGTGTGTGTGTGTGTGTGTGTGTGTGTGTGTGTGTGTGTGTGTGTGTGTCGGGGAACCCAGCGAATCCTCCATCTGACAAAGGTCAGATCTGACAATGGCTAGGAGGTCCTCCCTCTGAGGACCTGTATTTGGGGTGCTGGGAAGCTGGACCCTGTTGTTGAACGAATGAAACTCTTCACTGCAGAGCAAGACTTTGACCTTCTTTGACCTCACCTCTAGGGTTTTTCCAATACCCTGTGGCCTAACTCTAACACTGACTCAGTGAGTGCTTAATAGTGCAAAACTAAGTAGTCTGCCCACTTCGAGGACTGTCTTCAGGGTGTGGGGTAAAGGCCAACAACCTGGCACCATCTACGATGTGCAAAGGCATGATTTCAATCCTTGTCTCCACAACCAAATAATCAAATAATTTAGTGATGAAAGGAACATAAGGGGTCAAGGGGAGTCATTGAACCAGTAGAGCATCTATTACACTTCCACAGGTACAGGATATAAGAGAAGGTGTAAGGCAACTATAATTTAATTCTATTATTGAAGGTCAACATTACCTTTTTTACAAACTTTTTTATATGTTTGAAGACATTAGACTTTCTCCCCACATATTAACAGCTTAAACTTTCCAAAATGCATTTCTCCTATGATTTTTTTTTGGCTTTTTTTACACAGTTCTCTGTTATTTTAAATTTATTTTTATGTGTGTAAGTGTTTTGCTTGCATGTATGTCTGTGCACCACATGTATGCCTGGTGCCCATGAAATCCAGAAGAGAACACTGAAATCCCTTGAAACTAGAGTTACAGATGGTTGTGAGCTGCCACTTGGGTACTGGGGGGTCAAATCCAGGTCCTCTGGAAGAATAGCCAGTGCACTTAATATCTGAGCCATCTCCAAGCTTTTTGTTGTTGTTTTAAGAAAAGATCTCAAAGGTTGCCTAGTTTATATTCCTCCTGCCTCAGCTTCCCCAGTGCTGGGATTATAGTCACATGCCAGCATGTGCTAGAAAACATTTCAAATATTTTTTTTTTCGTGAGGATGGGAGATAGTCAGTATAGTGATTTTCTGATTTTCATACAAGCATGAGGACCCATATGAATCAACGGAATGTGATAGTAAGGTGTTATAATCCCAGTGCTGGGCAAGTGGAGGGAGAGCAGGTGAACCACTGGAACTCCACAAATCCAGACACATAAAAAGTTTTGCCTAAAAATTCACATAACATAAAATGAACAAATATAGAGTAAACAATTACAGCGTTATTTGCAAGGGTATGTAACCACTGTATCTAGTTATAAGACATTCTCATTGCCCCAAAAGAAAAGTTTGTACTGTATCTGGTTCCATTCTGTTTGAACTTACCTGTCCTCTCATAATATCCCATTGTATGGGTAGAACAAAGTTCTATGTTTCTATACGCGTATATCTTTTACCAGAAAGAAGTTTGATTGGATATCTTTCTAGACAGCCTTAAAGCCCCATTCCTGACTTATCTACTTAATTGAAAAAGGCCTCTGTTGGTTGCTAAGTAAATCCTGAATTCAGATGTAAAGGAATAAGAATAAATCCTTACTTCTCACTTTTCAGAAAATATCAACTGCAAATGGACCAAAGACCTTAACATAAGAACCAAAACTGACAATGCTAGATGAAAAGAGGAGATATGCCAAGATGTAGGCATAGGTGCCACACTTTCTGAGAACACTCCAGTTGCTCGGGAAATTCATTATTGACAAATGGAACCTCATGGAACTAAAAAGTGGGCAGCTGCCAATCAAACAGCTACTTCTTCCAGTTGTCAACATGCCAGCTGTTATGAGTAATTTTTCCAGCCTGCCGGTCTTGTCCCTCTGCCTCTGCCAGCCCCAAATAACATACATAGACTCTGTATTTGATATAAATGCTGTTGGCCAATTACTATCACTTCTTATTGGCTAGCTCTGTCTTAAATATTAAACCATTTCCACATAGTCTCATCTTACCGGAGAGAGGTTCTGCTCTCTCCAGTCTCTCCATGCTGACCCCTCCCTACTACTTCTTCTCTCCTCCTAGTCTCCTAGTCCCACCTATCGTGCTCTCCTATTGGCCAACAGTGCTTTATTCACTAACCAATAAGATAAACATATTTACAGAATGACATCTCCCATCAGATAGCCATAACTGTCTTGACAGCAACACCTCACAAATGCTCTGAAATCTCCAAACCAGTCATGGACAGTCCATGGAAGCTTCCATCGAGGTTCAGATGTTCAGAAAAGACTTCATTATAGCTAGACATTGCACTGCTCTCACCACCACAGACAGCTGCAGTCTCCCTTTACCCTGGGAGACACTGCTTTAGTTGTGGCTGCTCCAGGGACCCTGTGGCTCTGAAAGGTGCTGCTCCCAAGCAGAGGCAGCTATGATGTTCTTAGGTGGGGTCATTTAATGCTGATTTACTAAGCTGCCTCACTCTCAGTGCAAATAAGATACTGGAGTTATAGTTGCTTCAGGATCTTCAGGAGGAGCTGCTGCAATAATGTTTATAACCCTCCACCAACTCACCCCCCCATACACACACACAGTTGTGAGGTTCTATTTCCCAAAACAGACACAGAGGCTGTTTTGGAGGGGTTTGAAGCTGGCAATCAAACACTAGCCCAAAAGACAACTACAATGTTATTTATTTATTTATTTATTTATTTATTTATTTATTTATTTATTGCAGAACTACAATTTGAAGCCAAAGACTCATGCATTTCAAGCAAGTGTTCTATTATACCACTGAACTTTATACCCAACTTCAATCATTTTATATTTTAATCAAATTTTTTCTGTAAGATTGATTCATATGTTTTGGTTTTTCAACTTAGGGTTTCTCTGTGTAGCTCTAGCAGTCCTAGAACTGGCTCTGTACACCAAGCTGGCCTTGAATCAACAAATGCACCTGCTTAGGAATCCTGAGAGCTAGGATTAAAGGCACTGCCCTACACTACTTAGTTGAGAATTTTTTTTTTATTTTAATTAAATATTTTTTACATATTCAGGTGATTTGTCTGCACTTATGTCTGTGCATCACATCTATGCCTGATGCATTTGGAGACCAGAAGAAGTCACTGAATCCTGAGGGACTAGGGTTAAAGATAATTTTGAGTCACCACGTGGCTGCTGGGAGCCAAACCCAGGTCCTGTGGAAGAGTACCTCCTTAACTGCTGAGCCAACTCTTCAGCCCTAGTGTTGATAACTTCATACTGTGGACAATGAAACATGATCATATTCACTTGTCAATAATTTTTAAAGGGAGGAGAACAACTAGGCATAATGGAGCACACCTCTAATCCATATGTTTGAAGGCTGAGGCAGTAGGATCCCATGTGTTTAAGGCCACTATGACCTACAGTGTGAGACCCCCACCTCAAAGCCACAACAACAAAAGGACAAATCATTAGGAATTCTTTAAAACAAAGACTCATGATGACCTCATTGTACCCAGTTAAGTTTTTCTCCCCCAATCCTGTGTCTTCCCACTCTCCAAGTCACTTTTAAGGTACCCCATCCTTTCCAGAAGGAAGTTCTGCAGAACTCCACAACATTTGAAGAATTGCTCTATCTTCTCCCTATACTTCCTGTAGCTATTTCAAAACTCAAATGTACTGGCCAAAGAACATTACTCCCTGTCTCCTTAGTGTTAATACTCCCATGCATCAGCCACATTCTGCTTCATAGATTAGCTTTAGGAGTGTGGGCACTGTAAGCTCCTCTCTGAGAATGTGATCTGATCCAGTATACCAATTAATATTTTGTGCCTTCAAGATGACATAGCTTGATAAAGTCACCAAAATAGTATTATTATTTGGCTCATTCTGGAGACATAGTAACTATTGCTATGGACAGAATCCAAAAAAGCAGCTTGTGGCTAGAAACACAAGTTTAGGACACGATAGTATTGTGAGTATCTTTATGGAAATTACAAAAATGTGGAAGGGAAAAATGTATCACTGATTGTTCCATTATGTCCAAGGGACAAGATAACCCAAACCAGAAATTGTGAAAATGGTCTGCATGGAAAGTTTAGTTCTTACCATAAAAAGGAGATTGACAGTCATAATCTAAGTTTATTCACTGAGCACTTACTGAGCACAGACTTTGTCACAGGTGTGTGTTTCACAGGTGTTAACAAAGCCAAAGACACTTTGAAACGTCTTCTAGACTGACTGATTTCCTTTTTTCCTGGTAATGTGGCTGCTAAACAACTAACTGTCCCATATCATCCTGGCTTCTGTCTGGGTACAGGGTGTGTGAATGGTGTTGAGAGATGCACATTCTTTTGGCCATTCTGATAATGGGAAGAGCCACATGGTGCTGTTTCCAGTTCACAAATGTCTGGAGATACGCTTTGTCCTAAACCAATCACTGGGCTCCCGTAACAGTGGTGCTAGGAGACTGAAACTCAGAGCATAGGGCATGCTTTATGGATGGACTCCCCTTGGGCTCCTAAACTTGCTTGAGGAATCATGGCATATTCCACAATCCACTGAGGAGACTGGCAGCAAACCGGATGGCTCTGTCTGTTAGCTGGAATGATTTAGATAAAGCCTAATCAAGACATTTGGGGCTAGCATGCAAGGGCAAGTGGTCTTGCCTAAGTTTTCTCACTAATCATTATATAAGGTAGATGGAAATCTGTATGTGGACATGCAGAAGAGGGTAATCGGGTGCCAGAGGTGGGAAGCATGGGTAATTAGCCTGTGGTATTGAGAAGAGCACTGGACCAAGATGATGGATGCCTAAGATATAACGATAAACCCTCTTTTCATCTGCAGTTGACAATGCAGGCCGAATTCATGGAGTTTAATAAAATTATCCAAGAAACTTCCTGTTTCTTTCCTTTGAAAGTAAAAATTTCAGTAGAAATATGTCATAATAATTAGTGTGGACACCAGAGACAGAGACAGTGAAATAGCTGTGCTAGATCAATAACCTTCTGATGCTAGCAGTACATACCTGCCCTGTTATCTGTAGCTCCCAGTGGTATTTATCATAAATAGTCACAGAATGTCTCAATAACACTAACCATCTTCCAAAAGTGTGGTATGTCAGGAATATTCCTTGACTTCACTGGAGACAGAGCTTCTCATAAAAAAAATTATGCAGGGCAAAGAGGCAGTAAGGAAGAAAGAAGATTGTTTTTCCTCATCTGGCTTGTGTTCCTTTCCCCAGCAACCTTCCCAGTGCCCCCTTCACCTCTTTGTTCCTCAGAGTGTAGATGAGAGGATTCACCATGGGTGTGACCACCGAGTAGAAGAGAGAAATGAATTTCCCCTGGTCCTGGTTACTGCTCTTAGCCGGAAGCAGATACCCATAGATAGCCGAGCCATAGAAGAGGAACACCACAACCAAATGGGAGAGGCATGTATTGAAGGCCTTCCGTCGTCCCTCCACAGAGCGGATCCTCATCACTGCCCGAGCAATGAAGCAGTAGGAGATCAGGATGGTGCTGAGTGGGACGGCAGTGAAGAAAGTACAGACACCATTGAGCACAGCTTCGTTGAGACTCGTGTCTCCACAGGCCAATTTAATCATGGCGGGCACCTCACACAGGAAGTTGTCCACCTTCCGGTGCCCACAAAACGGGAGCTGCACAGTGAACGTCGACTGAATCACAGAGTTGCCTAAGCCCCCCAACCAGCTGATAGCAGCCAGCACCCAGCAGAGCCGTGGATTCATGATGGTCATGTAGTGCAGGGGCCGGCAAACAGCCACATATCGATCAAATGCCATCACCACAAGTAGTATGCACTCAGTGGCCCCCAGCCAAAGGAAAACATAGAGCTGAGTTACACATCCACCGTAGCTGATTGTCTTGTCTGGGCCCCATAGATTTTTCAGCATTTGGGGGACTGAACTGGTAGTAAAGGCAAGGTCCAGGGAAGAGAGGTTGCTGAGGAAGAAATACATGGGTGTGTGGAGCCGGGCATCCAGACGGGAAAGCAGGATGATGGTTGAGTTCCCAAGCACGGTCAACACGTAGGAGACAAGGATGACTACAAAAAAGACCATCTCCAGCTGGGGATGGTCAGATATACCCATCAGAATGAAGCTCCCAGAGGAGCTGTTGCTGTCTGCTTCCATCGCTGGTTGCCTCTGTCACTGGAAGCCTGGTCTGGAAAACTGCTGGAGGAAAAGTAAAGGAAGAGACAGCTACTGGGCAATCTGCATCCAGAATTTTCTTCAGGCTCCAGGTTTGATACCAATCCAGCTCTCATGGGCACAAGTTCTCATGGGATCCCTGGTTGTCAGATGAGTTGGGATGTCATAAGGGACCTATCACAGAGATGAAGGGAGTGTTTTGTGAAGGCAGACAATGGTTTAGGGTTCTGTAGATCGGAGAAACAGTATGACGGGATAGAAAGGAACTGGCAAGTTAGAATTAGGCACAGACATTCTCAAAACTCAAATTCCTTCTGCAAAGTTTTTCTATGGTCTGAGTCAGGGAAAACATACTGAATTTGGAAAATCTTCCCCAGACGTTTCTGATAATTTTCTCTTTCAGGCTGGAGAGATGGGTCAGCAGGTAAGAGATCATACTGCTCTTTAGGTGACAAGTACCCTCATTTCACAATAACCTATAAATCCAGCTCCAGGGGATCTGACATCCTCTTCTGGCAACTGTCCATCAAAAATAAATACATGAAATCTTTTAAAATTTTATTTTCTCTCTCTTTGATAGTCCTCCCTTCTCAGGTTAAAACTCTTAGTCTGGAAAGACCATCACCTGTCAATCAAATACAAAAGCAATGAGATGATTGGGAGCTGGAGAGATGGCTCAGCAGTTAAAGCAGTGATTGTTCTTCCAAAGGACCAGAGTTCAATTCCTAGCACCCACCTGGTAGTTTCACAACTGTTTGAAACTCAAGTTCCAGTTGATCTGATGCCTACTTCTGCCTCCCATGGGCACTGCATGCAGACAAAACACATACAGAAACAAAATAGTTTTGTTTTTTTTGTTTTTGTTTTTTTTTTTTTTTTTTTTTGAGACAGGGTTTCTCTGTGTAGCTCTGGCTGCCCTGGAACTCACTCTGTAGACCAGGTTGGCCTCACAGACATCCACCTGCCTCTGCCTGCCTAGTGCTATGATTAAAGGTATATGCCACAACTGCCCAGCAAAATAATTTTTGAAAAAGAACGAGAAGACTAATTATTCTCCATATACAAAAATATGAATTTATCAGTGAAGAGTAACTGAATATAGAACAAACAAAACTTAATACATGCCCCAAAAGGTCAGGTAAAACATCTTCAAAATATAAAAAGAGGACTATTTTTACAGAATTCACTTATTTATGTATACGAGTGCTCTATCTACATTTATGCCTGCACGACAGAAGACGGCATCAGATCCCTCTATAGATGATTGTGAGCCACCATGTGTTTGCTGGGAATAGAACTCAGGACCTCTGGAAGAACAGCCAGTGTTCTTACCTCTGAGTAAGTGTTCTTACCACTGCTCTTAGCAGTGGGTTTTCTAAACAGGAGTTAAATAAGTTTCCATGTGTCCACAGTAAGATAAACTAAGATATACTGGAAGTTGCCCCTGGTATTTTGAAGTATACTGTTGCTATGTTTACTGCTAAAGTGAGGAATAGTTCTTAATATCTCAGAACAGAACACAGACAAAGTCTCGTCAGTAACGGGCCAATTAATCTCTTCTTTCTTTGAATTATGTGTGTACCCGTGAATGTGATGGCCAGAAATCAGCCTTAGGTGTCATTCCTCAGTAGTGGTCCTCCTTGGTTCTTCTTTCTTTCTCTCTTTCTTTCTTTCTTTAACAATGTCTCCTATTGAGACCAGGGCTTGTTGATTAGGTTAGGCTGGCTGGCCTCAGGGATACCCCATCGCCCCTCCCTGTTCTGCACCGCAGATGTGCAGATGTGCTGTTACACTTGGCCTCTTCCCACCACCACAGCTGGCTTTTTCTTTGGGTAATGGGGCTTGAACTCAGGTCCTCATGATTGGCTGACAAGCACTTTACCAACTGAACTCTCTCTCCAGTTCCGGAATACCATCATTTCTAAAAATAACAAACCAAGACCCTTTCTCTTCTTTTGCCTGCCAAGTAAACAGAGCAAAGAGGAAACAGAAGCAATCCTTTGGCCACCTGGAAACCAAGCTCGGGGAGAGAATTCTGTCTTTTCCATGGACTGTGACCTTCCTGTTCCATGGGAGCCTCAGCTACTGGCCCAACCAGAAGAGACATTTAAGGGAAGTATGCAGGTGTGCTTAGCTGCTGTTATTGTAAGAGGCAAGGCCACTGCAGTAGGGAGCAGGAGAGGAGGGGGGGGGGACTGGGATTGGATTGCAAAAAAGTAAATTAATAAAAAAAAAGTGCCAAAAAAAAGAGAAAGAAAAAAGAAAAGAAAAGAAAAGAAAGAAAGAAAGAAAGAAAAAAAGAAAGAAAGAAAGAAGATGTCACACTGGAGCACTATATTAAGATCAGCTGCAAAGAACTGGATTATCATGTATGTCTGGAAACAAAATGATTCCAAATGCCTTTACTGGAATCCTGAGATGTGACTAAGTTTTTCTTAGATCTGATTCTTCATACAAAACATGACAAAATTGGGGCTATGACATTATTTTCCTATTTGTTGTGCCTCCGCATGGCCTAACCAAGAAAAGGTAAAGAAGGAAACAAAGATCAAATCAGAAATAATGTTAGGTACTCAGTATTGATTCATTTTATCAACATCAATAAATAATTTTTTTAAATCAACATATATCAAAAAATATTGGTAATCCTGGTGTTAGAATCCTCCCAGGAGTCAAAGAGAAATTTGTAAATTTGTGTGTGCATGCAGGGTGTGTGTATATGTGTGTGTGTGTGTGTGTGTGTGTGTGTGTGTGTGTGTTTGTGCTAGAGCATGTGCACGTGTTTCAAGAGGCCAGAGGACACCCTTAGGTGTCATTCCTTCTCAGGTATCTTTTACCTTACTTTTTAAGCCCCAGGGCTTACTGGTAAGATTAGGTTTGCTTATCAGCAAATCCCAGGGACCCACCTGCCTCTACACTCCCAGAGCCAGAATGGTGGGCGTACATCACCACACTTGGCTCCTCTTCACGCAGGTTCTCATGCTTGTGCAGTGAGCACTTTACTGAGCTTCAGGGAAGGACTGTTTGTAAAACTGCTTTCCAGGTGAGCAGAGGGAGGTCAGGGATGGCAGGATGTCAGAGCATCTTACTTTGTGCCTACATCTAGCATTAGGAAAAAGATGGCTTCCCCTTTTCTTCTAAGAGAACTGAGGGGTTAAGTCATCCTGATTCTCTGTTTGGTAATTCTTCCTGAGGCTTCCTTCCTTACACTCTCCAAGTTGAATATCCCAACCTCCCAGGAGAGGAGCCCACAGGCCCTGCTCCCTGCTACTGCTACTCAGTCTGTGGGGACTGTGGCTGCTCAGGAATTGTCATAATAGCTCCTTCCAGGCTCTACTCTGCTCCTACTAAACAATTTTAGCCTCAGGATAAAGAGACAAAAAGGAAAAGGAAAGGCTATTTCTGGAGTGGAGAAGCTACTCAAGTTCAAAAGGAAATACTGGACTGGCTAGATTCCTGGCCTGAGTTGGACAAAGGCTCAAGCTGGGGAAGGGGCCTCCAGAGCTGCATCTGTGAGCTTTTTCTTCAGGGCCTTTTCCTCTCCATCAGGGGTATTTTCTTTTGGTTCTTGGTTTCTTTCCAATTTGGGAGTGTTTTGTTTTTGAGATTGTTTTATGTAGCACAGGCTGTCCACACTTTATTGTAGAGCCAATGCTGGCCTTGAATTCTAGGTCCTTCTGCTTCTAGCTTCCAGTATTGGATTATAGGCATGGACTCCTATGCTTGGCTCTTATTTGGAAGTGTTAAATTAATCCAGACGTATTTGTGTTTAGGAAGAGCCTAGAGAGGATAATATTGAACTCTCCATCCAGAAAAGGATATATTATGGGTGTTTTCATTTTGTTTTGTGTTTGAGACAGTCCTCTTTGGTGCTTGTTTTTTTGAGACAGGGTTTCTCTGTGTAACCATGGCTGTCCCAGAAATCACTACATGGACCAGGCTGCCTCCCAGATGCTGGGATTAAAGGCATGGACCACCACAACCAGAACAGACAATGTCTTATATATAGCCCAGTTTGGCCTAAAACTCTCTATATAATCACAGATGGCTTTGAACTCTTGTTCTATCTTCTGAGTGCTGGGATCACAGACATGTATTACCATTTATAGTTTTATGCAGTGGCTTGGACCCAGAGTTTCATACATGCTAAAAATAAAAACATCCTACCAACAGATAAACATCCTAGGACCCTATCAAGATTTATAGATAGATATATAATAGCTTACATGAAACACAGATGTTCCTGTTTGTAAATTTAGTTTCAAAGGTCATATACTCTGTCATATACTGAGTATAGTGCACAATTGTTTCCAACTCTAGCTCCAGAGGGTCCAATGTCCTCTCTGGCCTTTGAGGTCACCTGCATGGATATGAACATATCAACACACACACACACACACACACACACACACACACACACACACACACACACTTAGGCACACACAAACACACACATGTGCACACATACACACCAAACAATTAAAAATAGAAATAAATCTAAAATAAGAAAAGTGCCACGTGCTAAGAAAAGCAGCCAAGATTTGCTTCTTGGGGCTGGGAGTGTAGCTCAGTGGTAGAGTATTTGCCTAACATGCACAAATCTCTGGATGCTATTTCCAGCATGGCAGGGGATAACTGTTTCCCAGATTCCCACCAATTTCTTTCTCTAAACTTTACAACTCCCTTTTGCCCACCTATGGATTAGCTGCCTATAAGTCTGACATTTAGGCCTGACTTTTAGGCATGGCTTTCTTATATTCGGAGGCTGTTTCTGGCCTGTGAGCATTTCTTGAATGTAGGATGGTATTAAAGTTTGAACTTTGCACTGACATTGTCCAGAGGGAAAGGTGATGAAATCATAGAAATAAAATTGAGAAAAAACCATAGGCAGATATTGTGGCAAATGTCTATAATCCCAGTACTAGGTAGGTGTCAGCAGAAGGGTCAGGTGTTCAAGGTCATCTGTATCAATCTTGCGAGGTCAAGGGTAGACCTTGCTGCAGAGACTCTGTATAAGAAAGGGAACAACCAAAACCAAACACATAACCAAGCAACCTAATCTGTACTCCTAGGACCTCTAGAGTTTTAAAGCATGCCTTATTTTTTAAATATTTTATTTATTTAAGAAATGGATGGTGGTGATAGTCCCAAATAACTTACTTGCACCTGACTATTTTTAATAAAATAGACTAAGTCAGAATGAATACATCTTTCAAATACATTGCTACTATACTACTATGATAGAAAGGCAGGTAAGAATCACAAAGCAAAACACATCTTTTTTTTTTTTTTTCTAGAAAGAATGAAGTCCTCATTAGAATGCAACCAATTGTCAGGTCCAAAAGGAACCTGTGGAAAATGTCTAACCTTGGTACCTATTAGCTTACCATGCTGGCCTCCAGGCTCACTCAATGTTAGTGGTTCCTCTCAGTTCTTCTCACCTAAACTTCTTACCCTAAACTCCTCCAGCTCACTGGCTGCTTTCCCACCTTCTCATTCCTATATAACCCAGTCATTTCAGCCATGTGCTCTCTTGGCCCTCATGGTCCTCCTTCTTAGTCCTCCCCTCTCTTTGCTCACTCTCCTTCTCCCCCTCCCTCCCTCTCTCTTCCTCTTCCCCCCATCCCTCTCCTTTCAAACCTCCTTTATTCTACTGGCCACGGTTAGTCTACTTTTCCTCCCTGCTCTGAACCCCCCATCCCCCACCAGATGCCTCTGGCTACACTCACTCTCAACCATATCTTGGAGCCATCATGTCCTCACTTTATATACCAATCACTCCATAAATAGAAAGATTTTAGATATTAAACAGAGTGAACATGAATTTTCTTACCTAAATCTTAGAAAAGGGACACTCTGGGTCTTAAAAGAGATCAGTTTAGACCAATAAAAGAAAATAAAGTTCATTATTAATAGTAAACTCATAGAAGTGAAGCCTCACTAGAAACATTCCATTTTAATATTTAAATTTAAGCAATAGTTACAATGGGTAGTTAAGGGAGTCAGCCTGTTGGTGGAGAAAACTAGTGAACTTCCATTCAAATTCATATTTTTATTCTACTGTGGATGATAAAACCCATGATGTCAGCAAGATGGCTCAGTGGGTATAGGGGCTTGCTGCCAACCTTGGTAACCTGAGTTTGATCCCTAGGACCCATATAGTAAAAAGAATCTACTCCCACAAGTTGTCTTCCGACTTGTGCATGCACACAGTAGAATGTGTTCCCCCAAATAAATAGGTAGATAAATAAAAGTTGGGTCTAAAGAGATGGCTTAATGGTTAAGAGGACTGTCTGCTCTTCCAAAGGGCCTAGGTTCAATTCCCAACACCTATATGGTGGCTCCAACTATAACTTCCATTCCAGAAGATCAAACATACTTTTTTGGTTGCTGCATGCACCATGGGTGCATTTGGTGTACATACTTATGTACAAGCAAAATACACATATGCATAAAATAAAGATCAGATTTTAAAAATTGTATTTGAAGGGACCATGAGCTAGCCCCCATAGTGGTCCAAAGAATATGGGGTTTTTAATGGTAGAAGGGTTAAAGGCACAGCAGTGCACCAGATAACTAGGGACATTCAGCTCTGCAAACTCAGGATAATCCTGCCTCTTCAGGAATAGGTCTCCAGGTTAAACTGTAAGCAGGTTGCAAAGGGTGTCCCCAAAGAGAAACAGGATTGTTCCTTGGTAGTGTCTACTGTGTGTTACTTTGGCACTGCTTTATTCAGAGGGTCATGTTGGTTTGCCATTTGGGAGGGGATATGGAGAATGCACTTCTAAGAGAAGTGAGAGGAGAAAGAACATACCTGGAAGAGAGGCCAGGTGTTATGGTTTGTTAGGTGCTTCTGTGAATGTCTTCACTATTATGATGGTGATTCAAAGACCCAAGCTTGCTGAGCCCTGCCTTCCTGCTTTGTAACAATAACACACTGAGAATTAGGAGAATCTGTGATTGGACATTCTGAGGTTCCACTTGCTAACAGAGCAGACATTCTTTTTGCTTAGTCACAGGCCTGCCAGGAGGTGCTGCCCTGGATTCTTTGCTCCAGAGGACTCTATACCAAGGGCAGGGTTTTACAATTAGAGGGGATTTGGATGACTATTGTGTGTTTTTCTTTTCTTTCTTTCTTTTTTGTTTTAAATTGCTATTATTTTTTGTTTGTTTCCTGGTTTCTACAGATGAATTTTGCTAAAGGGTTTTGAACAGAGCCATGTTAAAATTTTCCTTTTCAGTTCAAATATGTCTTTCGTGTCTCTCCTAGTTGATAGAGGTTATGTACCACCATGCCTCTAGCCTTCTCCTAAAGGAAACAACACAACCTGTTTAAAAGCCTTCATCACTCTTGTCCTCTCTCATTCAGTTTTCCCTGTTCCTCCCCCTTCCCTTTTGTCTCTTTGCTCTCTTATAATCTGGCTCTCCAATAATAAACAGTGAGAGACTGTCTGTGGAACTATACCTGTGCCTTCAGGATCCCCCATTCTTCTGCCCGGGGCTCAGTGGACAGACAGGATCAGTGTGTGAGTCCAGAGCACAGAGTGGGTTGTCCACTGTGCTCTACACTGAGCCCTTGCCTTTTAATCTGACACTCATCTTGACCTTCTGAGCAGCCTGGATCTCTACCCAGAGGCCTGACTCATGGGGCTGATCCTGAAGGACCCAGGGGCGGGTGCCTTAGTCCCCTCTCATCCATGCAACCCCCACCTCAGGCAATTAGCACGTAGGGCCTGTGTGGCCAGAACACAGGAAACAAGTGTCCCTGAAGAACCAGCTTAGTCTTCATCTGACCTCTCTCCCCAAACACAGAGAGCTAATTGAGCCCAAGGAAGACTGTGTCCTGTAAATGATCCGTGATTTGTAGTTTGTTTTCTGTTTTTCATGCTAATACTTAAAAACACTCTATATGGCAAAGGGAGGCAGGTGTCCAATCCCACTAACAGAGAAACAGATAAAGCACAAAGTAACCACGTGCCTGACTGGTATTAAATAGGTGCTGCTCAGTGCAAGCATGTCTTACCAGGCACCAACAAGCCTTTATGTCTGTGAGGCACTTTTGAGATCAGTCAGGGTCAGGCAACTTACACGTTTATACTGTGTCATGGAAAAGCAATAACGTACTACCACCAACACAGAAATATTTGGGGGTGTAATTGAGAACATGGTTAGAACATTAGATGTTATAAACATTGAGTTACTTCACAAACAGTAGAGAAACCTCATTCATTCAAGAAATGGACAGTTGGCTGAGGATGTAGGTTATTGACACAGACTTACCCTGACTCTGGAAGGTCTTGGGGACAATCCTCAACACTATGTTGGAGGGGGGAATGCTAAGAATATTGAATATACAGTGGGAGAGTTACAGCCTAAGCAGGAATAGTCTGACACATGCCCAGTGGGATCACTGCCCTGTGGGCAGGCAGCATTTCAGGATCCTAAGCAACATTTGTTAGCTATCACTGTCAAACGTGCTCAGTAGCTGGCAAGCATGATCACAATCACACATCACCAGAAAAGCATCATTCAGCCTTTTGTGCAAAAGAGGAACCAAATTTGGGCAATTGTCTATAACTTGTCTAAAGGCAAATGGCTAGTGACAGAGTTACTAAAAGAAGGCCTGTAGGGCTGGGGATATGGTTCCTTTGACAAGTGCTAGCCATGCAAGCATGAGGACTTGAGTTCATATCCTCAGTACCCACATTAAAATCCTGGTGTGGCAGGGTGGCAAGGCACACACTTTGATCCCAACGCTGGTGAGGCAGAGGTAAGTGGATCTCTGTGAGTTCGAGACCACCCTGGTCCATAAATCAAGTCCCAAGACTATGCAGAGAAGCCCTGTCTTGAAAAACCAGAAAGAAAGAAAGAAAGAAAGAAAGAAAGAAAGAAAGAAAGAAAGAAAGAAAGAAAGAAAGGAAGGAAGGAAGAAAGAAAGCCAAATGTGGAAGATGGAGAGATACTTCATTGAGTTTGGGTCAAGAGCAGCTGTTCTTCCAGAATACCAATGTTCAGTTCCTAGCACCTACATTGTGGCTTACAAGCATCTGCAACACCAGACCTTCTGCTTCTTCTGGACTCTATGGACATCAGACACATATATTGACATGCAGGCAAAACACTCATATACATAAGAAATAAAGGAAATATATTTAAAAATCCACTTAAAATGTCAAACTGAGCATGGTGGCACACACCTTTCATCCCTACACTCATGAGGCAGAGGCAAGTGGATCTCTATTAGTTAGAGGTCAGCCTGGCCTATAAAACAAGTTCTAGGACAGCCAGGGCTACAAAGATAGAGCTTGTTTCCAAACTATAATAATAATAATAATAATAATAATAATAATAATAATAATAATAAAGTTCTCAAGTTAAAAAAATTCAGTAGTTCCATGCAGCTATAACCTTGGGAGGAAGGGTTGTGTAGATACGTAGATCAATTGGTGAGGGTCAGATTCAATGAGAGACTATCTCAGAATGTAAGGTGAAGATCCATTAAGGAAGACACATGAAGTCAGCCCACTACATTTGCATATGCATGTACATATGAACACACACCATACAGTATATGCACACATGCACAATACACACATTGATGGTTCACATTATAATGCCAGCGCCCAGGAAGCTGAGGCAGAAAGAATGCAAGCTTTCGGTCAGCTTGGGCTTCAAAGCAAGACTCTGTTGAAAAACAAAATAGTAGGTCCATTTGATTGGAGAGTCCATACTGAGAAGAAACTGGCAAATGTCTATGTCCATCATGAGGAAATTAAAATATGACACTTGAACATAATCTTGTGCACACTGCCATTATTCTCTGCAAGATGGGGCTTTTATTAGAGAATAATAATGCCATTTATTTTTTTCAGCCTTATTCCCAATTCCTACTCTCATTCTTCTGTATTCACTCTTGGGTATCTACTCCATGGCATGTGTTTGGCATATCAGCATTTCAATACATATGTTGTTGGATATTTGTTTACACTGTGTGAAGATGTGTTGCTGTGACTGATTTAGTAAAATACTGAACAGCCAGGTGAGTTTGGGCAGGACTTCCTGGAGAGAGAGGAACTCAGGGGGATGAATCTAGCACCAGAAATAGATACCATTGAGACACAGAGGGAGTTGGACATACAAAATGTAGATAGGAAAGGTAAAAAGTTACATGGCAAAATGTAGATTAATAGACGCAGTTGGTTAATTTAGAAGAGCTAGTTGGGAACAAGCCTAAGATAAAGGCCACACTTTCATAATTAATAAAAATTCTCAGGGTCATTTTCTGGGAGTTAACAGTCCCCAGGATAAAGTCTAACAAGAAGGTCCTATCTCAACATGTATTGTAGTAAAATGTATAATGTTCTGTGTTCACAAGTGTTTTTATTTATCAGCACAGTACTGAGTCATTGCTTCCCTTCTGCTTCTCACCTTCAAATGCCCTTTGCATCACTTTTTCATTTTGTTTTAAAAGACAATTATGCTGTAATGGTTAATATTTTCTTTTAAAATATTTTTAAACATTTAGTTATATGTACGTGGGATGCGGGCTGTGCTCACATATTAGTGCTGATCCCACAGAGCCCAGAGGAGGATCTCAGATCCCCAGAGCTGGAGTTAAGCCTATTCACCTATGATGGTGATGGGTTTGGCACCCTCAGGTTCCAGTCATCCCCCAAAACCCATCAACTGGCAACAAGCCCTTAACAAAAAGGCCTTGATGGACAGCAGAGGTCACTGCAGGTGTATGACTCACTGTATGGGAGACTTGGTAACCTGGTTCCTATGAGGGCTGTGTCATTCTATAGCCGGCCAAAGGTGTACAGCATTCCCAGCTGCCCTGCATGTTCTCTACCACCTTTTAATCTTAGCACTTATAACAGATAGTTCATCCTGTTTTAAGTTTACATTTACACAATTACATATTACATTTGCACTCATTTTGATGAGTGTCTGTCAAGAATTTCACCTTATTTTAAATTTTGACTAGGTCTCATGTAGCTTAAACTTTTAATTTTACTTTATAAGTTGCTTGATCATAATGTCTCTTCAGAGCAATTAAACAGTAGCTAAGATGCAAAGAAAGGCCAAGCCTTTAATTAGAAGTGTGGAACATAGTTTTCTTGGCACACACTTTTCATCCCAGAAGCTTGAAGGATGAGGCAGGAGGATCACAAGTTCAAGACCAGCTGGAACCTTGGAGAAGGTTCAAAATCATCATGAATAACTTATTGGGGCTCTTTGTCCCTATAAACAAACAAACAAACAAACAAACAAACAAACGGGGGTTTATCTTTGTGGTAGAGTGCTTGTGTAGCATATGTAAAGCCCTGGGTTCCTGACTACAAAATACATTTAAAATAGAGAAAATGTTCAACATCCTTAGCCATCAGGGAAATACAAATCAAAACAACTCTGAGATACCGTTTTACACAGGCCAAAATGGCTAAAATAAAAAACAACAATGACAGTCTGTGCTGGAGAGGATGTGGAGAGAGGGAAACACACCTCCATTGCTGGTGGGATTGCAAACTTGTACAACCACTTTGGAAATCACTATGGATCTTTTTCAGGAAAATTGGAATCAGTCAACCTCATGATCCAGCAATTCCACTCTTGGGCACATACCCAAATGATGCACATTCATACAATAAGGACATAAGTTCAACTATGTTCATAGCAGCATTGTTTGTAATAGCCAGAACATGGAAGCAACCTAGATGCCCCTCAACTGAAGAATGGATGGAGAAAATGTGGTACATTTATACAATGGAGTACTTCAGCAGGAAAAAACAAAAAACAAAAACAAAACAAAAACAAAAAAAAATGGAATCTTGAAATATGCAAATTGATGGAACTGGAAGAAACCATCTTAAGTTAGATAACCCAGTCACAAAAAGACAAGCATGAGCCTTCATCCTGTAGCTGATGGAAGCAGAAGCAGGCACCCATAGCTAAGCACTGAGACATACTCCTGGAATCCAGTTGTAGAGAGAAGAGATGAGCAAAGGAGTCAAGACCATGCTGGAGAAACCTACAGAACCAGTTGACCTGACCTAGTGAGAGTACACGGACCCCAGTTGTAAAGCTGCAGAACCAGCATTGGATTTAACCAAACCCTGTGAATGTGGGTATCAGTTATGAGGCCTGGGAAGTCTATGGGGCCTCAAACAGTAGAACCAGTATTTATCCTCAGTGCACAAATAGACTTTGGGAGCCCATTCTCTAGAGGGATACTATTTCTGCCCAGATACACGGAGTAGGGCCTAGACTCTCCCCCAAATGATGTGACAGACTTTGATGACCCCCCCATGGAAGACCTCACCACCTTTGGGGAGTGGGTTGGGGTGAGGGTTGGTAGGGGACATGGAAGGAAGGGAGTGAGAGGGAAGGGGGTGATGGGAGATGTTATTTTGTAAAACGTTTTTCATACTGGTTAATTAATAAAGCCCTGTTGGCCAATAGGAAACTAGATAGGCGGGGCTAGGAGACTAGGAGGAGGAAAGAGGAAGTAGTTGGGAGGAGTCAGCATGTAGAATGAGAGGAAGCAAGATGCCAGGCCGCTGCTCCCCGATAAGATGACCACGTGAAAATACTTAAATAAGTAGAAATGGGTTAATAATTAAGACAGAGTTAGCCCATAAACAATAATGGTAACTGGCCAACAGGATTGTATCAAATACAGAGTCTCTGGGTGTTATTGGGGGCTGGCACGGCTGTGGGACCAGACTGGCAGTGGGCAGGCGGGCTGGCGGAAAACATACAAGCTACAAGGGGGAGATTGATAGGTAAAATGATTATTTCTAAAAAAAAATTCCAGAAAATATTTTCTTTAAAATGTAAAGTGAAATTCAACTTAAAAATTAGCAAAGTGACTGGTGATATAGCCCAGGTTTATCCTTTACTTGGGAGGTAGAGATGGATCAAATGTTCAAGGCCATTCTCAGCTACCTAGTGATTTCAAGGCCTGCCTGGAATTCATGATCTTCTTTTGTCCCTCTGTCCCTCCCTCGCTCACTCCATCCTCCCCTGACTTCCTCCCCCTCCTTCTGTGTCTTCCTTCCTCTCTTCCTTCCTCTCTCCCTTCTTCTCTTCCTTCCTCTCTCCCTTCTTCTCTTCCTTTCTCCCTCCCTTTTTCTCTCCCTCTTTCTTTCTTTCTCCCTTCCTTCCTTCCTTTCTTTCTTTAAGCATGTGGGAGTTGGAAATATGTATGAATTATGTATGCTCAATAAATACTATTGCAGAAGACCCAGGTTTAGTTTCCATTACCCACATGGTGGCTTATAACCACCTGTAACTCCAGTACCAGTGTATCTCATGCCCATTTTTGAGCTCCAAGTGTACTAGGCCTACAAAAGGTGCAAAGACATACATGTACAAAAACACTCATAAACATGACATTAATAAATATTAGAAATGGGCAACTGATTTTGATTTAGATAGAAATCTCAAACTGAGAAAAACAACCATCAGACACTGCAAAGATGTCCAACATCATTAGGAATGAGGAAATAAAACTGAAAAGTCACATAAAATGGTATAAAAAATAACACAAAATAAAAAAGCAATAATTACTAGGACTATAGAGAAATCATAAACCTCATTCATAAAACAGTTCAGCATTTTTCTGCATGGAATTGTTACATGTAGTTAAATGAATTATAAGCATAAACTCAAGAAAATACTCCCACAAGCATGATTATGGAAATGCCATACATAATAGCTACAAGATGAAAACAATTGAAAATGTATCAATAGGTAAAGGATAATTGAATCATGTTGCATCAATAGGATGAAATACTGCTGCCACATTCTACAATGTGGCTGAACCTCATAAACACAGCACTGAGAGAAAGAACCTGGAACAAGAAATGCCATATCTGTCCATGGGAATAATAAGAGATTTCCAGTTACCAATGCCAACTATGACTGAAGGTGTGGGGCAGTTCTAGTGAGAATTCTTTACAGATGATTACAATGTTTGGGAACTAGATGGTCACACAACATAGTGAATATAGAATCATTGAATTTTTTACTTTGAAATAGTTAATTTTTGTTTTATGTCAATCCCATCTCATAAAAAAGTTCCATATAGAAATCAATTGACCATATATATGCAAGTCTGTTTCTAGACCCTTTATTCAAATTGCTCCAATGATCTGTTTTTCAATTCCTGTCTGCCTAAACCACGCTACAGTGCTTTGATTAAGGTAGCATTAGAGTAGCCAGAAGGGGATTGTGATGGGGGTGGTATCATATTGTGATGGCACACACCTTTAATGGCAGCTCTCAAGAGGCAGATGTAAATGAATCTCTGCTTGGTCTACAGAGCAAGTTCCAGAAGAGCCAGGACTACTTAGAGAAACCCCGTCCTGAAAAACCAAAAAAATAAAAAAGTATCATTAAGCAATATGTTTCCTTATAATCAATTCTTATTTGTCAAAACTATTTAGGCTATTTTTGTTATTTCAACTTTTCACCTTGCTGTTAATATATTGATCACTCTTGAGAGAACTGATGTATACAATGTTGGGTCTTTCCCATTTCTGAACATGGTCTATATCTCTGTTTATTCACAGCCTCTTTGCTTTCTTTAATCAGTATTTCATAGTTCTTGCTGGACCCATTCTCATGTTATAGTTATGACTCTCTTCTTTTGGAAACGATTATAGATTATACTATTTCTAGTATACAGAAATATAACTGTATTTTTTTTAATCCATGCATTCTATATTCTGGCTAAGGTGACTATTTATAGCAATCTTCATAGGGGTTAAGTGGTCTACCTTGACAACCATGTCATTTGTAAAAAGATACATTCTTAGCTTTTCCCTTAAAATCTGGTTTTGCTTCTCCTTGAATTATCTGACTAAGATATCTATCACCATGATAAGTATAAATAAGATTGGGTTTTTCTATCAGAGAGAATACAGAAATCTTTGATCTTAAGTATGTCAGCTACAGCTTTTCATAGAAGATCTTTTACAGGTTGGAAATGTTTCATTCTATTATGAGGTTACTTCAAGTACTTTTTCAGATCTATCTATCTATCTACCTATTTGTGTGTGCGTGTGTTTGTGTGTGTGTTTGCCTGCATGTATGTACTTGCACCATGTGAATTCAGTGCCCATAGAAGCTAGAAGAGGGTATTGGATCCCCTGGGACTAGAGTTAACAAATGGTTGCAATTCACAATATGATGCTGGAAACTGAACCTGAGTCTTCCAAAGAGCAGAAAGTGCTCTTAATCTCTAAGTCTTCTTTCTAGGCCCTTGCTGAAAGTACTAATCAATTTAATTTAGATAAAAGCTCTTCTTTTCTTTTTCCTTCACTACAACATCCGTTCTGAGATTGTGTTGTGTTAAGATGAGGTGAGTTGTGATGTTCTTCCAATAATCACTGAGTGTCTCTTCAGAGTTAGCTGACAGATGTGATATGCTGCATATTGTCTATATGTTATAGCTATTTTTATTGTAAGGGCATAGGCAATGGAAGCATGCACTCTCTCTTACCCAAAACTCAAACTACAATACCATTAGCTCCTCCTCCCCCGCTATTCCATTCCATACACATTGTATTTGCTTTCGTGTTGTAGTATACTAGCTAGAACATCCAATAATGTTGACTGAGAACCTACTTTGAGCACCTGTAATACCACCAGGGGGAAGTCTAAGTGGAAGAACTTAAAAAAAAAAAAGATGGGACTTAGTAGAAGGAAGTTTGGGGGTTAGGAAGAAGACTGCCATGACTGACAGTCTGAGTTGATTCCTCGAGACCACATGGTGGAAGGAGAGAAATGACTCCAAACAGTTCTCCTTTGCCTTCCACGTGTGCACCTCTGATTGTACACCCCACTACTGTCCTAGTTACTTTTCTACTACTATGATAAAACATCATGGCTAAGGCATCTTGTAATGAGAGCATTTAATTTGGGACTTATGACTTCACAGTGTTAGAGACCGACCGAGGCCATAATGGTGGGGAGCATGGCAGCAGGTGGTCAGGCATGGCACTGAGCAGTAGCTAAGAGACAAAAAGTTACTGAGAGACATCTTGAGACAAAACCACCAGCAGAGATAGATGTGCACACAGGGGTGGCGATGGCATGGGCTTTTAAAACCTCAAATCCCACCCCAGTGACACACCTCTTCTCGCAAGGCCATACCTCTTAATCATTGCCAACAGTTCCACTAATTAGAAACCAAGTATTCAAATATATGAGCTTAGGGGGATACATTTTTATTCACACCATTATCCCCCCAAATAAACAAATGGTGATAAAATGGAAGTAAGGACATTGAAGTATTCCTTTAGAGATTATTTGGACCAGGCCTGTGGCTCAGAAGTTGAGTGCCTGACCAGCATGCCTGAAGCCTCTGGCTGAGTTCCCTGTGCCCCCAAATAAATGGCATCCTTAGGGAAATCTGGAACTCCCTTTGCTTCCTTCATCTTTCTGCTTCCTGTTCATGCCATGATGTTCTGCTTCATAGTAGGTCCAAAGTGCCACTTTACATCACCACAAATAGAAACCTATGACAACATGAAACCAAATAACAATCTTATTTTATTAGATGATTTTCTAATGTATTTTGTCACAGCATTGTCATAGTTTGAATCTGAGATGTCTTCCAAAAAGTTCATGGGTTGAGGGTTTTCAAAAATGTATGGATCTAAGGCCTCTGACCTAATCAATGTCCTAATCCCTTGAAAGATTTATAATATGATGGTATTATTTTATTGGAAGGTGGGGTAAGTAGGTCGTTTTTTGTTTTTGTTTTTGTTTTTTAACCACCCCTGCAGTTTCCTGGCTCTGCTCCCTAACTGGCATGAAGTGAATGTCTTTACTGCTCCATGCTCTGCCACCCTGATACTTTGTTGTGCCACAAGCCCAAAAACAATAGTGGCTGCTAGCTAAGGATGGAAACTTCTGGAATTCCAAGGCAGATCTGTTCTTTCTCTAAATTATTCTGGGTATTTTGGTCACAGATGAAAACTCTTACCTAGCAATGGAAACAAGAGACCATGGATCTGAGGTTGGAACAGCTTAGCTAGTAAAGTCTTATCCTGCAGGCCAAAGAGCTATGGAGCTAGCTGACCAGACCTGCTCAGTCTCCAGTTCCAGGTGCAGAAAGAGAACCTGACTCAAAATAGAAGATAAACAGTAATAGAGAAGGACACCAGAAACAAACTTCTGCCGTCCACATTCATGCTTGTACACACAAGTGCTCAAGCACACACACACACACACACACACACACACACACACACACACACACACATATACATGCAAAAAGACAGAAATCATAGATCTCTTTTTAAAATTAATGTTAGCTTAAAATTTCTGTTGCTTTGTCAACAGAAGCTTATCTGCCTTTATTGTCACTACTGTCTAATTAGATCTAATTTTTTTTCTTTTGGATTTTATTTTTATTTCTATTTATGGTTATGTATATGTCTATGTGAATGTTTGCTATGGCTGTGTGGGAGCCCACAGAGGCCAGAAGGCAAGAGGAGACTGCTCTCCAGCAGAATTACAAGTGTTTGTGAGCTAGGCGCTGTGGGCACTGGAAACCGAACTGGGTCTTCTGGAAGAACTAAAAGCACTCCTGACCTCTGAGTCATCTCTATAGCCCCTCCCTTTAAATTAGATTCTACTTTTTAAAAGTGTGTCTGTGCGTGCGTGCGTGCGTGCGTGCGTGCGTGCGTGCGTGTGTGTGTGTGTGATTGTATGCCATATGTGTATGGAAAAAGGGCCAGGGAAAGAACCCTGACCCCGGCTTGACCCAGAGTGCCCCAGACTTGGAAATTTTTGCCTCTGTGACTCAGCTTTAATGACCAAACAATATGTCTGGCTGTACTGTACATGCTCCAAAAAGTCCATAAGAGCCCACCCTCTCTGCACAGCCCTCTGCTGTCTCTTTTCCAGTTCAGAGTCAGCCACCACCTTGTGTTTCTCCCCAATAAATCTCTTGTGTGAGGTTTGTTGCAAGATGTGACTTTATGGTATTTCTTGGCTCATGGTTGCTAAGCTACCTTTGTAAGTATTACAGCTCTGAGGGGAAAGCTTCCCCAGTGGAGATTTGCAGCTCTGAGGGGAAGCTTCCCCAGTAGAGATTTGCAGCTCTGAGGGGAAGGCTTCCCCAGTGGAGATTTGCAGCTCTGAGGGGAAGGCTTCCCCAGTGGAGATTTGCAGCTCTGAGGGGAAAGCTTCCCCAGTGGAGATTTGCAGCTCTGAGGGGAAGGCTTCCCCAGTGGAGATTTGCAGCTCTGAGGGGAAGGCTTCCCCAGTGGAGGTTTACAGCTCTGAGGGGAA
The DNA here is from genome assembly GCA_030556225.1 of Cricetiscus sungorus. Lineage (NCBI taxonomy): Eukaryota > Metazoa > Chordata > Mammalia > Rodentia > Cricetidae > Cricetiscus > Cricetiscus sungorus. The sequence goes on from JANBXA010000069.1 coordinate 10,084,563, forward strand.
GGCTTCCCCAGTGGAGATTTGCAGCTCTGAGGGGAAGGCTTCCCCAGTGGAGATTTGCAGCTCTGAGGGGAAGGCTTCCCCAGTGGAGGTGTTGTGGTTCTGAAGGGGAAGGTTTAACCCCCAATGGAAAACGAGTTATTAAAGAGTCTGCTTTTTTTCCTCCAGTGACTGTTTTCAGTGTCACTGCCAAATCAAGTGGCTATAGCTGTGTAAGTTTATGTTTGGTTCTTCTATTGTGTTTCCCTAATCACTATGTCTATTTTTATGTGGGACTAAACTAAAGCTAGTTTTTATTACCATGGCTTTGTATATAGCTTGAAATTGGGTATAATTACCTCCCTAGCATTAGTCTTCTGCTTAGCATTTTTGGCTATTCAAGGCCTTTGTCCTTCCAAATGAATTTTAAGATTGTTTGCTCTTTGTTGGTGGAAATGATGCTAGTATTTTGATGGGTGTTGCATTTAATCCATAGATTGTTTTTGGTAAGACAGCCATTTTCATAATATTGATTCTTCCTATCTAAAGCATGGGGGGGCTTTCTTTCATCTTCAAGGTCTCTCTTTGTTATTGTGTTTTAATTTATTATTTATTTGTGTTTTATGTGCATTGGTGTTTTGCTTGCATGCATGTCTACATGAGGGAGTCAGATCTCCTGGAACTGGAACTTCAGATCGTTGTGAGCTGCCATGTGGGAACAGGGAACTGAACTCCAGTCCTCTGGAAAGAGCAGCCAGTACTCTTAACCACAAAGCCATTTCTCTAGTCCCCTCTCTTTGGTTTTTCAAATTTTTCATTCAAGTTATTTACATCCTTGGTTAGAATTATTTCAAAGGCTTTTTTCTTAAGTCAGTATTGTATGTGTATGTAAGAAGGAAGGCTATAGGATTTTGCACATTGATTTAAAATATTGCCACTTTGCTCAAAGCGATTATCAGAGTTCTAAGAGTTTTCTTATGGAGCCTTCATTTTTTAAATTTATTTGTGTTTTTAGGACAGGGTCTCTCTGCAAAGTCCTGGCTGTCCTGGTGCTCACTCTGTAGACCAGGCTGGTCTTGAACTCGTAGAGATCCACCTGCCTTTATCTCTCTGCCTACTTTTGGTTTAAAGTCTATTTGATCGAATTTAGAACAGACTTCTGCTTATTTCATAGTTCCTATTTTGTTTGTTTGTTTGTTTTTGTTTTTCGAGGCAGGGTTTCTCTGTATTGCTTTGGAGCCTGTCCTGGAATTTACTCTGTCCACCAGGCTGGCCTCAAACTCACAGAGATCTGCCTGTCTCTGCCTCCCGAGTGCTGGGATTAAAGATGTGCACCACTAATGCCCAGCCATAGTTTCATTTTTTAAAAATATATTTCAGTTGTTTATGTTGAGGTGTTTCTTGGACATACAACAAATAGGTGTATCTTGCCTTTTAATCCAATCAATTGGTCTGTATCTTTTGATTAGAGCATTGAAGCCATAATATTCAAAGTTATTATTGAAAGGTATGTATTAATCCAGTCACTGTTGGTTTTGTAGTGTTTGGTGTTTTCTATTCTCTCTCTGGTTTGACTAGTAAAGAGTGGTTTACTTTCCCCTGTGCCTCCATTTGTCTTTTTATTTTGCCTGAAGAATTTATAGAGCTGACTTAGTAGTTATGAATTACTTAAGCCTGTATTTATCATGGAAATGTTTCCTTTTACTTTCAGTTATGTCAAATAGCATTGCTAGGTCTAGTCTGTGTTGGCAGCTGTTGTCTTTCAAAATTTGAAAAACATCATTCCAGACCCTCCCGATTTTAAGTTTCTGTCCCGGTTAGCTTTGGAATTTTTGTTGTTGTTGTTTATTTGTTTGTTTTTTGTCAACAGTTGTTGATCTTTGCCGAAGTTTCGGGCAATGAAACATGATCCTCCAAACCCACATGGAGTTTATTGAGAAAGGGAGCAAAGGGAGGGGTAGGTGCTAACTGATCAGGAGCAGAAGTGGAAAGAACCCACAGGAGGCGCTTGCTTATAAGGGGAAGGAGGTGGTTTAGAACAAGGCTCAGCAATTGGGACCATTGAAACTGGAGTCATGGAGCTACTGTTGGCCCAACTCCACATGACCCCTGCTTGCAGAGTCCTTATACAGCTACTTAATGCGTGCTACATAGCCATGCAATCTTTGTCAGCCTTTGAGCTGTCAGCAAGGAACGATCACCTGTCAAAGATAGATCCCAGGGCAAGGGAAGGTAGCCCAGAGAAGAGTGATCCCAGAGTGGGGAGAGGACCCAGGAATTAGAGAGACTCTGCGACTAGGAAATGTTCCCTAAGGAGAAGGTCCAGGCCCAGGAGAGGGCTGTCTCATAGTGACAGGCAGGTGCTAAGGAGAAACCACCGTGCAGGAGGAGAGGAGTTGGGAGCAGGAACAGGGCCAGGTTGCCCAGGACCAGGGGAAAGGTAGAAACCAGGATATCAACAATGTCACCTCTTCTTATTATCAAAAGGTGGGAGATTTAACAGGGAGTGTCAGGTAGGGCAGGAATGTGTCAGGTAGGGCAGGAATGTGAGCACCGAATTGTCCAGATTGCTTACAGCTTACTTAGGGGCATTGATCATCCTTAGGTGGGGGAAGAAAAAGCTGGAATGCTGCTACACCCTGGGGTAGCTGGTTATTTCATTGCAGTCTAGGCTGTATTATTGAACTCTCTGGCAGCTCTTAGAGCTCTACTCAGGAGGCACAGATGATTGATTTGAGAGCACCTGGACATGCTTGGTTATCTTTGTGTCTCCAGATCTGTGGCTAATGGCTGGCATTCCTGTACAACAGCTAATTGATTGGATTAGTAGTTTTGAATGAGTTGTTGGGGGGATTCATAGAGAGGAGATTGATGAGCAGGGTGTCATTAGTACAATGAGAGCTCGGATCAACCTGAGGGGAGGAAGAGGGGTCAGGAAGGAAAGCATATGGGGTTTCCAGTCTGGCACAGTGTGGTTGTAGGGGTGAAGTCTCATTCTTCTGAAATCAGGGACAAGGTGGTTGACCTCGGTGTCCTCCAAAGCTTAAGGGAACAGGGTCCTGTTGCAGTTGCTGTACATGAGGAATGAGCTTCAGGTGAAGAAATAAAGGGTTTGAGGTGGGATAAGTGAACCCAATGGGGGAGGCCCTTATGCTTGGAAGCTGTTGGAGTTACAAGAATTACCTTGAAGGGGCCCTGCCACTTAGGGAAAAGGGGTGAGGTGGACTGGTCTGGAGGAGAGAAAAGGGCCTGGTCCCCGATGTTAACTGAGGATGCACAAGGATTGATACATGGTTGAGGTAGGGAGTGGTCAGTGAAGTTCCATAGGAGGGAATGGAGTTGATGGAGTAAGGGTGTAAGCAGGTGATCAGGGAGAGATGAGGGTTTAGTTGAGAGACCAGGTTTTAGAACTGGCTGCCCATACATGAGGTCTCACAAGGGTGAGATGGAAAAGGGTCATTTGGGGGGAGCCCTGATGTGAAAAGAGCCAGAAGCAAGAGCTTTACCCAGTCCAGGTGAAGTTCCTGTGATTGTTTAAGGAATGATTAATTTGTTCTATCTCCCCTGAGGGGGTAATATGGGATATGAAAATGCCAAGGGATGCTGAGAGCTTTAGATAGGGTTTGGGAGAGGTGAACTCAGGACCATTGTCTGGCTGAAGAGAGGCTGGAATTCCAAATTGGGGAATAATTTCCCTGAGAAGGATGACAGACTGCCTGGGCTTTTCTGTTACTGCTTGGAAACTCTTCTACCCACCTCGAGAAGGTATCAACTAATACCAGGAGATATTTGACTGGTCTGACTGTGGGCATGTGGGTAAAGTCAAGTTGCTAGTCAGTCCTTGGGAGAGAGCCCCTGGCCTGGTGATAGGAAAAGGGAGACTACGATACCTGGAGTTAGAGTCTGGCATCTGACAGGTTTTACAAGAGGCAGTGATAGTTCTTTACAAATGAAAGTCCTCAGGAGTGGGCTGGAGGTGAGCCTTGAGAAAATGAGACAGAGTCTGGCTGTTAGGATGAATTTGTTGGGTGTCAGGAGGTGACTGTCAGGATGTGGGTTATAGTGTATGAACTCCCTGTGGTTGGTGGGGTGAGTCTGGGTCTCAGAGGGCTGCAGCCCTAGCTGCTTCATCAGCCCAGTTTTTCCCTTAGAGATAATGGAACTATCAGTTTGATGAGATCGGCAGTAAACAATCCCTAAAGCTTTGGGTAGGTAGGGGAGGCCTTTAGCATGGCTATAATCTGACCTGAGTTAGTTATGGATTCCACTTTTATGGTAAGTAGCCCACGCTCTTTCCAGATAGCAGCATGGGACAGGAGGATGTGAAAAGCATATTTGGAGTCAGTGTAAAAATTTATGCATTGTCTCTGTGCTAATTGAAAAGCATGGGTGAGAGCTATTAATTCAGCCTTCTGGTTAGTAGTATAGGCAGGGAGTGCCTGTGGCTCCACCACCCTGGTATCTGACACTATGCCATAGTCTGCTCTATGGGTCCCCTCATGTAAAAAGGAGCTGCCATCTGTGTACCAAGTATAGGTGTCCTGAGGTAGTGTGCCCTCCCATATGTGTGAAGGATGGGGCAATAGTTCTTCTAGGGTTTCAATGCAGGAATGAGATGGGGAATAGTTAGTATTAGGTTGAGGTAGAAGATTTGAGATATTGAGAGGTGGGAAGGAATGGAAAGTAAGTGTGGCACCTTCAACTAGTGCCACCTGGAGAGAAAGAACTTGGAAATGAGGTAGAGTTTGTGAGCCTCTATAAGTTAGTTGATGAGACAGGTTGTGGTGGGAAAAGACAGTGATGGATGACCTGAAGGTTAGTTTCTTTGATTGGCAAATAAGGAGCTCAGCAGCTATTAAAGCACTTATGCAGGGTGCCCATCCTTGGGTAGTTAGGTCTAGTTTTTGTTTTATTGGTATTTTTTTGTGTGTGTGACAGATATACTACAGGTACAAAGGAAGGTCCCAGTTGGTGGCCTATCCTTCCTTTTCTGCTACATTGAGGGGGAAAAAACAAGTTAGGTCTGGGAGATGAAAAGCTGGGGCCTGGAGAAGAGCCTGTTTGAGTTAAGAAGGGGTTCATATGGAGAGCCAAGAGCTGCTTGGGATGGGCAAGGAGAGAATAAGAGGGAATCCAGGGGCATAAGAAGCCAGATATTCCTAGAAATTATAAAATTTCCCCTTTAGTAGAAGGAACTACAAGAGACTAGATTCGTTTTTTTCTATCTAAGGTAATAGCTTTGTGAGTTAGGGTGATGGTTAGTCCCAAGTTTATGACCTGAGGAGTGGACAGTTGGACCTTGGAAGGTGAGAATCTATAATCCCGGTTGAACAAGAAATTCAGAAGAGCAGTGGTGTCAGTTTGGCAAACTTTTAAGGATGGGCTGCAAAGTAAAATATCATCTACATACTATATGAGTTTAGATTTGGAGAGACAGAGAGAGCAGGTCAGAAGCCAGAGCCTGGCCAAATAGATGTGGGCTGTCCCAAAATTCCTGAGGTAGAATGGTCCAGGTGAGCTGTGTAGAGGCATGGGAGTCATTGTTAGTCCAGGTGAAAGCAAAGATATTTTGAGATTGAATGTTGAGAGGGATGATGGGAGATGTCATTCTGTAAATATGTTTCTTTTATTGGTTAATGAATAAAGCACTGTTGGTAAATAGGAAGGCAAGATGGGTGGGACTAGGAGACAAGGAGGATGCTGGGATATGTAGTAGAAGAGATTCAAGATTTAGAGACTTCAGAGAAGATGTCCGGACTCTCTCTCCTGTAAGATAAGACCATGTGGAAACACATAGATTAAGAAATGGATTAATATTTAGATAGAGCTAGCCAATAAGAAATGATAGTAACAGGCCAACAGTTTTATATCTAAAACAGCATCTCTCTGTGTTATTTGGGGCTGATGTGGCACTGGGACCAGGATGGTGGGAAAGTGTTCATAACAAAATGGTGCCTAAAACGTGGGTACTAAGAACTTCCACTTAAAACTTGACAAAAGCATAAAAAGGGATTTTAGAAACAAAAGAACAGAGACAAGCGAGTTTTCTTGGTAGCAACATTTTTTAGGTTGGGCTCTGATTTGCTAGACACAAGCAGAGACTCATGCGGCTCCTTTAAGGGTGGTTTCCTGACTTGGCATAAGTGGCAAAAAGAGCACGCGGCTCTTTTTTAAGAGATCCTGCTAACAATTGAATGGTGTATACAACAGCTGGCAGTGGCAGTGACCACATTTCCAAGCCGACAGCCTGCTGCTTAATGGCAGCGTAGACCAAGGTGGTGAGCACATTTCTTAGTGCTGGTGGTAAATGTACCCCTGCCATCTTGGCTAGCCAGTGGCTAAAACAGCTGTGGCTTTCATTTTAGCAATGTTGTAGTTTAGCAGATAAAAGACTTGTGGCCAGAAAAAGATAAAGATTTACAGTAAAGACAGATTTAGATAAGGAAAAACCTCTAAAGGTTTACAGTGTGTTTTAAAATATGTGCAGGCTTAGGAGAGAAAAAGAAACAGGACAAAGTTGTTTAAAAAAATAGAAAAAAAAGAGAGTAGCTGGGTGTGGTGGCACACACCTTTAATTCCAGCACTTGGGTGGCAGAGGCAAGCAGTTCTCTGTGATTTCAAAGTGAACCTGGTATACAGAGTAAATTCCAGGGCAGCCAAAGTTACACAGAGAACCCTGTCTCAATATATGAAAGAAAAAATAGAAGTAAAAGAAATAGAGTAATAAAAAGCCACGTAAAAATGGAAAATACACAAAGAATCTGGATACTGTATGCTATTGTGTTGTCTTTGAATTGATCAATTTCTAAGAAAGGAACAATAACTACTAAAATACACTGGATTATCAATGGTGCTGAACTAATCCGATTTATATATTTTAAAAGTGAGTTGACTTCAAAATTTAAATCTAAGGATAGGTTACTAAGAAAAAGAATTTCTATTTTTGTTTCTACAAAAATTAAAAGCTATGGATTCCTTCCAGATGAACATGGTTTGATCAAGCAAGACCCCCTGAAACAGTGTTCCAGATGATCCAACATTCAAAACATCAGGGACAAGGAAGCCTTGCAGACTACAGCCAGGATTTCTGCATCTTCTTAGAATTCCCCTAGTATTACAGCATCCCCAACCAGCAGAAGTTCAGAAAGAACGGTGCCCAAATTCTCAAATATTGTCTATAAATCTGTTTTCATTTAAAGGGGGTTGGTTATAAACAGTAATGATCACAGTAATGATAGATTTATTTTTAAAGAAAAAAGGGGGGAATTATATAGGTTTGAATACTATGCATTGGTATGGATTTTCATTTACTGATACAAATTTAAGGTCAATTTTGTGATATGTAAATTTCTCCTCTTGTTTAGGTATTTTGTTTATATAGAACTTTTAAAATGTAATGCATAATTAAATACAGATTTACATAGTCACCTATAATAGTCAAAATTTATAGTTACGTTACTTAGGATTTCTAGGTATACAGAGATATATTGAAATGGATATATCAAAGACCTTCAGAAAAATGGCATTTAAAATGGTTTAGGGTTTTTCATGACTATGAGACACAACTGCTCCTGGCAAAACCAATTACGTCTGAGAGGAAAATGGGCATTGAAGAAACTCGTTATGGAGTTTACTTCCTATATGGCAAAACTAGCCATTTGGGCAAAATACTGCTCTTGTCTGGACTGTTTGACTGTTGCTGTATAAACTAGACATGCAGGACCCACAGAAAAGTGACTGCTGAACTTGCAAAACAAGATGAGACAGTCCCTCATGAAAAAGCCTGCCAGACAGTCTACAGGACACAGAAAAAAATGACTGACAAACTGCCAATACAGGAACACAGTTTAAAGTTTCCTGCTTTGCTGAGGAGTCTGGAGACACACTATGGCCTATGGGCTGAAGATGGAACATTGCAGAAGAACTTCAGGTGACTGACCAGATAGCAAGATGTCTCTGTTATTTCTAGAATTTATATATTATCCTTCTGTGGTCTTTGTTGGAGTTGAAGACAGATAGTTATGGTTATAGTTTTCCTTAGTTAGGATTAAAGATAAGTTACATATAGGACTTTAGACTCACAAAGATAGGATAGATGATGGAATATTTTCTTTAAATCTTGCTAAATGTTAATGGACTATAGTTTTTATTTGTTTTGTTATATATTTACTATGTTAAAGTTAAAACCCTTCTTTTTATTTAGACAAAAAGAGGAGATGATGGGAGATGCCATTCTGTAAATATGCTTCTCTTATCAGTTAATGAATAAAGCACTGTTGGTAAATAGAAAGGACTAGGAGACAAGGAGGATGCTGGGAGATGTAGTAGAGGAGAATCAAGATGTAGAGACTTGAGAGAAGAGGTCTGGACCCTCTCTCCAGTAAGATAAGACCACATGGAAACACTTAGATTAATAGAAATGGGTTAATATTTAGACAGAGCTAGCCAATAAGAAATGCTAGTAACTGGCCAACAACTTTATATTTAATACAGTGTCTCTGTGTGTTATTTGGGGCTGATGTGGCCCTGGGACCAGGCTGGAGGGAAAGTGCTCTTAACAGAGGGCTAGAGAAAAGGGTGTCGTTAAGATTAAAAACTGAGAATTGAGAGATTCCTGAGGGGATAGTGGACAGAAGTGTGTAAGGATCGAAGTATGTACCACAGGATGGAGGTGGACCACTGCCGAATTAATGAGCCAGAGGTCTTGAACTAGGTGGTAGGTCCCATTAGGATTTTAACTGCCCGTATAGGGGTGTTAAAGGGAGAGGATGTAAGATGTAGTAGTTTGTTTTGTTTTGTTTTTTGTTTGTTTGCTTGTTTGTTTGTAGGAGGTCAGAGATGATAGATTTAAGTCCCCCAAGGCTCTGGAGTGGGAGTGGGTACTGGACTTTGTTGATGTACCATAAGGGTTCCTGTAATTGAATGACAATGAGGGAATAGTGTCTAGCCACAGAAGGGTTTTGGGTGTCCCAGACTTGGGGGTCCACCTGAGAGGCTGGCAAAGAAAATGACATATTGGAACCAGTAGTGTAGGTAGCTAGGAGAAAGACGAGCTGATGATGAGTCTGGAGTTAAGCTAATGGGGGGGGGTGGCAAAAGAAATAGAAGCTCCTACTTTGGCTAAAATATTCATAGTAAAGGCACAAGACAGGCTGGGATAACCAGAAATGAATAGTGAGGGAAATTCCCCTGAAAATGCAATTGAGTGGTGGGGTCTAATGAGGTAGATAAGGCCATCCCCCAATAGAAGACAAGAAGAGTTGGGTCCCCAAAACTCCCTCAGGACAGAGTATGTGGCACTGGTGTCCAAGAGGAAGGAGATGGATCACCCTGATACCTTGATGTCCACCTGGGGTTCCCTTTCAGAAATGGCAATGGTCAGATCCACTGACCAGTGCTACTCTTCCTGCATTTTGGACACAGTTTGTGTGGCACACAGGGATTAGGACAAGCTCCACCCAATGCCCATCCTGAACACATTTAAAACATGGATGCTGTGGTCCTTGAGCCTTCGAGGGCAAGGGATCCCAGGCAAACTCAGAGGCTGGTTGGATGACCTTGGCCAGCATTTGGTTATTTGTGTTTAAGGGCTTTCTCCTCTCTCATGGTACACCTTAAAACCCACCCTTAAGACTTCTGCCTGTGAGGTTAGAGGTCCTCTCTCCAGATGCCTAAGCTTAACCCTAATGTCAGGGGAGCTCTGGGAAAATATGTCATAAGATGTTGTCTTACCTCTGGGTTCTCAAGGTCTAGGTTAGCACACTGTAAGAAGGCCTTTGCAAGGCATTCTAGAAACTGAGAGGATTTTCCTGTTTGTCCTGAACTATCTCAGAAGTTTAGCATAGTTGACTGGCTTGAGGGCAGCCTTGGGAAGACAAGCCATGAGGCAGGTTGTACACTGATGTCTAGCTAGAATGTCCCTAGGGTATTCTAATCCCAATGGGGCTCCTGTAGTCTGATGAACTATGTCTGTATGGGCTCTAGCCTGCTCCCAAACTCGTCTGCATTCCTCAGGTAGTAGGCTGTTGGTCAAAATCATTTATATATCATGAAAGGTGAGGTTACAAGACTGGGTGATGTAGTGGGACTGTTATGAAAGCAGTAGCGTTAGAAGTATAGGAACCCAGTTTCTTTTCTATTTGAGAAAGCTCTGACAGTGAGAAGGGGGCATGCACTTTAACCAGACCATCTACTCCAGCCACTTCTCCAAAGGGGAGAACTGTAGCCGGGTGGGCTTTGGTAGGTTGTGGGCACATAGCAGCACACGAGCAGGTAACAGGAGTGGGGATGATAGTAGGTACAAGAGTTGGGTGGGGAGGAAGAAGCTGGAGGGGAGAAGGGGCAGAATGAGGAGGAGGAGCAGGAGGGGCAGGAGGGGCAGGAGGGGCAGGAGGGACAGGAGGGACAGGAGGAGCAGGAGGAGAAGGGGTAGAAGGGGCAGGAGGAGAAGGGGCGGGAGGAAATATTTATGCTCTACTGGTGTTGTGAGGGATCCTAGCCCATGGGTAGATGGAAAGTGGGCTGTCTCCAGCTGCCCGCCAGTAGGCGGCAGGATAAGTTACAGAGAGAGCCTGAGCGAGTTCCACAGCACCAAAAATGTTCTTACTGCAGCTTTGGGCGATGAAACACGGTCTACCAAACTCAACAAACCCACATGGAGTTTATTGGGAAAGGGAGTGAAGGAAGGGGTAGGTGTTAACTGGTGGATCAATCAGGAGCAGAAATGGAGAGAGAACAGGCAGGAGGCTCTTGCTTATAAAGGGAAAGGAAGTGGTTTAGAACGAGGCTCAACAATTGGGGCTGTTGAAACTGGAGTCATGGAGCTGCTATTGGCCCAAACTCCACATGGCCTATGCTGGCAGAGTCCTTATGCACCTAATGTGTGCACGACGTAGTCACGCAATCTTTGACAGCCTTTGATCTATCAGCAAGGAACGATCACCTGCCAAAGACAGATCCCAGGGCAAGGGAAGGTAGCCCAGACAAGAGCGACCCCAGAGTGGGGAGAGGACTGGGGAATTAGAGAGGGCCTGAGAGGGCCTTAAGGAGAAGGCCCAGGCCCAGGCCCAGGAGAGGGCTGGCTCAGAGTGGCAGGCGGGTGCTGAGGAGAAACCACCAGGGCAGCAGGAGAGGAGTTGGGAGCAGAAACAGGGCCAGGTTGCTCAGGACCAGGGGAGAGAACATCAACAGAGGGGTTTATGTAGGGCCTCTAGGGGCAGCGTTTTCCCAGGGAGATTTTCTGATCAGGAATTGGTTATTTTTCCTGTATCTTTTACTGGTCCTTTTTAGTCTTTTGACTCCAGTTTTAGGGCCAGATTGTGTTTCTTTCACTGGCTCTGATTCTAGGGACAGAGTGTGTTTCTTTGGCACTGGATTCTAAGTCAGGGTGTTAGTCTTTGGTTCTGGGCTCAGGGATAAAGTGTTTCCTCCACTGTCTCACGGCTCAGATCCTGGGTGTGTTTCTTTCACCAGCTGTGAGTTCAGACTCGGGGCTCAGGGACTGATTGGTTTCCTGTTTCAGTTTGTCAGGGGCAGAGTAGAGTTGGCTCTGATGTCAGGGCCAGAGTGGATTTCTTTGGCTGGCCCTTTCACCCTACATAAATAAACCCTGTCTTCCCCAAGTTGCTTTTGGTCATGGTGTTTAGCCGTGGAAAGCAAATCAAAACAGTTTCTGTGGAGAAATCTGTTATTATGGCAGGCCTGCCTTCGATGCCACTTGGTGTTTCTCTTTTACCATCTTCAGTATATTATCTTTGTTCTAATATTTGCTAGTGTAATTATAATATGAAGCAGGAGCTTTTTTCTGGTCTTGTCTACTTGGAGTTTCAAATGATCTTGCATCTTTACAATCTCCTTCCCTAAACTAGAGAAGATTTAGACTATGATTTCACTGAAAACGTTTTCTATACCTTTGTATTGGAACTATTAACCTTCTTTATGCTCACAGGTCTTCAATGTAATATGTTCATAGTGTCCTGACTATCTTGAGAGTCCAGGACATACCTTATTAATTTATCTTTGTCTTTGTTGGAATGATCCAGTTCCTCCAAATCATTTTCAAGATCAGGTATTCTTTCTTCCCTTCATTCATTCTGTTGCTGACGCTTCCCACAGGTTTTTAAAATCTGACTAATGTTTTTCATTAGTAGTTACACAAGGCTTTTCTTTGTTATTCCTACCTCTTTATTGGATTCTTATTTCATATCTTGTATCAATATCCTTATTGCATTTGGCTGTTTGCATTCTCTTGGGAGTCTTTTAAGAGCTTAATTTTTCATTTGGTTTCTTTGAATTTATTTTAATTCATTTTCTGGAATTTTACCTAATTCACTCTCACTAGAATTAAATACATTACCAATGTATTAGTAACTTTCAGAGGAGTTAGGTTGGCTTGGTTTTTCATATTATTTGTATTTTACACTGAGGCATGAACATCTGGAATTAGGTCATTGGTTGAATTCAGTTATTATTTAACTGGATACTAGGCTGTTGTCACCTAGAAGGAAGGGTGTGGTTAAAACCTTGATATACACACCAACAATGCATACCTCCACACCCTTGATGGATACCTGGGCAATAGAAGAGTCGGAGCCTCTCAGACATAGAATCTTCCCCAGGTGACAGGTTGGAATGAAATTTTAAAGGCATGCTGATCTTAATGGGGTTTATGACAGGACCTCAATTTCCTGGGACCACTTTTCTCACCTAGCTGAGTGATATTAAATGCCATGGCGGGCCAGTGAGATGGCTTGGTAATAAGAGTCCCCAAGGACACACATCGTGTAAGGAGAGAACTGACTCCTGCAAGATGGGCTTCATGTGAGCATACTTGCACACACATGCCCCCCACACACAATGAATAAACACATACATACATGTAAGTGCTATGGAAGCAGTAAGCAAACACACTTAATTCTGCCCAATAGTGTTGCGTTAGGTAGGGAAAGAGAATGAACTGGAAGTAGAATGGTGAATGTGTAAATGTTGAATCCTAGCCCTACTTCCTCCTCTATTTAGTGAGTGAAGGTCAGTTATGTAACCTCAGTAAGTCAGTTTAGGACTGACATAATGGGCTTGGAGTGTGAATTCATTAAGATTTTTTCAGAAGCAAGTAACATAAGTCCCAACTCAGATTAGCTTAAACCATAAAGAAATAAACTATTTTACATGATGGGAGACCTGGGTAGAGGAAGGTTGAGTCAGTTCAGGACCTCTGTCTTGCAGCCACTGTTTTCTGATTCTATTGCTCTTCTCCATGCTCACACAGCAATACTAGGGCTGCAGTGGTCCCAGACTCACACAGGTTCATGCTCAAGTCTGAATAAAGAGGGAGTGTGTTTTCCATAGGCTTGTCTTTGAGGAAGAATTTTCCCCAGAAGTTTTTGCACACTCTTATTTGTGGTGATTGGTTCAGGTGTCATAAAACACTCCTTCCTGCATAAATAAAAATTATATAAGTAGTTCTTCCAAGAAGCTGAAAAAAAGTCAGGGTTCTGTTCAAAGGAGGCCAAGAAAAAAGTGGATATTGGATATTGTGAGTGATAATGACCATTCAGCAAATAGTCATAGATATAACGTCATAGTAAGCCTTTAAAGGCATGATTTTTTATTCACTCTATTCTAAAAAGTGATTAATTTTCACCAAAAGTTAATATTTACAAGGCACATGAAAAGAAAGTTTTGCCATTGCGACAGGTTTTTACTTTACACCTTTCTGATAGCTTTGCTACTTTGAGGTTGATGTTTGTGATAGTTTTTTTTTTTTTTAAAGATTTATTTATTTATATATTGTGTATACAGTAGGCCAGAAGAGGGCACCAGATCTCATTACAGATGGTTGTGAGCCACGATGTGGTTGCTGGGAATTAAACTCAGGTCCTCTGGAAGAGCAGTCAGTGCTCTTAACCACTGAGCCATCTCTCCAGCCCCTAGGTCTTTTTTTGTTTTGTGCTGTTTTGTTTTGGATTGGGTTTTTGGTCAACTTGACACAAGCTAGGTCTTTGGGAAGAGGGACACTCAGTTGATAAAATGCCTGTAAGCACCAGGGCTTGCTTACTGAACCAAGGTCTCCTGACATGGTCTGTGGGAATTAAAACCAGACTGTGTTGGAGGGGCCTCAGCAACACTGAAGTTGAGACAAGTTTATTGTAAGCAATGAACTTTTTATACCCTTATGAGAAACAGAGTACAATGGTTGTTGCCAGGGAGAACACAATATTCTTATATTGTCAGAATATAAGGCTGTTTGCAAGCCATACAGGGTACACAAGATTAATATCTAAGACTAATTGTCCTGCCAAGTCTCTATGACTTCTAGGGAATGCTCCACTACCCGAGGAAGTGCCTTGGCTTCTCAGGAATGAAAAGACACACAGTGCCCCAGAAGCCATTGACTCTAACTTGGAAAACAATTGATGTGTGCCTCTTAATTATCTAGACCAGACCAACTTCATGATTCCCAGCAAATGCCCCCATAAGGCAGACTGTAAGCATGTCTGTAGGACATTTTCTTGATTGATAATTGATGTAGGAAGGTTCAGTCCACTGTGTGTGATGCCACACTTGGGCAGGTGGTCCTGAGGTGTATAAAAAAAGCTGGCTATACTGTTGGTTTTGTGTCAACTTAACACAAGCTAGAGTCATCAGAGGAAGGAGCCTCAGCTGGGGAAATGCCTCCTTGAGATCCAGCTGTGAAACATTTTCTTATTTGGTGATCAATTGGGGAGGGTCCAGCCCATGGTAGATGATACCATCCCTGGGCTGTTAGACCTGGGTTCTGTAAGAAAGCAGGCTAAACACACCAGTAGGCAGTACCTTTCCATGGCCTCTGCATCAGCTTCTGCCTCCGGAATTCTGCCCTGTTTGAGTTCCTTTCCTGACTTCCTTCAGTGATGCTGAAGTGTAAGCCAAATAAACCCTTTCCTCCCCAACTTGCTTTTTTGCCATGGTGTTTCATTGCAACAACAGAAACCCTAAATAAGACACAGGCTGAACAAGTTAGTAAATGGCATTTCTCCACAGTCTTGAGTATCCATTACAAATACACAAGGACATCAGAGCACTTGGCTTATAAATAGATTTAAGTTATAAAACAACTTTGGTTGAAATAAGTAGAAAAAATGTTTTGGTTTTTTTTTGAGAATATAGTTGCTCACTAATTGAAATCTAAATCGGAAAAGATGCAGTACAAAGAAACTGAGGAAGCAGGGACCACAGGTAACATTAAGCCACAGGGTAACCCTAACATTGGTAGCATGGGTCTCTTCTACACCACAGATGGCTGAAGCAGACTGTGGATACTGGATGTTGTGTTGAAGGCAGCTGAGAGACTTGCACGGCTGTAACTCTTGGCAGAGGGATGACTGTGTTTTAGCGATTCTGGACTCTCCAACTGGAAGAACTGAAATGTAGCATCAGTGAAATAGCAAATGCAGGAGGGAAGGCAATAATAGGTTGGAGAGAGGGGAGGAAAGCCAGTTCAATGCAAGATACACCGAAGGTCAAAGATATCCAGGGGCTAAGCTGCAAGTTTACACATGGAATGCAGGAGATATGTTAGGTACATTCAAGTACAAGCTAAAATTGATGCTTAGCCATGTACTATCACAAATCTAACTTAAGGGTTATAAGGGATATATGAAGTACCTCACTATGTTACCTCATTTAACCTTAAGAATAGAATGAAGCACATATTATACCTTTGACTTACAGCTGAGGAAACTGGATCCAGAATTTAAGCAATGCTCAGACTCACTCAGTTCACTACTTTGGATGTGCCTGGGAAGGTTTGGGCAAACATCACTGCATCGTTATAAAGAAAAAAGTTACAGCCGCAGGAGGCTGAGGCGGGAGGATCATGAAGGAAAAAAGACAAATCCAAGCTACATAGTCTCAAAAAAAGTAGAAGTAGTCAACTTAATGGGAAATGATTAAGTTGTAGCTTATAAAAACTTGTGTCCTTGATAAACGTTGTAGGTATCAGTATGATTAATCTAAAAAAAGTAACAGGCAAAACAATTTCAGAATGTGATTCATAGTATATCATTTATGGGGAACATATATGCTATGCAAAGAAGTAATATTATTCATTGAGTAGAAAACATTGCATGCATCTCAAATTCATGGCAGTAGCTGCTGAAAAATATTCCACTGTATGTGATATGCTACATTTTATTTATCTATTCAGCAATCAATGAACATTTGAGGGGTACTTAATTTTGGCCTAGTGTGAATAATGCTGCTTATGTTTTGGGACAAGATAATTTTGTTTTTCTTTCAGACATACTATCACTCTATAACCCAGGCTGATCTTGGAATCACAGAAGTCTCTACCTAAGCCTCATGAGTGCTGGGGTTATAGGTGTGAGCCACAATGACCAACTGTAGAGGCCCATTTTTTGTAAACATGTTTTAGTTTGAGGAGAGGAGTGGAATAGTGGGGATAGCCAACAAGGATGTATTCTTATTCTTATTCTTATTATTATTAATAATAAGAATAATTTAAAATTTTACATGTCGATCCCAGTTCTCTCTCCATTCCACCCTCCCCCCTCCTTCCCTCCCTCCCCCCTTACCCTCTTTCCCCTGTGACATGCACCCTGGCCACCATCCCCTCCCATCCCCTCCCCATTCCACTTGTAGGGCTATGCTATCCAGGTTGGATCATGTAAATCTGTCAAGTCATTTGAAGTAGGGACTAGGACTTCTCTCCTGTCTCTAGGTTAGGGGGTATCCCTCCATGGGGGATATGTCCACAAGGATATTCTTATTTAATGGCTTTCTCCCTACCCAGGTGCTAAGGATGGAGCCCAGAGGCTCACACACAATAGACAAGGGTTTCACTTCAAAGAAACACACCCCTTAACCCCTATATTTAGCTTTTTAAGCTTCTGGACTGTTTTCCACCATTTTTACATCCCCATTAGCAGTGTATGAAGGTTCGGATGTCTTCAACACTCAATTATCTTTTTATTATACTATTCTAGTTTCTGTGAAGTTTCAATGACTTGGCTTGCATTTTCCTGGTAGCTAATGATTTTGAGTCTTTCTGTGTGATAGCAGTTTTATGTATCGTTTTGAATCATTTGAATATTTTGTTCTGTTGAAAATTGGTTTGTCTATTGTTATTGGGCTTCTTCATATAGTTTCTGCTTATTTTGTGGTACTAGGGCCTTCAGCCCACTAGGCAGGTGCTCTTCCACTGAATTACTATACCTTGTGTCCCTTCTACCCCATCTCCCTTTGAGGCAAGGTGTTGTTAGATTATCCAACATGGACTGAATTTTGTAGCAGGCAGGACTGGAGCTTGTGATTCTCCTTACTCCACTTTCCAAGGTGAGAGTGTGCACTACTGCGACTAGTTCATACTGGGTCTTTTTGTTTGAGGTGCTAGATATTAAATTCAGCGCCTTGCACACTCTAAGCAACCATTCCATCACTGTATGACATCCTCTGCTCATCATAGAGTTTTAAGCATTTTACTTGTGACAGCCTTTCTGATCTTTGGGGCTGATTGTAGTGGAAGTTTGAACATAGGAAAAATAAATGTTACCTTTCAGTGAGAAGTATATTTTTATCTTTTGTTTGTAATATATAAACAACATAATTAGATGTTCTCATAGTTCTGCAGGCTGGAAAGCACAAGATCAAGATGCCAACAAGTTGAGTCATCTGATGAGGGTGTCTTTCTGCTTCCAAGATGCTGCCTTGATGATTCATACTCAAGAGGGAGGGAACATATTATCCTCTCATAAGGGGAGGCAGGAGGCTAAGATCTGCTGATTTCATGGTCTCATTATCTCTGATTAGCTCTACCTCAGAACAATCAGTGGTACATGTAACTTTTGGAACTAACACTTGAATATAGTGTAGAGACACAGCCATGCAGCATATGGTACTTCAGCCAAACACTGAACACTTGCATGATTTTTGGTCCCATAAGATTATATAATCTAGGCACATCACAGCCACCTTTAAGTCCATTCTGATGTTTGCACAATAAGAAGTAATCTAACAATGCATTTAATCTAACAATGCATTTCTTAGAACCTACCTCCACTGTTAGAAGATGAGCGATTGTAACTACTTATCAACTGAACTGCCTACAATTTTCTTAAGAGTTTGCTTTCTGGGGCTGGAAAGATGGTTCAGTAGTTAAGAGCACTAGCTGCTATTCCAGAGGACCCAGGTTCAATCTCCAGCACCCACATGGCAGCTCACAACTGTCTATAATTGCAGCTCCAGGGGATCTAGAATCCTCACACAGACATGCAGGCAAAACACCAATACACATAAAAAATAAATTATTTTTAAAAAAAGAGTTTGCTTTGTGTCTCAATGTCTGAGAATTTACTAATCAAATTGTTTATGTGCCTGTATCTGCAAGACTTTTTGAAAAATCTTTATAAATATTTTGATATATCTCAAACATGAACACTTAAGTCTACTTTTTAAAAGGGTGGAGTCTAAGCCAATTCACTCAATCCCATTTAAAAAACTTAATAATGCATATGTAAAATTGGAGAGAGATGTTTTCCTTATTCCATTTTGGGGAAACTGGGAGTGAAGATATGGTACCATTTGAAGCTGACCAGAAAAAGCAGGTCTGTTGCCAAATGAAATGGTACAATTATCATACCAGTTACTTATTTAAATAGCATAAAGAAGCTTAGAAAATGTCCTTTTTCTTAAGTCTAAAACAATTTATTCAGAATCCCACACAAAAACAAACCATTAAAACCAACCAAGTAACCAACAATGCCTAAAACCCATATATTTGCAAATATAAAATGTCAAGACTTAAAACAATGGCTAGCCCATAGAAGTGTCCAGTAAATCATTTTAAAATACTGAATGAGTGAGTTAACATACAGAGTACATATCTTTCAGGAAGTGTTAGGAAGTAAACATTCATAAACCAGTCTTAGGCACAAGTTAGTATATATTAATTTGGGAATTATAAAAGGTAATAAATACAGCACCAGGAATTCAGGATGCAATGAACTCTTAATTGGTTAAATAGGTTTTTTTTTTTAATGGTAAATCATAAACTATAGTAAGTACTGACTGGGCGTAAAGAATCTTCTAGAATTGCTCGTGTGTTGATTCTTGACTAGCAGGGTACTGGGTGTTAAAGTACAGACTAATTCAGAGTAATTCCAGAAAGAGGATTAAGGGCTAAAATGCACAGTAACTCTAAAAGATAGGGGAGTTCCTCATTGAGAATGAAGATATTAAAGTTCCAGGGCATATTACTACTAAGAAGTCACACAAAAATGACAAATGTAAAAATGGGGATAATACAAAAAAAAAAGGAGTACAAAGAGGGAGGTGAATTGCAGTGAAATTTTAATTTTTGAATATTTATTTATACATTATTTTTAAAGCAATACTTAAAACCAATGTAAATGGATAATGAGAAATTATCCGGAGTATGTGCCAAGCTCTTGGAGACTTGCTCTATGTACACTGGAGGGTGAATGTCATTATTTTGTTCTTTAGGCTTCCAGGAAACCAACAATTATCCAATGCTACTGAAGTCTTAATGAATGAATCACTCCGGGGCTCATTAAAAGTACAACAGTAGATCATGTAGTTTGAAGTCATTAATAAGTTGCTTTAGTGATCATTGCACAGTTAGTATCCCTTCTGGGAAACCCTCATTATGAGACATCTGGGATACCTCATGTTCTCATAAATGAATACCTCAGACAGGAGGCCAAGAGGGTCCTCTTACAAAGCTGTCTTGAGAAGTTGCAGGTCAAGTTTTGTTGCACTCTAGGGTAGAGAAAGGCTGCCTTTGTTCTCAATCTTGTCCCTATGGGAAAGGTGGCTCTGCCTAGTGGGAACTCCTCAAAGACTGTTTAGGGAAGGGGTTGTCAACACTACTTTCTTGATTATAAATGGAACTATTGACAGGTCAGTGTAATGTCTGAGGTTTGCTTTAAATACCACAAAGCAAACAACACTCTCACAACAAACTAAAACTAATCATAACATTGAAGGGGATAAATTAAACAATATTGCAAAATGTTGCTAATTTTGAGACAGGATATCATGTCAATGTAATTTTTGAGGTATGCAGAAAATTTATTATACTACCTTTATGTATACTTGGCAATTCCTAATAAAAACAATTAGATAGCAGAATATATCAATAATTTTACAGAGAGTGATCGATAAATATGCAAATCTGGAAAAAGCTCCCCAGATCACCTGGATACATCTGACAGGGCCTATTCTCAATAAGCTAAAAACCAGATGATAGGTTATGGAACTTCACTAAAGAAAGAAGAGCTTCTGTCTACACCGATGACAACCTCACAGCTTCTCTGCATTACATCATGGTAGAGGAGAGCCTTAGATGGGATTCAATAGCTCCCATTCTTCCTGGGATAGTTTGCAAAAACCAACTCATCTTAGTACTAACTAGACTTAAGAACTGCGTGCGTAGTAGGGCAAGTTTTGAAGGAACTAACAGTACATGACAAAATTGTTAAGTGAGAAAAACAGAAAGTAAGGAATCAGTACACAGCTTGGGAAGTGCCTGGATTTCCTGGACCAACCTTAGTTGTCTAGGGAGGAATATCCACAGTAACATGCTCTGATGGTTAATGTGTATACAAGTGCATATGGAGGCCAGAGAACCACCTGGGTTGTTTCTAAGGAGACACTCCCATCCTGGCTAGTTTCATGTCAACTTGACACAAGCTGGAGTCATCAGAAAGGAGAGAGCCTCAATTGGTAAAAATGCGTCCATAAGGTCTGGCTGTAGGCAAGCCTGTAGGGCATTTTCTCAATTAGTGATTGATGGGGTACAGTCTAGCCCATTGTGTGCAGCGCCATCCTTAACTTGTTGGTCCTGAGTTCTATAAGCAAACAAGCTGAACAAGCTATGAGAAGTAAGCCAGTAAGCAGCACTCTTCTATGGCCTCTGCCTCCAGGTTCCTGCCCTGTTTGAGTTCCTGTCCTGACCTCTTTAAGTAAAAATAGTGCTGTGGGTTTATAAGCCAAATACTCTTTCCTCCCCACCTTGCTTTTGGCCATGGTGTTTCATCATAGCAATAGTAATCCTAACTAGGGCAATCCCACTTGTTTATTTATTTACTTGTTTTTTGAGATGGGTTTTTTTACTAGCTTGGAGCTCACCAAGTAGGCTAGGCTTGCTGACCAGAAAGCCCCAGGGACCCTTCTTTCTCTGCTTCCCCAGCACTGAAGTTATAAACACATTCCATCATGCCCAGCTTCTTAAGTTCTTATGTGCTCTCTGGGGATCAAACTCAGGTTGTGTACTTGCTGGATGAATCATATCCCTGATCTTCTTTTTGTCTTCTTCTTATCATTATATTGTTATTGTTGTTATAATTATTATTGTTGATGAGGTCTTGTTATGTAGCTCTGACTGGCTTTGCACTCACTGTAGCTCAGGCTAATCTTAACCTCCCTTGAGATTGCAGGCATGTGCCACCTACCACACTGGATTTGAGGTTACTCTTGTTAATTTGGCCGGACTGTGGCATTTCTTGGAGAAGAAAGTCTATCCAGGTATTCCCAGGGAGGCTAAGTGCTGGAGTGGAAAGAAGGTAAAGAGGAGAAATCCTTCTAGCAAAGATATCTTCTTTCTGTTTCCTAGCTATCCTGATATAAACTATTCACCTGTGCCACATCCTCCCCCTCATGAATGAATGAAATTTTGAAACTGTAAACCCAAACATGTCCTTTTTTCCTATTTTCTATAAGGTATTTTGATGCAGCAATTGACTGACTGAGCTCCAAGAAAAGATAAGGTCAAGCTCAGGGAGTCCTACATAACTGATAAACACAGTTCTGATAGGAAATGCTATTCTGTATATGTTTCTCTTATTGGTTGATGAATAAAACACTTTTGGGCCAATGAGGCAGGAAGATAGGCAGGACTAGGAGAGGAGGAGAAGTCTGGGAAAGTGTAGGCAGAGAATAGTCTCGAAGTAGCAGGCAAAGGAGTTGCAGGTCCAGCATTCTCCAGCAAGCCAATACCACATGGAAATACATAGATTAGTAGTTATGGGTTAATAATTTAGATAGAGCTATCCAGTAAGAAGCCCTACTCACCAACCAACAGTTTCATAATTAATATAGCATCTGTGTGTTCATTTAGGGCAAGGCAGATGTGGGACCAGGCTGGTGGGAAAGAGTGCTCATTACACGTTCTCATGGGACTCAGGCAAGACTAGCTAAGATGCCAGTCTCTAGTCTTTAGAGCTTGTCAGCTCAGTAAAGGCTATGTGTGTTGAGCAAGCAGAGTGGGCAAAAGAGAGCCAGGAGAAATTTCTTGTTTTGCTTATGAACATTCCTAAAATATAGAACATATTTATTCTCTCATTAGAGAAGGGACACCTTTATAAATATGCTCCCAGAAATGGCTTTCTTATTGTAAATAAGAATCAAGAACCTATCAGTCCCTAGAATTAGTTTCTCAGGTAACTATAATCCATGTCCACGAATTGGTGAATTAATAAACGGTATGGTAGTGTTCTTCCCCCTTGAGTGTTGTTATGAATAGGGCAAAATTTAAAGGTGTCTGAAAGTGAAGCAATAAGGGGCTCCAGAGTGTTGAGTATAGGAACTAGGAAGGTAGACATGAGTACAGCAAGTGCAAGCAATGACAGGAACACAGGGTCACAAGGAGCAGATAAGGCGGAGAGGGGCAGGATTGTGAAGGCTGTGAGGGTCATGAAAAGGCCTGGGATTTTACTGCCAATATAAAAAAAATCACAACAGGACTTATCCACTTTATCAATTCATAAAACATGATAAAGTTAAAAAATTAAATAGGGCAAGAATGGGATTAGGAGTGCCGGCCAGAAAGCTACCTGGTTCAAGGAATTGCTGGCTTTGACCAAAATGTTAATACTGCAAGAGGCTAAGACATGGCTGACTTCACAATGTATTTATTTTATGTTATTTTTCTTATTTTACATATCGATCCAGTTCCCTCTCCCTCCCTCCCATCCCATGCCATCCCCCCCCCTTATGCTGTATTTTAAGGCAGAGTTAAGAACCTATCTCTTAATTGGTTGTGATTGGTGGAAGGTGGCAAGATCAAAGTAAAGGGTAACAGCCTGTGGCATTAAGGGGTGGTGTCCTTTATCAAGATGGAAAGACATGGAAGAGTACATATATAGGAGTCTAGAAGGGATAAAGAACTTCAGTGTAAGAAATGAGCATGTGATTTTGAAGAACGCTCTCGGGGATCTGGGTATAGCTGTACCACCACACCCTCCATCTAGGTCTGAACCAACCAACCAGCTACTGAAAGTGAGATCCATGGGATTTCATTCTTAGTAAGCAAGAGGACATATTATTAAACTTTACAAAATGGAGAGAAAATCTTTACCAGACAGATGGCAGTCTCATAGTTCTCCTGTATCATGCCATTGTAGAGAACTTTCTGAAGGGGATTCAATAGCTGTCACTCTTCCTGGGAAAAATGCACACCTACATTTTTCATTTTAACATGCTCTAAAGAAGAGAGTGGATTTCAACTCAGAAATTCTGTGAAACAGACATAGAAGAGATTAACAGCATGCAACAGGAATCACATACTGCATAAAAATGTTTTGGTCAACAACAGTCCTCAAGGCAGTGGTTCCATAAGATCACCAATGAGCTACAAAACTCTAACTGCTCACTTAACTTAGAATGCATTTCTCATGTTTCATTCTGGGGTAAACAAGCCTGTGACATTAGTGCTATATAAGTATAGTTATATCCAGCATATGTTCCTTAAATGATGGTTTCTGGTTTACATATATACTATACTATACTAATTTTATTACCTTAAATTCCTCCCAAGAAATTGACTTCTATCACCTACGCTTATATAAACACAATCTTAGCTTCATCAAATTACTCAAACCACTCTTTGTGTAGTATAATTTATGTTTATACTGAAAGAAAAAAAGTCAACAATAATTTCCCAGAAGATGTCCCCTAAGGGATGAATGCATCTTAGAAAGCAACAAGGCCGAAAGAAGTAAGGAATTAGCTTAGGAGGTACATAGTACCCAGGTTAGAATAACTGGGTCTAACACACTTCGGAGCCCATCTTGGGCATCTGAACCATGGGTAGAGAAACAAGGCCAAAGCATGTAGAAAGCACAGCTCACCCAGGACTCAGGCAAAATGAGCTCAGATACCAATAGCCAGTCTTTGGTGCTTGTCTGTTCAGAAAAGGTTAGAATCTGTTAACCAGGCATGGCTGTGGGTTCAGTAGAATCATTCTCATTTCTATCAATGTCCTGAGCTCACTTATAAAACAAGGGTCCTGGTTTTTTCCAGTAGAGGTTTGACACTCTTACAAGTTATCAGGCTGTGCTCATAGCAGCCTTCTTGTAATTAAAAACAAAGTATCTGGTAGAGCTAATTCCCTAGTTGTTTCCTTAGTTGCTGGCATGGGGGAGTGTCTGTAAATCCTTTTTATTTTCTTCTCATATTTTTTCTTAGACAAAAATAAAAAAGATATCAAATTGAAGTACTTAAGGACTCTAGTATATTGTAGTAAATGAACTCTTTATTTCTGTTAGAAAATGAAATCTTCTACCCACCCCACCCCCATGAAATAATTGTCCTCACTAACACCCAATATTTCCCTTCATTAAACACCTCTAGTCTCCAGAGGCCAACTCAGATCCCAGTTCCTTACACTGTGAGAATTTTGTGAATATTTTTGTGAGAATGAGGTGGCCGCAAACCTCCTTGCTTCATTTCTTCCCTTCCTCTCCACTTTTTTAAGGAACAGAAATTGTGATAATGTTTTTTCAGAGTTCTATGATACAGATGTTTCTCTGCCCTCGGCCAAATCAACTTCAGTTGGTACAGCATCTGTGAAAACATCATAAACTGTCATCACAGCTGTTTCTATAGCTCCACAGAGCTGGATATCAAAAATTGCCTGTGACACTTTGGTTCAAAAATTACTATGGGTTCTCAGAAAGACATTTTCCTGAAGTCCCTTGCCCCTCTCATGTGACGAGTCTGTTTCTCTGTGAGTGCTTCTGTTCAGCTGTTCTAGTAGATGCTGTATATATTCCACAATGCTTCATCCCAAGACACATCTTGTGGTTCTGACTCTGCTGGCTTCAGCTCAGACCCTTCTGTTTCTCCCAAGAGCATTGCATCTTTCCCTGGGGCATGGATTGCAACCTAGAAATAATCCCTATCCTTAATATGATATTTAATTTAGATGGAGAAGTAGAGGTGGGAGGAGGAACAAACATGCACCCAAACTATAGTAAGCATAAGACACTGAAAAAAATAATAACAAGACCTTAGTATTTGGCCATCAATGTTTCAAAACAAGCAAAGAAAGAAGGAAGAGAGGAAGGGAAGCTGTTAAGAAATCTGGGAAAATTAAAATGGAAAAGAGCTGGCATTTTGCTATTACTCAACACAACCTTCACCTCTGTATATCGTCTACTTCAGGCCGCTGGCAAGGTTGGGCAGTAACCTGTTCTCACACTGCTTGTCTGGCAGACTCTTACAGGTCTTTATTAGTGGGTTTCATTATGACATTTTAATAGATGTGCATGATGTACTTTGATCACATTCAACATTCCTCTCCATTACACTTTCTTGTCCCTCTTGGCTTTCATATCTTTTTAAAGGACCAACAAGTTTCCTACGAGTTACAGGTGCATGGGCATCTTGCCAATGGCTATACCACTGATGAAAATGTCTCTATCATCCATTAAATATTAACTGTAGAAGTCTAGTGTAGTGACACACACCTTTAATCCCAACACTCTGGAGACTGAGTCAGGTAGATCTTTGAGTCTGATGTCATCTTGGTCTACATTTTTATAGCAAGTTCCAGGCCAGCCAGGGGTAAATAATGAGACATGTCTCAAAAAAAGAAAAAGAAAATTAACTGTGGATAAATCCTAAGGGAAGGATAGTATGAGGCCCTTCTCTCCACAGTATGTTCATTTTCTCCAAAAACAAAGGAACTGAATAAAATTTCTCCTGTTGGCCAGATTTTCTTTAGTGTAGGAGAAGCTATTCCAAGAATGCAGATAGAATAGAGAGTAAAAAAGAGAATGTTGCTAATCCACCTGCCAATTACTTTAACACATTATTCATTCTTCATAATAGACCCCAGGCTAGTAGATGTCTATCACCTGCCCATAGAAATACTGTAGCTCTCAGCAGCAAAGCAGGGGACTAAGCACTGGGAAGAACGCTGGTACTCATGTAGAGAACTCCTACATGTAGCTCCTAGTGCTAGTAGGAGAACACTAGCACTCCCTTTCCTCTCACAGCCATTGGGACTTGTCTTCTTTCCAGCCCCATTAGCCTTTTCTTCTAGTTTTTCTTTTCCTATGCGGTCTTCACCTAGTTTATGATCTCTGCTCTTCTTTACCACTCTTGCTCCCCTTTCATCTCTAAGTCTTTGTGCTGGCTAGACCTATGTCAACTTGACACAAGCTAGAATCATTTTGGAAGGGAGTGTCTCTATTGGTAAAATACCCTCACCAGGCTGGCCTATGGACAAGCCTGTAGTGCACTTCCTTGATTGATAACTAATGGTGGAGGGTGATGCCTTCCTTGGGCTGGTGGTCCTGGATGGTATAAGAAAGCAGACTGAGCAAGCCATGGAGAGCAAGCCAGTAAGTAACACTCCTCCATGGCCTCTGCATCAGTGCCTACCTCCAGGTTCCTGTGCAGGCTTCCCTTTGTGATGAACTATGATGTGGAAATGTAAACAAAATGAACCCTTTCCTCTTCAATTTGCTTATAGTCATGGTTTCTCATCACAGCAATAGAAATCATAACTAAGACAGGCTTTTAATTTGTATGTTCCTCCTCCCCTTCACTGCCTTTTATTGTAAGAATTTAGGTTCTGTTTAGTATGGTGGCACAGTCCTACAATCCTGCTACTTGAAAGGCTTGGCATGGGAATTACACATTGAAGGGATATGTGGGCTATATAGTGAACTCCCATATCAAATCTGAAGGCTCCAGTATATAGTTCTGACTCCATGTCCACACACACAGCCCTGATTACACTTAACAGGGTTCAAAACAAGAAGATATGAATGTGGGAAAGAGAGTTTTAGGGAGAGTTGACAGAGTGAGAGGTGTGGGGATGAAGATAATCAGAATGTATTATAAGAAATTATCAAAGAAAGATGTAATTAATAAAAATAAATGCAAATTTAAAAGTAGGACAGGTAGCTCATTTAGTATGTTGTGCAAGCCTGAGAACCTGAGTTCCATACCCAGCACATCCGTAACAGCCAGGCATGGTGGCTCCTATATTCTAATGAAGGAGGGTGGAAGGCTCACTGGCTAGCCAGTCTGGAGAAACATGGAGAGCTCAGGTTCAGTAAAGATCAGTGAGGGACCCTGATGGAAAGCAAAAGAGGAAGACATCCGAAGTTGATCTCTGATCTCAAAATGAACAGCTGAGTGCTAGAACACACATGATGGGTGTGCACATGCGCACGCGCACACACACACACACACACACACACACACACACACACCTGGCAGAACTCTTGCCTAGCATACTCAAGGGCCTAGTTCCACCCTAGCTGCAATCTCTAGCACTGAAAAAGAAAATTTGCTTTTTATCTTCTTAGACAACACCAGTATTCTTCATTTGTCATAGTTCCAAAGTCAAAATGCAACTTTTTCCTAAAGTGTGTTAAGCCTTCACTATCTGTAAAACAGTAGACGACTTTTCCTATGTGCTTATACTTCAGATCTTACCTTAAGTGTCCCAAAGAACAACAGAAGTGATTTAACCTATAATTTAAACTAACTTTCCCCACCCCCATGATTTCCATCATCGTCTCGTTTTGTGGTACATGACAGCAATGTTTCTCTCACCCAGCCCCTCACTTGCTCAGGGTCCTCTGCAGGAGCTCAGCCAGGGTTACCGCCTTTTCCATGCTCTGCAGATGCTGTTTCTCCACCTGAGACTGCACCGCCCTTGGCAGAATGGTCAGAAACTGTTCTAGTACAAGCAGTTCCAGAATTTGATCTTTCGAGTAGATCTTTGGTCTTAGTCACAGATAGCATAATTCTCGAAGCTGGCTGACAGCCTCAGGGGGGGCAGCCACTTTGTGAAAACTAAAGTTCTAGAAGTGCCAGCAAAAGCTCTTAGGTTTAGGGCTGTCTTTTTGTGGAACAGATTTTATACTTTGACCCTTCTTGTGTCAGGCTCCTTGGGATATCATAAAGCTTTGATTGGAGGGTCCAGATACTCAACCACTTCCAGATTCACCATCACCATTCTGCTCTTTTACCAGATGTGCTCCTATGCTGGACACTATACAAGTGTCATCTTTGACAGCAGAATCACAGGCTGGTCTGGAGTAAAACTCAATGAAAGAATCTTCTTCCTGAAGGCACCTAAGACAGGATGGTGAGGTAAGGGAAGCACTGTCATGATGATCCGAAGATTTGCTACTTAACAAAAGAAAACAGAAAAGGTCCTGACATGCCCCCATTTAATGTAAACTACTATGGATTAAAGAGATGGTTCAGCACTTAAGAGCATTTGAGGCGATAGCAGAAGTGCCCCGGAGTTACCAGTCACAGAATAGCTCACAACTGTCTGTAAATACAATTCTAGGGGATCTGATACCGTCTTCTGACCTCACTGGCACACAGGTGGTATACACACACACTTGTGTAGACAAATCTTTAAACAGCAACAACAAAAAAATTAATCATAAGCTTTGGTTCCTTCTCTGTGTCTATGGGTATTTTGCTTCCATGTATGTCTCTATCTCTTGCGTGCGTAGTGCCCACAGAGGGAATTATAGATGATTGTGAGCCGCTTTGTGGATGCTGGGAATCGAATCCAGGCCATCCAGAGCTACACAGTGAGACATTGTCAGAGGGGTATGCTCGGTGGGAGAAAAAGAGAGAAAGCAAAAGAGAACAGAGCTGGTGATTAAGGTGTCATTTTACTGATTTTCTATTTCTTCGAGCGCTATTTAGACCTGTAAGTGGGGTTTAGTGGGGGTTCAGTTTGAAGCAAACTGAAATGTTGCCCAACACGCCACAAGCATGCAAATAAATGGTCAGTTTCTTGTTGTCCACTGTGGTTCTGGAGACGCGAGCCTCTTCCTGCCTTTGCATCAGCGTAAGATACTTTTGAAACTACACTGGCCAGTTTTCTCACGCTAACAGTGGCCAGGCATAAAAGCGCCAGGGAAGGCAGGGACGTTTCTCTAGGGTCACGGTGGATGCTGCCCTGCGGTCCCCACGTCGGCCCGGTGCAGGTGTAGGATGCCAACGCCGGGCTTCCAGGCCTGACCACGGCCTGGCTTCGGACACTTCCCCCACGGGCAAAAACGCAGTAGCCTAGGGTCTGCTGCCTCCTAGTACCAGCTTACACTCTTAGCAGAGGCGGCCTGAGAGTCAGCATCCCGGTTACCTCCGAGAGCCCGGCTTGGGAAGCCGCTTCCGGCTTGCTCACCGGCGAGCCGCTACCTTCAGCTGCACAGCTTTTCGCGAAAACCAGCTGGAGGCAGCGGGAGAACCGAGCGAACCGAGCGAACCGAGCGAACCGAGCGAACCGAGCGAACCGAGCGAACCAAGCGAACCGAGCGGGGCGGGGGGCGGTACAGGGCGGGGGGAAGTGTCAGCGCAGCACAGCCTCGCACAGCGCCACCGCGCTCTGCTTCCCGGAGACAGATGTCTCCCTTCTTCAAGTGGGTTAGAGAGCGCGCTCTATGGAGAGCAAAATGGTGTTCCCGAGGTTTCGAGGTTTCGGTTTCACCAAGGAGTGAAGCCTGAGCTTATGGGTCTATGCTTGAGCGAGCATCCTGGGGGTTAACGCCCCCGACTTTCTGGGCCTGGGGGAGCCTAGAGTGGCCATATAGCACAGATGGACCGTAGGGCATCACCACCTCGCCTCCCCGCCATCCCAGCAGACATTTGGACCGCTAGTGTCTGGGGTCATCTCGTGGTATGGTGCCTGCCCCTCTGTGTGCTGTGCTCACTGCCTGGACCCCTGTTCAAACCTTCCTTCGGGACTATGAGGGTTTTGAATGCCTACCGAATCACGTGGTGTTTTCCTCCCAACTGTTAGTTTTTGTTTTGTACTTTATTTTTTTGTAGATAGGTTTTAATCTGGGAAATAGATTGTTCGTGTTTCCCTTGACAAAGAAATTGAGACCTTATAAATGATTTGCTCAGTGCCACACAGTTATCAGTGGAGGTTGTTGATATCCTGGCTTCTCCCTCTCCCCGGGTCTTGGGTAACCTGGACCCGTTCCTGCTCCTAACTCCTCTCCTTCTCCTGTCCCTCCTCCTTAGCACCCGACTGTCACTCTGCTCCAGCCCTCTCCTGGGCCTGGGCCTTCTCCTTAGGGAACCTCTCTAATCCTTGGCTCTCTTCCTGCCCTGGGATCACTCTTCTCTGGGCGACCTTCCCTCACCCTGGGATCCATCTTTGACAGGTGATCACACCTCACGGACAACTCAAAGGCTGTCAAAGGTTGCATGGCTGTGTCCTGCGTGTGTTTGGTGACTGCATAAGGATCCTGCATGCAGAACCATTTGGAGCTGGGGCAGAGCGAAGCTGGGACAAGCGCAGCTCCATGACTCCAGTTTCAACTGCCCCAACTGCTAAGACTCGTTTTAATCTTTTCCTTTATAAGCGAGCGCCTCTGGCTTGTTCTCTCTCTCTCTCTCTCTTTCCATTTCTGCCCCAATCGGTTAACACCTACTGTTATAATAAAGCTTGAAGGGAACCTTGCATGGATTCCATGGCAGGCAAGGGTGACTGAGGCAGGGGACAAACACACCGGGCAGACAGACCTTAAGTGGTAAGTTTTATTAGAAAGGGAAGGGAGGGGGAAGGAAAGAGAAAAGATGTAAAGAGACATAGAGACAGAGAACAGACAGAAAAGAAGGAGACAGGATAAGGGGATCAGTAGGAAAGAGAATGAGGGAAAGAGCAGGAAAGAAGAGTGCAAGTGGGCGGGGTCTGTCTTTTAAAGGAGTCCTTTGTACAGGCTTTGCAGACTAGTACTCATGGAACCCTGGGCTGACCAGAGTGGCCAGCATAATGTCTGAATCCTTACACCTACCTCTCCCTTCACTCCCTTTCCCAATAAACTCCAGTTGGGTTTGTTGAGTTTGGTGGATCGTGTTTCATTGCCCAAAGCTGCAGTAAGAACAACATGGGTGCTGAACCAGAATGTGGGCTTTCCTGTTGTCATAAAGTCTGCATTTTTCCATCATTGTACTTCCCTGAAGGTGGAAACATTGTTTTCATGTTCTCTAGCAATGCCTAAGTATAGACAACTGCACAAGAGAAGTTATCCCTAAATGTGTACCTGTCATATGCTTTGGATTCTTGTTGATCTCCAAATGTTTGTATACCAGTAAAGGGATTACTTACTTATTAAGTGGATTAATTGTATGTAACCAGCACCAATGTCCAATAAGCCCGTACTTCAACAGTGTAGTTAAAGGAATTGCCCAGTTTCACACCTATGGAGAACACAAGGCAATAAAAAGGCATAAATCACCCTGTTGAGAACTCAAAGGAGAAAGCTGATTTGGGGTTTTGGGAATTATCACAGGCAGCAGACTTGGGACACATGCCAACCATAAAGAAAACTTAGGAGTTTGTAAGACTGGAAGTATGCTTTCCTTGAGCTGGATGGACTACATTGAAAGGAAGAAGGAGTTTATAAATTTTTTAAAAATTATGCGATTCTTATTTTGGAGTCTCGAATGGGAAGAGAAAATTGCATTTAAGAAAGGAAAATAATGGGTTCAACATCTAACATTAATGCACAAACTGACTTAGTGGAGCCCATTCTATGTGGAGAGAGACATTTTGCTCAACCTAGACACAGGAGTGTTGGGGTGGAGAGGTGCCTTGGTCCTGCCTCAATGATGGGACAGACTTAGTAGAATTCCTAGGGGAGGCCTTACCCTCTCTGTGGAGAAGATGGGAAGGGGGAGAAGGAGGAGAAGAGAGAAGGGGAATTGGGGTTGGAATGTAAAAAATAAATTAATAAAAAAAGAAAGTTAGGAAAACTGAAAAAAAGAAAGGAAATAAGGTTTTATTTTGCTTGTGAGCTTTCTAGAGACGTTTATCTGGAGGTGAGCTTAAGGTGAGAATGAAAATGAGATGCTGTTTTCTTTTTGCTCTGGGATAGAATGTTATATGACTCTGAGGCATAGCTCCTGACCCTTTTTTAAGCATTACAGATTAAACAGACACTAATGAACATTTGCTTGTCACTTGAATATGTGTTAAAAAACATTCTCCTTAGAATCTCAATCTGATTGTAACTTATTTTCTTAATGCTAGTTTCAGAACAAGTGGACAGTAAAGCCTTTAGTATTAAGATGCAGATTGCTTTGTCCAGTATTGAGCATCTAATTAAAACCATTAAGCCAGGCAGTGGTGGCACACAGCCTCTACCCCAGGATTCGGTGGGGCAGAGGAAGGTGGATTTCTGAGTTTGAGGCCAGTCTGGTCTACAAAGTAAGTCCCAGGACAGCCAGGACTACAAAGAGAAATCCTGTCTCAAACAAACCAAAAATCAATCAAACAAAACAAAACAAAAAACCACTATTAACTGAATGAATGAAATGCTCCAAGTATTGTGCTTAGATATCTCTAATAAGCCTTAGCCATAACATAAGGAGAATTCTGGTTAAATGGACCTGTGGAGAAAAAGCAAAGCAGGGCACAAATGGTAAATAAGACCAATGATAGCTTTCCAGTATAAAGTTTGGTGTCATAGTTGCTTATCCTATCTGTGGGACTACAAAAGTTGCACCTTTTGAACTCACCTTCCCTTGTTTTGGCTCTGTTTTAAAAGTAATTTATATGCAGCTGGGAAACAGTGAAAGCAAACACCTTAGGTTAATTCTGAAAGACTCACAGAATTCGTATTGGATCACACGCAGACTATCCAGAGTTATTGGTACTGCTATTGGCTAACAAGTGTTCTTTTCTTTTCCTGTTTATAATAGATGTTACTTAATTGTTCCAACTACAATTACTTTTCCTTATTTCTTTCTTTTTATGACAGGTTCTCATTATTCAGCCCTGGCTGGCCTGGAACTCACTGTGAAAAGCAGGTTGGCCTCAAACTCAGGGAGATCTGCCTGTCTCTGCTTCTAGAATGCTGGGATTTTTTTTTTTTTTTTTAAAAAGCTGTTTGTAAGATGGGCATGGTGGTTCATACTTGTAATCACAACATCTGTGTAGTTGAGGCAAGGTGGCTGTCATGTGTTCAGGACCAGCCTCAACTACACTGTGAACCCTATCTCAAAAGGAAGGGGGAACTTTACCCTTACCTAAAGAACTCCATACCATCATTCTTCCATGATCACCTTAATGCTCCACAGCTCAGAGTTGCTGTTTCTTATGGTGCAGGTTAGAGTAAGACCAATGATGGCCTCTCTTGAGTCTCTAGATGAGACAAATGAAGGATTTCATGTAGTTAGGACATAAATGGGACAGCCAGACTGATCTAAAGGAGAAATAACTGAGGTACTAATCGTTTTCCTTATTTTTCTGTCATATTTTTTCTATAGCACCTAGAATGGAGTATAGTGAAGTTGTGGTTCTTCCCATGAAGTTGTGTATCTGGAATAAAAACCGTGACATCTAAATCAGGCATTTCAGAAGACCTTTAATGGCTCTCAGCATCATCTGGAGAACCTGAAAAGGAATGTTGAAGGAACAGAACTTGTCTCAGGGTTTCTATTGCTGTGAAGAGACACCACAAGCATGGCAACTCTTACAAAGGAAAAACATTTGATTGGGATGGCTTTCATTTTCACAGCTTTAGCCCATTATCTTCCTAGTGCAACATGCTGGCAGACATGGTGCCGGAGGAGGAGCATCTTCACTCACAGGCAACAGGAAGTGGTCTGTCTCACTGGACATGGCTTGAGCATATATGAGATCTCAAAGCCCACCTCCACAGTGACACACTTCCTCCAACAGAGCCACACCTAGTCCAATAAAGCCACACCTCCTAATAGTGTCACTCCCTTTGGGGGCCATTTTCTTTCAAACCACCATATTACACTCCCTGGCCCCCAAAGGCTTGTAGCCATATCATAACGCAAAAATGCATTCAGTCCAACTTCAAAAAATCCCCATAGTCTGTAACAGTCTTAACAATGTTTAAAAGTCCAAAGTTCCAAGTCTTTTCTGAAATTCATGCAGTCTCTTAACTGTACATTACCATTCCAAAATGTAAGGAAGAGAGCTTAGTCAGGAAATAGTAGACCAAAGCAAGACCAAAACCCAGCTGGGCAAACTTTAAACTCTGCATCTACGTGATTGATGTCAAAGCACTCTTCAGATCTCCAACTCCTCTCAACTTTGTTGACTTCAGCACACTTCTCTCTTTTGAGCTGGTTCCACTCCCTGTTAGCAGCTTTCCTTAGCAGGTATCCCAGACTCTGGCAATCCAGGCTTTGCCTTCACAGCTTTATGCAATGGCCCTTCTACTAGGCCTCCATTTAGGGACACCCCTGACAAAGCCCTGGCCTCAGAGGCTTTTCTTAGTGGCTGAGACAAATTCCATAGCCCCTCTCTTCTGTCCTTAGCTACAGAACCGAAAGACCAAAGTTGTCAAGTTCTGCTGCTTGCTGGGTCTAGAACATGGCCCCCTTGTTCAATTACATCATCAACTTTCTTTTTTGCATGGTTTCCTTTACTTCCTAAGCTTGACGGTTCTGAAACTTGCTCTGTAGACCAGGTTGGCCTTAAACTCAGAGATCCACCAGCCTCTGCCTTCCTAGTGCTGGGATTAAAGGCATATACCACCTCTGGCTCTAAGCGTTTCTTTAATTCTCTTTCACAAATTGGAATTTTGGCTGGGTAGGATCTTGCCCTGAGGTCACCAATCGCTTTATTCCCTTTCCTAATGTTTATTTTCTCTCCTTGCACATGGTCCATTTTCTTTCAAACCACTACAAGAGCTATGGAAGAATTTCCCTTCTAAAGGACTTATAAGGGATCATCAAAATCTGTATAGACGTACCTTGAGTTGTATAAGCTTAGGGTCTGGTTAATTTTGGTGTGGGGTATTATTTGTTTGTAAATTTTTAACAATAAAGTTTATAAAACTAAAAAAAGAACTTATGAGATAAGTTGATCAGAAACACCAATGTTTAAATTCTTCAGGCAGTTGAATCTTGGTTTAAGTAAAATTTACACTGAAGAAAAATTAAACTCTGAAATACAAAACATGTCATGTAGTACCCTGATGTGAATTCAGGAAAACAAATGAAAGGGCAGATTTTTGTTTTTTTAGTTCTAGTAAAATATTTTGCATGCCTTATAGATTCCTATGTAAGAATTGCACAATTTTGAATATTAGTTGAGATCCCAAATATAAAGCCATTTTATGAAAATATATTTGGAATACTCAAGGAAGAGGATCTGAGATTGGAAAAGTGCCAGTAAATGCTAAGTGCCTGTGTACAGGTTGCTTTGGAAACACAGAGACACTCACAGCTCACTGCTTTCTTGACTGAAAGGAAAGTTAGATTGTAGTCATGTGTACAACTACTAACCTGTCTTCACTTAAAGGATTCCACACTATTTCCAACCAAGTTCCTGCTCTCCAGATTTCCAGTGTCAGGATCCTTAGGTTTGTAGACTCACTAAATATATAAACTTGCTTGGAAAATGCTGTTTAGAGCAACACAAACACCTTTTTATTTATTTATTTAGAGACAGGTTTTCTTTGTGTAGCTTTGGAGCCTGTCCTGGAACTAGGTCTTGTAGATCAGGCTGGTCTCGAACTCACAGAGATCTGCCTGCTTCTGCCTCCAGAGTGCTGGGATTAAAGGTGTGCACCACCACTGCCCAGCTCACCATTATCTTTTCTAACAGTGAGGTAAGATCAGGTTTTGGAAGAGGTGGAGTGACACTGTAGCTCTGCTAAACACAATTACTCCATCATTGCCTCTGAGTCTCCACACTTTTCTCAAGCACTGCATCCCATCCTCATCTGCTCTTGTGGGAACGCCTCTTGGTTGCTTCCTTCTTTGCTTTGTCACTTTCCCTGTGTTGAGTTAGGGAAAATATGCAGGTATCCCTGTTATTCCTGACTGGGGGAATAAGCACAGAGCGCCAAAGACTGACTTCCTCTGCCTTACAATGGCAGCTTTGAGCAGGTCCTTACCTCTCTAGCTTGCACTTTAGACACTACTTTTCTACTGCAAAAAGGCCCTCTGGAGCTTTGATTTCTTGTTCAAAAAAGTCTTTCCCCCTGTATTCTAAGGCGTTTCCCATTTCTCCTGTTTTGTTGTCTGTAGTCAAATTCAGAATGAATAGGAGAGGAAATATGCTACAGTCATTGGGAGGAGAAAACAAAGGTTCTAGGTAGGGCTGAATCTGGGCTACATCTTGAAATTGTGGTGGATGAATTTAGTATCAGTACACCAACATTTTACGACATTAAAAAGAACAAACATTTATCTTGGATTTTGTGCTGAAACGGGATATGCCATTAGTAGGGACTAAAAAGAGAAAGAGGATGATAGGGGGCAAACATGGTGATGTAGATGATGCACTTTACATGTGGTACCAACAGAAGTGCTTGTCTGGTATCCCTGTTAAATGTATGGGGCTGCAGGCTGCTGCAAAAAGATCTGCAGTGCTTGGGCAAACAGACTTTAAGGCCTGTATGGGTTGGCTCTTTAGATTTTGAAATAGGTGTACAATTGGGGATCTGTAGGCAGAGTTTTTTATTGGGACCACCAGCTCCCCACCAATAATCACACAGAGATTTTATATTAATTATAAATGCTTGACTGATAGGTTTGCTACTAACTGGCTCTTTCAATTTAAATTAACTCTTTTTTTATTTATTATTTTTACATCCCAACCCATTCTCCCTCCCCTTATCCCTCCTTCCCACCTTCCCCCATCTCACCTCCCATCTACTCCTCAGAGTGGATAAGGCCTCCCTTGGGAAGTCAACAAAGTCTGGGATACCAAGTTGAAGCAGGACCAAGCCCCTCCCCTCGAGTTAGGCTGGGCAAGGTATCCCACCATAGGTAATGGATTCAAACAGCCAGTTCATGTACCTGGAAGAGGCCCTTAACTGTCAATTCAAGCCCCATAACTGTCACCTACATTCCGAGGGCCTAGTTTGGTCCCGAGCAGTTTCCCTAGGCGTCAGTCCCGAGTCTGTGAATTCCCATGACCTCGAATCAGCTGACTCCGTGGTTTTCCCCATCATAATCTTGACCCCTCCCCCACCCCTTGCTCATATGATCTTCCTCTCTTCAAATAAGCTTCAGGAGCTCAGCCCAGTGCTTGGCTGTGGATCACTGAATCTTCTTCTGTCAGTTATTACATGTAGGTTCTATGATTGGAGTTAGGGTGGTCACTAATCTAATTACAGGGGAAGGCCAGTTCAGGCATCCTCTCCACTATCGTAGGAGTCTTAGCTGGGGTCAGTCACCCTTGTGGATTTCTAGGAGTTCCCCTAGCAACAAGTTTCTCCCTAACCCCATAATAGCTCCCTCTATCATAATATATCTTTCATTGTTCTCCCTCTCAGTCCCTCCAACTTGGGCATCTTGATCCCCCATGTTCCCATCCCCATTCCCTCTCTTTTACTCCCCTCCCAGTTTGCCCAGGAGATCTATTTCCCCTACCTGGGGCCCTCCTCGTGTGTTCCTTTTAGGGTCCTCCTTTTTACCTAGCTTCTCTGGGGCTGTGGATTGTAGTCTGGTTATCCTTTCCTTTATGTCTAATATCCACATCATACCATGTTTGTCTTTCTGGGTCTGTGTTACCTCAAATTTGCCTGCAAATTTCAAAATGTCATTTTTTTTAAACCACTGAGTAATACTCCATTGTGTAAATGTACCACATTTTCTTTATCCATTCGTCAGCTGAGGAGTATTTAGGTTGTTTCCAGGTTCTTGCTTTTACAAATAATGCTGCTATGAACATAGTTGAGCAAATGCCCTTGTGGTGTGAATGTGCTTCTTTTGTAACTCGTGTTTGTTTGTTTGTTTGTTTTTGTTTGTTTTTGTTTTTCGAGACAGGGTTTCTCTGCATTATTTTGGAGCCTGTCCTGGAACTTGCTCGGTAGACTGGGATGGCCTCAAACTCACAAAGATCTGCCTGCCTCTGCCTCCAGAGTGCTGGGATTAAAGGCGTGCACCACCACTGTCCGGCCTCCTATTTCTTGTCTGTGTTCCACCATGTGGTGGTACCTTTTCCAGCATAGCATGTTCATCTCCTGCTTCCTCCACTTATGGCTACCAATTTTACCCAGTGGCTTCTTGGTCTGGTTCTCCTGCCTAACCTCTTTCTGCCTGTCTGTAGACCACTTGGCTCCTTATTAAAACAATGATAGCAAAACATCTTTACAGTGTACAAAAGGAATATTCTACAGCAGGAACCAAAAGGCATGGGATATGTCCAAGGTTCAGCATCAAAACAAACAGAGCCATTTTGACAAAAATTGTCTGTGATGATGAAAGAGAAAAACTAGCCCAGGTGTCCACTGGGGCCGAGACTGTCCTCTTTTGGAAGTCAATGCCAAAGAACAAGCAGGCATAGCTGCCTACCAGGGAGGAAAACAAAGAATGGTTGTCTGCCCTCATCTGCAAATGCAGATGGATCTTATGAACTAAAGTCAGTCATTATTGGAAGAGCTAAGGTACCCAAAAGTGTAAAAGAGGACATAGGTCCATTGTCTGTGATATATAAACCTAGTAAAGATGTTTGGTTCATGAGAGAATTGTTTTCAGAGTGGTTCTTTCAAAATTTTTGTTCCACAGGTCCAGAACTTTTAACTAAATGTTTTAATACTTTATGAAGACGACTCAGGACATTGTCACTTCTGGGCAGTTCTCCAGTTCACCTCCCTGCCGATGGTTCACATTAGCTGATGGGAATGGCAGAATAAAATGCATGCTCTTGCCCCCTAATACTTAATTTCGATTCACCCAGTGAATCAAGGCCTCTTTACTGCTCCTAGTACCTCATTTAAGCATGCCACGAAAAATCTGATCCACAAGAAGCCACCTGGCATCTAAACCAGGTGGCAAGGCCCAACAAAAGGATCACTCTGTTACTCTGGGTAACAACCAAACTTGTTTGATCAACAAGCCACACAGGCAGCTTGGCCTGTGTTAATCCTCAACACTCTCCTTTGTCCTAAGTCTATTTTCCCCAGGAAAACTCAGCAAGTTGGACTTCACTGGGCCACCCACTACAGGGATGGTTGGAGAGCTCAGGACACAAGCTGTTGCTCCCTGGATCCTTGACAAGTTTCATCCAACCACATATTTGAGGGTTCAAATGCACCCAAATCCTCATTGAGTCTCTTCCTGAAAGAATATACCCTACTCCAATGCTGGGGGAACACTGTAGAAGAGTGAATGAAAAGAATGTAAGTAAAACCCCTTCCTATTTTACACTGTCCAGCATAGAGTAAGTATGCTGAGGGAAGACTGACAAATAAACTTCATATCTCCATATAAGGGACTCAAATGTCCATTCCTACTAGATACCTTAACCAGTGGATAGAGGCATTCTGCCACTAAAATAGGCAAGGTTCCAAAGGTAGCCACTGTCCTAATATTCATCTCAAGCTCCCTCAGTTCATACTGTTTTTGTTTTTGAGACAGGGTTTCTCTGTGTAGCCTTAATTGTCCTGGAACTCACTCTGTAAACTATGCTGGCTTCAAACTAACAAAAAGTTCCTGCCTCTGCTCCCCAAATGCTGAGATTAAAGGTGTGTGCCACCACCACCCAGCCCAGTCCATATAGTTTTATTACACCCTGGCTGTCATTTTGAGCATTACTTGCCAAGTGTGTAAAGCTCTTAAAATTATCTCCATGTGGCCTGACAGTGTTTCAGAAAGATTAAAGGGGCTAACCCAATGGGACTCACCCTTCCTAAAGCTGTAGCCCTTTAATACATTCCACATTACAGTGACTACCAACCCTAAAATTGTTTCATAGCTACTTCCTAACTGTAATTTTGCTACCATTATAAATCAAGACATAAATATATACAGGATGTCTAATACATGACCCCCAATGGGGTCACGACCCACAGGTTGAGTACTGCTGGGCTAAGTGATTGCTTGCTCATTGCACTGATTCAAGACTCAACATTGGCCTACCTACTCCCCAATTGAATTTGAAATCTTATATCACCTGTGAGTGCTCAGCTCCAAACAGGACATCTGTTGTTAACCCCCCTTCCAAGATTCCAAGATCGTAAAACAGGGTGGAAAGAAAGAGCTGAAGGGTAGGAAAGAATGCTGTAAGATGCTGTCTTGTGGATGAAAGTCACTCATGCACTCACTGTGGCTATGGTTAGCTGCACGAGATACAGTCAAAATCCCAGCATGGCTAGAAGGTACTAGTGATACCTCGACAGCCACTGGCAGGGAGATATTTGGAGGGGATGTGGCTGGATGTGATTGGCCATGTTCCAGTTGGATGACCCCAAATATATGCACATATAGGCAGTACTAGCTGTACTCGGGGGTGTTATAAAAAAATTATATTTGGGGTGGGGACATGTTGAGGAGAGTATATGGGAAGAATGAGGGATAGATATAATCAAAATATACTGTATACATGTTTGGAATTCTCAAAGAATAAAAAGAGCTGGGAGATGGCTCAGTGAATAAAGGTACTTGCTGTCAAGCTGACAACCAGAGTTTGATCCCCAAGATTTACAAAGAATAATAACAGACTCATAGACAGACAAGACAGACAGACACACCCACCCATAAAATCACCCATGCAGATACTACATGATCTAACTGGTGTTGATGTGTTGTGTACCTTTTCCTGGGCATATGTAATCAAAATGTCTGTCACCCAGATAGGTACCAATGGCAAACTAAAGAAAGAATTCAACCCATGTCAAGATTAGTGATTCAGTGAAGTTTCTTGAGCCTAGAATTTTCTCAACTTTGTATGGGGATTTAGAGGCCACAGGCCCTATGATGTCATGCTTCAGGAGCCACCCAACCCTCCTCCCCCCTTTTTGAGACTCTCACTGGGGCCTGGAGCTTATCTACCATTTAGGCTAGGCAGGCTGGCTGGCTGATTGGCCAGCAAACCCCAGGGGTCCACCTTATCAGTGCTGTCCTACTCCACAGGACCAGGACACAATTACTTCCCTCACTTTCCTTTCAAACCACCACTGCTCACCTCCAATGGAAAAGGCCTGAAAGTTAAACGGAGAGAAACACAAAAATGATTTTCTAAAATTTGGTCCAGAAAGCCAAGCTTTTGTACATACTAATATGAGCCAAGAGCTGGGGTGAGAATGTGAGAATAAGGATTTCTCTGACAGACTCCTGCTAAAAGACTGTTCTGTTCATCTTGTCCTCCAAAGAATAGCTAGTCAGATAGCTTCCTCTGGAGAGGATAAGAAGGGTTCCTGGTATCTGATTTCCTACTCCCAGAGTGTTGGGATCTAATTTTCTCAAAAGATAAACACTCCTATGATTCCTATTCCAAGCCCCCTTCTAAAACATAATGTTTACTTCTGAATAATTCTGCCCTTCTTTTTTTTAATCTCTGCACCATTAATGATCAATGGCTGTTGTATCAAGACCATTATTAGATTCCCTCCTGGGAACCAGTTTTGCAAGACAGTCTGTCTTTAAAAAGCCTGATCTATTAAGATCCTATGTTGAAATCATTATTTTTGCATGCTAATCTAAAACATTAAAAAACAAAACTAAACAAAAAAAACCAACCCACTTCACAGGAATACAGCATCCTAAACAGAGCTGCAAAGATCTATAAGAAGAAAGGGAAAGAATAATCTTTGAAGACCCTTCATCACCCCAGCCACCATTCATTTCAGCCTCATCATGTTAGCAAAGAACAGTCTAACCCGGGATCCCACCAGTCCAACACCTTGCTTCAGCCAATCTAGTGCTCCCTTTGTTAGAACCTACACAAGGAAAGAACACTTAATCTGAAACATAACACAAAGGTCCTCAATGAAGACTCATACATACCATGTTTCCTGGGAGATATTTATTATAACCTTTCAAATATTTTCAACAGGGAAAGACATAATTCCTAATTTTTTTAGGATGTTTTCTTTTTTTTTATTTGTTTCTGAAGAATCATGGAACCTTCCACCCAGAAACTTGTCTCTAGAGCTCTACGCCCCTTTTGACAGGTGGAAGAATTTTGATGTCTGAAAAGGTGGACTGTAACCACACACCCATCTAATCTGTAAAATACTGGGCTTATCTGCAGATTCTACCTATAACTTTCTATGTCTCTTGTTCCCTTTTCTTCTGAGGTCACCTTATATGCCAATGTGCACCCCTGCCAAACTGCTCACAGGGGTATTGTAGTGGCAGAACTAGACTGCCCAGGACTTCCCAGCCAGGGCCTTTCAAAAAGATGCAACTTAAAATCAGTCTTGTTGACCTTCAACTGGTCTCCCAGGAGACCTAGCCCTTCCATCTTTAGGGCCTCAGGAGTCCAAACTCTCCTGCTAAACGTCACAAATTAAGGAGGGAATTGAAGTCACATGTAAAAACTGTTGGAATACTAGAATCAGTACAGCACCCAAACCCTACCTTAGTCAAACAA
The DNA here is from genome assembly GCA_030556225.1 of Cricetiscus sungorus. NCBI lineage: Eukaryota > Metazoa > Chordata > Mammalia > Rodentia > Cricetidae > Cricetiscus > Cricetiscus sungorus. The sequence goes on from JANBXA010000069.1 coordinate 10,127,143, forward strand.
TAAAGCAGGTGCACCTGAAAGCAGGGGGACTTCATAGAAAGTGCCCTGAGCAGGGTAGATCAAGCTACTTCAATTCTTACTTCTGGAGACTCAACTTTTCAGTTTTAAGCTAGTTCTTCACCTCTGTGTCTCCCTTAAAATAAGTTCACTTTCTCTTTTTATTAATTTCCAGCAAAATACACTACACATGGACAAAGAATACCAGCTCTGGATAAGACAAGTTTCTGCCAAACTGGAGCAAAAAGAAACCCCACTGTTTCTAACCGGTGTGAGTTCTCTGGTGACTTGTAAGGCGTGAGCTCCGAGAGAAACTTTCTCCACATTCGGAACACTTATATGGTCTTTCTCCTGTATGGGTTCTCAGGTGACGAATCCGGTTGGAACTATGAGAGAAACTGTCTCCACACTCATGACAGGTGTAGGGTTTTTCTCCAGTGTGAATTCTCTGGTGCCTGATTAAGTTCGATCTATGAGAGAAGTTTTCCCCACAAAGGGTGCACTTATATGGTTTTTCCCCCGTGTGTATCCTCTGATGTCTGGTAAGGTGCATGCCCTGCCGGAAACTTTTCCCACAAGTTGAACACTCAAAGAGTTTCTTCTCCACTCTGTGGGCTCCGTGGTTTGTAAGAAAGGAGGCACTATCATTAACTCCTTGCCCACACTGAGGGAAAGGGTCAAGTCTCTCTTTCTCATGAGTTCTTTCATGAATGACAAGATGTGAACTTCGGGAGAAACTTTTTCCACACTCACTACACCGATAGGGCCTCTCTCCAGTGTGGATCCTCTGGTGCCGAAGCAGGTTGGAGCTGTGAGCAAAGATTTCCCCACATTCAGGGCATTTGTAGGGCTTCTCCCCGGTGTGTGTCCTCTGGTGTCTGTGGAGGTTGGAGTTGCAGGAGAAGCTTTTTCCACAAACATTGCACTGATAGGGCTTTTCACCTGTGTGGGTGCGCTGATGGCGTGTGAGGTGGGTATTTTGGCTGAAGCATTTCCCACATTCAAGGCACTTATGGGCTTCCTCGCCCATGTGTGTTCTGTGCAGTGACAGGAAATGTGGGTGCCCTCCAAAGGCTTCACCACACTCTACATCCATACACAGCTTTTCTGCTGCATGTATTCTCTGGTGCCTAATTAGGTTTGAGTTATTAGAAAAATTCTTGCCACACAAGGGACACAAATGGAGTTTCTTGGGCTGTTCCTTTGGTTGTACCCGTCCTCTACAATTTGTGGTTCCCACTAAGGACTCCTCTATTTTGTCCTCTGGAGGACATTCCCAGTGTCCTTCTTCTCTGTCATCAGGTCTTCCCTGCTCAGGGCTCCATGGCACCTCCCTTCTGGCCTGGCCAGGCAGCAGTACAGGAGGATGGGCACTTTCAAGAGAAACAGACTCAACACTTCTTTTTGGGTTCTCAAACTTTTCTACCCCTAGGAAGAGAGAGAAAGCAAAGCATTAGATTATTTTACAGTGGAAAAAATAAATTTCTACATACTTTTCATGTGGGAGGTCCTGAGAAGAGTTCTAGGTCAGTTTCCCACCCTGTCCTCATCAGGAAAGCATGCCAGAGAAGCCTGTGGAGATGAGACTCAAAGACTGGGAGCTCAGGCTAATCTCAGAACTCCCTTTTGTAGGCCCCGCCCTGCTTTCCAACTAGCTTTTACTCTTCTGGTATGGGTCAGTCCGAGATTTAGAACCTCCTCAAATTTACAGCATACATTCCTCACTTGCCTTGCTGGGTATGCAGGAGACAAAGCAGTTAGTTGTCCCCAGTGTGCTGCTGGCTGTGTACTCGGATCCCTAAATGTCACACACACCTTGGAAGCCCTCTTGAGCCCTGTTTGTCTTCACTTCTCACCTGGAACTAGGTCTCTGGGACTCCTGCCTCCTTTGCAGCTCGGCACACTAGGGTCCCATGGCTTCCCTCCTTGTTCTGCCTGGGTGCTTAAGACCTCCTGGCCAGGAATGCAAGACTCTGTTCACAATGAGAGAAACATTACCACATTATTCTACCATGCAGAGAAAACAAGTCTTGTTTCCTGCCAGCAGCAGAGAAATAAACTTGTCCAAAGCCTGACATATATTACCCAGGAAATACACCAAACCATTCCCAGTTGTTACTCTATAGAAAAAAGAAATTAAAGACTATGGGGTTTTAAAAAAATATTTCCAAAGAACTTGAATTTTTTTTAATGTGAGTATACAATTTGCAATTCAAGTAACTACAAAATAAACACAAGATGACCACTTCTTTGAGAATCAAAGTTGGCTACTTAACTACAGTTAAGCTAAACTTAACTGTGAAACTCTAGAAGAAAACATGAAATCAACAGGAAAAGAACCCAGGCTCTTAGAAGACCAGGAGATTAAAACATGTAAATCCTCCTGTGCTGTGCTAAAGAGAAAAGCAAACAGCTCACTCTGTCTCCATCAAAACAGACAGACTTAACCAGGAGCTCGTTTCCAACAAACCAATGTCTTGTCAGATTGGCAAAGCCAGGAGGGGGCTCCCGATGAAGGAAAGCAAAAGCACAATAATAAGCACAAGCAATCCAAGTGAGTTCACAGTCCTAACTGGCTTTATGCAAACATGGTGGATGAAAACAGCTGCAATGTGATGCCTTCCTAGTGTGTGCTTCAGCATCACCAATCCTACTGTGCACAGCCCCAGGTACAGGAACTCACTCTGTAGTCCAAGCTGGACTCAAATTCAGAGATTCACCCACCTCTGCCTCTGAAGTGCTGGGATTAAAGGTGTGTACCATCACTGCCTGGTGCCTCCAATTTTTTTTATGAGAATTTTCATATACATAGAAAAACTGAGGAACTATGTAATATTTACATATATCCCATTTAATTCAGCTATCAGTTTGTCTTTTTTTATTGGCATCATTTTTTAACCTTTGAACAATTATTCAACACACAGATGCACTTTAATCAATGTACTGTCTAGCTTACTTTGTGACTACACGGTGTTCCAACTTTACAACTTCCCCTTCCCTTCCTGGATTTTTACAGGCTAAGAGAGCTAATAAACTGGCATATTAATGCCAGCACCCCTGTCTTTGGTAAAAAGTCTAGAAATACCAAAAGAGCACAGAGGGCATAATTAAGAATGCAGGTAAGAGTACAGAGCACTGAACATGTGTGATGTGGGCCTGTGGTCAATGGATAAAGTTTGTGCTGCCCTTGGACATTCTCTACAGCCCAGACTTTGCCTTAAACTCCAGCAACGGAAATACAGTCTAAGGATGCCATTAAGTCTATGGATGTCATTAAGTCTATCAGCTGTGCCACTTGGAAGATGTTTAACTGACCATAGTAGGAGAACTTTAGAGCAAAGGGGGTAGGGGTGTCAGGGTGTCTCTTGACAAAACTCAAGAGTTCATGTCCAGAAGAAATGTGTGTTCCAAGGAGGACACTATGGTCATAAATGCCATCATCCCAGAAAGAGAAGTTCTTACCTAGTGTGTTCTCGTAACTATCTTGCACCATATCCCTTGAGAGAGCTCTCTTACTAGGATCCTGATGGCCCCACTCCTGAGAGATATACATTGCCACGTCCTCGAAGTTCTCAGGCAACTGAAATAACACAAGATCTCCTTTAGCATCATATGTAACAAGAACAATTTAGAGTTATGTTAAAGGAGGAAAACCAGGAGTGCCAAGAACACGTCACGGGGGGAAACACAAAGAAGCTAAGGGAGATATCTGGTCAGAAAGAAAAAGATCCTCCCACCCCAAAAGGAGAGGAGAAAAGGAGGATCTGGGGAGAGGCAATGAGAACTTCCACATCACCTGGGACCCAGTCATATCCTTATCTTCCATATTCCCTTCAGGAGGAAAGAGAGAGAGCCAGGGAGCAGATAATGCTGAAGATGACAGAAATCATAATGAGAACAGTAACATTATCTTGGCAACCCACAGATTATTACAACACAATATGCATTCCCCAATACACTCTCAGCTTTTAGGATTGACTCTGAACAAAAAGTAGCAGAAGATGTAACAAGGTGATTAAATAACGGGGCCACAGTAAAGGTATGTAATCGGTCTTTCATCCCAGTCAACAGATCTAACCACACACATCCCCACATCTAACTATAGACAGCCAGTTCTGTACACAGACGGGCTTTACTAAGACTGCCCTTTTCCTCCCCAACCCTCATAGAGCCCACACCTGAGAACCTTATCTTCAGAAATTCTTTCTCCTTAGCACCTGTACTACATTCTACTAGGGTCAGAAACAACCCCAAAGCCCCTCCTCCATCCCGCCTGCCCAGATAACTGCCCCTCACCCCTCTCCTTTACAGCCTGGGGGTCCCTTTTGGGGCTGGGGTCTAGCAGCTCCTGCAGCCTGGGGCCAGGGCTTCGCTCAGTCTCCATTGGCTCCAGCTTGAAGCTCGGTGACTCTCCTGCTGTTTCCAGTGGCAAAGGCTCCTCCAAAAGCACTTCTGCTCCCCGCCCTTGGTTTGTGACCTGGGAACCAACCCACATCACTCATCATCACAACGGGGCTGACAGAAACGGAAATCAGTACAGGATTCTTAGAACAAGCCTTCAACAGAGAACCACAGACCATCCCTTTGATCTTGGCCAAGAGGATGGTTAATGCTTAAAGGCTTTTTAGATTGTGTGCGACAGAGAAAATGGGAGGGATAGGAGCAAAAACAAAGTGAGGATCCACTGCCAGTGCTCACCTCAAAATACTCTTCTGATACCTCACTTCTGCTCGCTCACTCCTGCTTTCTCTCTTTTCACTACTAGATAAGGTGAACTTATCAGGCAAAGACCACAAAGTTCAATTAACAGAGATCTAACTCTGCATCAGAGACTGCTGACTAAAATATATTGGATATTAACCACTAAGTATAAGCCTGGGGTGATGGCATATGAAGCAGGAGGATTGCCATGAGTTTAAGCTTGGGTTACATAGCTAGAACCTGCCTTTAACAAAGAAAAGAGCAGCACCAAGTGCAATGGCACATGCCTGTAATCCTAGAACTGCGAATTCTGGGAAACTAAAGCTGGAGGATCACCACGGGTCTGGAGCCAAGCTGAGCTACACAGTGCGTCACAGTCAGCTTGGCTACATAGGACCCTGTCACAAAACAAACCAACAAAAAACTCTCAAAGAATGGCAGTAGTGTCATCCAAACAAGACATACTGTTCTCCTGACCCCTGAAATTGTTCCCAGACAGTACTTTAGCATCTTCATTTTACCAACAGAAAAACAGGACCAAATAAATTTGTCTGCCCAAAGTCACAAAGATAGTACTAACAACAGGGCTAGCTACTGGTGGAGAGAAGCCCACAAGTTGAAATAAAGTCATCGTCATTGCCCCACTACCGTCATATGGGGAAAATATGAAAGGAAAATGTTCCAGATAACCACAAAAATCCCTCTTCCTCATGTAAAGTCTACTCAGGGGAATCAAGTATATTCGACTACAAAACTAGACTAGCAAAATGACCTAGTCTTCTGGGCCAAACCACAAATAAAACAGCTCTTTCTGTCACCTGTTGCCTCAGTTTCCCAAGTTCTCTCTGCATTCGTTCCACAAGGGTTACTGCTTCTTCGCCGCTCTCTGGGCGCAGCTCCTGCACCCTGCTCTGGATCTCCTGGGGAAGAATTGTCAAGAACTGTTCTAGCACCAATAGCTCCAGTATCTGCTCCTTGGTGCGCATCTCCGGCCGTAGCCACCCATGGCAAAGCTCCTGAAGCTGGCTAAGGGCCTCTCGGGGTCCAGCGGCCTCTTGAAAGCGGAACCGTCGAAAACGCAGGTGGGAGGCCTCTGGGCTGGGCTCTGGGTCCGGCGGGGGAACCTCCTGGCTCCAGGTGCAGTCCTCCTCCAGTTTCACTATCAGGAGCCCTTCCGGCTCCTGGGAGCCCGGGCCAGCAGCCATGCTCATGCCCCCAGAGTGCCTAGGTCTCGAAATCAGCCACGTCCTCCTTGAAAGACGTCCTCGGTTGCGTGCAACAGCAGAGTACGAGTGCAGTAACCGAGAGGCCCCGGGCTCCAAATACCGCCGGAAGAACCCAGCTCGAAATCTTGGCAATAATGGCTCTGCAGCGTCTCCACCTGACCGGCTCCTCAGGCCCTCACAGAACTTAGCCCTCGGCGCCCGTGGCGGAAGTTTCAGCGCGTGAGTTATGCGTCATAAGCCAACGGCCGCTAGTCGAGACGAACTTCCGATTCACGTCTTGCTTATTCTGTCTCCCATTGGGTCTGGTCTCGCCACGTACTCACTGCTGGCCAACGACAGAGGAAAATTTGCTTATGAGCGGGAGGAGAAACTGTCCACTTGTTGATGAGAGGCGTGGCAGCAGGTGGAAAGCCGTAGGAGTGGTAATCCCTGGGCGGGTCTGGCCGGCCACCACCTGGGTCAGGTTTTCTTAGATTTGCCAAAAGCTCAGTTTCTGAGCTACGCTCGAACCAGAATCCAGCTGCGTTAGAGGGTTATGTTGGGACCCAGAAATGTCCGTTGTTAACAGCTCCATAAAGAAAACTTTCCTGAAGGTGATCCCAACCCGAGAGAACTACGGCCCCTGAAGCAGAGGCAGATGCCTTGACTTTACAGGTCTCGAGCTGCGCGGTGACTGTTGGGAAATGTAGTCCTTGGCACGCCCTTGTTCCTGCGCCTGCGCTGTGGATGCAAGCATCCCAAAGCAGGTAGAGTTCCAGCTACCACAGTAAACCGTGTTTAGGTGCTTGTTCGTTAGCTTCCCTTTTAGCAGTGGTCCCTAACCCTCACCCTCCAACTTTAGGCGGCTGGTCGACCCAGAGGAACGCACTGGGTATGGCTTGTTCTCTTGCTACTCTCCCAGAGCAGGCCTATAGCCGAGCTTTGTAAGACTGTCATCCTGAGGGAAGAAGCAAGTCCACAGATCCTAAGAGTGTGTGGTGAAAACCAGTAATTGTTTATTGAACACATGCTTACATAAAACAGTATTGTGTTAAGTAGGTTTTATTATAAGTTCTGTGATTGTGGCATCGAGTGTCAGTTAAAAAGACTTTTACCCAAGATCACACAGCTATTCTATCGCAAGAACTTAGACTGTGGAAATAAAAATCATCTGTTTTGGATGACGGTGTAGTATTTTCTGATTTCATCACAGGTACAGAGGCCCACAGGCTACCATGGCACATGCTTATCCAGACACAGAAGAGCAGGTATAGGTTCATTCAGGGAAACCTTGTTAAAGCTTGTAAGGTTGAGCTAGAGAGAAGGCTCAGTGGTTAAGAACTCTTAACCTGCTCTTGTAGGGCACCTGGATTCTGTTCCCAGCAATCACGTGGTGGCTCTCAGCCTTCTATAGCTTTAATCCCAGGGATCTGACACCCTCTTCTGGCCTTCAAAGGCACTGGTGCATGTCAAGCATATATATATGCAGTTGCAGACAAAACTGAAAGGTTAATAACCAAAAAGCTTCAGACAGGAAAGTTGACTAAGCTGATAACACACCACCTGTGATCAACTACCAACCTCCTTTGGTATTTACTGTAAACCCCTCCATAAGTGGCCAGGCTATTCTCCTGAGTACCTCCAGCTGCCCACAGAATACGCTTAACTGCCCTAACAGCTGGACCCTGCCCCCACCCTACTAAGTTAAAAAGCTCCAGCTCTGGTCTTGAAATCCTACCAATCTCCACCCTGAAAAGTTCCACACCCCGTCTCCCCAAGAAACTAAGCCCTGTCTTCTGCTCAGTTCTCTGCTGTTTGTCAAGTAAGCAAAGGCAGCCACCCTCCTGGGTTTTTTTTTTTTCCCCTCCCAATAAATCTCTTGTGTGAGATTTGCTGTGCCATGTGACTCTGGTATTCCTTGGCTCCCAACTGCCCGGATGCCTTTCTATCTAAGCTCTAACCCTTACATTTGGTTAGGCTCTCCTGTGCCTGCCTTTCCCCTTGGAGGCCTAAGCTGCACTGGGACTCTATTTCTCCCTCATTTCTAGTCCACCCGCAACAGACTCGCCTGGCTCACCAGTTGCTTAGCATCCCATCCACTAGCAGCAATTAGGTAAGTTTCCCCTTTGATGGGTGTAAATGTTTCTATGAGTCTGAAGAAGTGACTGTTGAGTAGCCATCACCCCTTTGGTACTCTTGGAGGTGGAGGTATCCCCAGCCATGGTCATTAATGCTACAGCTGACCCTCTTCACCTGACTCTAATCCCTAAACCTTGGAACTGCAATCTTGCAGTTTCCTTAGGTCCAACTGGGCTATTAAACCCCTTCCTTCCCTCTTATCCCACCTTCCCAATTTGGAGCTGCCCATAATCCCATAGCTCCTTTACGGCCTTGTGGCTTCTTCGACCCCATTCCTGACCCTTTCCTGTGGGTGAGATGCTCTCAGGTTTTTGTCTTCACCTTCTGGCCCTGGTACCAGGCACTGAGTCTCTCCTCTGGCTTAGCCAAGCTATGCCCTGACCCCCATGAGTGTGGACCCACAAAACAGCTTGGTCCTCTTTCAGTTCTCCCTGAGTCATGGGCCTGACTGACTAAGATACCTGATTGGTCTAATAAAAAGCTGAATGGCTAATAGCTAGGTGGGACTGGTAGGCAAAGAGACTAAGTAGGTTGCAGCCACTTTGCCCCAAATAAACACACAAAAACTTATATTAATTATAAGCTGTTTGGCTGATGGTTTCTTACTGGCCAGCTCTGTCTTTATTATTAGCCCATAACTATCTAATCTATGTATTTCTAAATGGCCTTATCTTACCAGAGAACGCCCAGCATATCCTATCTTCCCAGTAGCTACATGTCATCTCCCTGCCACTCCTGTGTCCTGTCCCCAGAATTCTCATCTGGTAGCCCCACCTATACTTCCTGTCTCACTACTGTGACCAATCAGTGTTTTATTTATCAACCAATAAGATGATGTATGTACAGAAAACCCTCCCCCATCACTCAGAGGAAGAATGAGGAAGAAGAGAGGAGAGAAACCAGGCAGCCATCAGCCAATAAACACAAAATATACAGAAAGGAAAATAAACTGCCCAGAGGCAAAAAGTAGATAAAGAGAAACAGGTTAAATGAAAAGAACTAGCCAGAAATGAGCCTAAGCTAGACCAAGCAGCAGGACTGACTACTTCCCTAGCTATTTACCACCAGTTTTCCTATAAATTCAGCCAGCGTCTCCAATAGATGGCTCAGATCATCCTTACCCTCCAGGGCCAAATAGACTTGCTGGCCACCATAATGCTACAAAATCAGTGAGGATTCGATTTACCAACAGCAGAGAGAGGTTTGTCTCTTCCTTGGGGAGGAAGGTTGCTTCTGTGTTAACCAATCAGGTATAGTGAAAGACAAAATCTAACAACTCCAGACAGATCTTTAAAAATGTAAGGAACAATTGGATGCCTCCCGACAATGGCTCATTGACAGTTCAATATGGAATTGGCTGCCCCAACCTTCGAGGCAATCAACCATGAACCAGTGAACACCTAGGAGGGAATGGAGAACAAGGGGGTACAAAGGAGGACAGCAAGACAGTATTCTGATCAAGCTGACAAATTTTATTTTCTTGGGGGAGGCTGATCATAGGACTGTGGGCAGGATGTGAGTGGGGGTTTGCACGTAACCAGTGCATGGGCACTGGCATGTAGCCAAAGTGAGGAGGTCAGTAGAAGGAATGCCCTAAGTTGTTTAGCTAACCTATAATTGGTTGTAAATTGCAGCAAGAGTGAGAGCCCTGAGCTGGTTAGCTATTCTTTAGCTGGCTGTTAAACTGCAGCAGGAGAGAGAGCCCTGAGCTATTCTTTAACTGGCTATGAAACTGCAAGCCTGTACCTTGGAATGGTCTGCTGAACATTCTGTTTATTTCTTTAAGAAGCAGTAATTTTCTAAGAGACCTGAGGTTGTGAGGATGGTGATGGTTCCCAACAACTGGCTATTATCCTTCTTAACCCCTTCTCCTTTTCTTAATCATGCTGGTCACATCCTGCCTTATAAACTTCTTGTCTAGATTTCAAACCAGACAGATTCAAAAGATTTCTAACCAGACTTTTAAAGAGTTGCTATTACATGTTTACCAGTCCCTAGCTACAAAGCCAAAAGCCAGTGATTCCCAATTATACCCTGATGGTGAACGTCAAGTTCACCCAAAGGACTTCAATGACCCAATCTAGCAAGAAGTAGTCTAATGATAACATCACTCCCCTTTCCCATATCCGGATTGTTTACCAATAATAAACCAAAAGATGGGGAATGTGAGCTCCTTGAGCCATACAAGTGACCAGCCCCCCCCACCAGGACCTCCAGCTGCCAGGTCCTACCCACAGAACACTCTTAACTGCCCTAATGGCTGGACCCTGCTCCCACCCTTCAGAGTAGAAAGCCCAAGCTCTGGATGTGAAATCCCACCTGTTGATATCCTGACTTTCCCTCTCCTCTGGTCCTGGGCAATCTGGCCCTGTTCCTGCTCCCAACTCCTCTCCTCCTGCCCCATGGTTTCTCCTTGGCACCCGCCTGTCACTCCGTGGCCAGCCCTCTCCTGGGCCTGTGTCTTCTCCTTAGAGAGCCTTTCCTGGTCCTCAGGTTCTCTCCCTGCCCTGGGATCGGACTTCTCCTGGCTACCTTCCTTCACACAGGGATCCATCTTTGACAGGTGATCACTCCTCACTGACAGCTCAAAGGCTGTCAGAGGTTGCATGGCTGTGTCATGCATGTGTTAGGTGACTGCATAAGGACTCTGCATGCAGAAACCATGTGGAGCTTAGGCCAAAAACACCATGACCCCAGTTTCAAGGACCCCTACTGCTCAGCCTTGTTCTAAACTGCTCCCTTTCCCTTTATAAGCAAGTGCCTCTGGCCTGTTCTATCTCTCTCCATTTCTGCTCCTGATGGGTTAACACCTACCCCTCCCTTTGCTTCCTTTCCCAGTAAACTCCAAGTGGATTTGTTGAGTTTGGTGGATCATGTTTCATCACTCAAAGCTACGGCAAAGAACAACAGTACCAATGCCCACCCTGGAAAGCTTCACCCTGAAAAGTTTATCCCCCTCTACAAGGAACTCTATATAAGCCCTGCCTTCTCAGTTCTCTGCTGTTTTTCACTGGAGCAGAGGCAGCCACCCTCCTTGTTTTTATCTCCCAATATCATATATAGCTGTTGTCACCAAGCCTTCCTTATGTTTGCTCCTGTGGCTCCCACGAACACACAAGCCAGCTTATTTAGTTGGCCTGTCTCTTCCCTTTTGCTTCACCCTGCAAATCACTTTTTTCTCCTCTTTGCTTTTGTGGCACAGGAATTTCCAAAAGAATCACAGTGCTAAGGCCAAGAAAACCTATTTATAATTTTAGGGAGTGAATAAAGCCCTATGTGAATGTCTATTGTTTGGCATGGCCATGTCAAGGATCCCAGTGCCTCAGACTCATGGGAGCAGCAAAGCCATCCTCTGGTCCAAGTGTGAATGTTGACAGTGTGTGCAGAAAATCTCTACTAGAACTTCCTCTACCTCACCCCCACACTAGATGTTTGCAGCCTAAAGACAGCTCCCCTACAGAGACTAAGATTAGGCAAATCTACCTCCTTGTTCAGCTGTATAAATAACCCTACCTCCATGTTTGCATGTAAGGACTCAACTTCCTTTTTATTTGCTTCCTCCCTGTTCGAATGTGTATAATAAACACACTGAGCTTCCAGGGTGCTTCAGCTTCTCTATGATCCACTTGATCTGGCTTTTCTGTGTGTCTGTTACTTGTCTTTTCTTCATCCCATCACCTCCGTAATCAAGTCAATCTCTGGAGCCATACAGGACTCAGTATATAGTCTTATAGGTATCTTATCATCTATTTCCCTCCTTTCTTCTCCCCCTACCCCTATGTGTATGTGCTTCTGTGTACATGTGTGTATGTGTATGTGCCTGTGCGTACTGTGTATGTGCCTCTGTGTGTGTGTAAGTGTGTGTGTGTGTGTGTGTGTGTGTGTGTGTGTGTATGTGTGTGTGTGTGTGTGTGTAAATCTGAAGTGGGTAGTATCCCATAGCTCTTGATAACATTGCTTTATTCTGACTCATCTTGAATCCACTATTTGTTTATCTGTGTACATGGTGTGTGGTGGTTTGAATGAAAAAGTTCCCCATAGACTCATGGGTAGTGGCACTATTAGGAGGTGTGGCCTTGTTGGAGGAAGATGTCAAGGTTTCAAATGCTCAAGTAAGGCCCAGTGTCACTTTCTCTTCCTCATGCCTTCCTATCCACATGTAGAATTTTCAATTATGTCTCCAGCACCATTCTGCCTGCATGCCACCATGCTTCCTGCCAGGGTGACAATGGACTAAACCTCTGAAGTGTAAGCCAGCCCCAATTAAATGGTTCCTTTTACAAGAGTTGCATGGTCATGGTGTTTCTTCACAGCAATAGAAATCCTAAGATAGTCATGACACTGAAGTGTCTCTTTCACAATAGATTATCAATAGTCCCAACAACATTTACAAACTAACATTCCTTCTCTTTGACTTTTAAAAGTCGTCTTTTGTATAAAGTAAATATATATATACTATCAAGTTTTGGTTAAAATGCACCCCCTTGGTTTCTATTTTTTTGTTTCTTGGGGTTTTTGTTGGTAGTGTTTGTTTTAAAGAGAGGGAGAAGGAACAAACTTGGGTGGGTAGGAAGGTGGAGAGAATCTAGGAGGAATCTGGGAAGGGATAATCATGATCAAAATATATGATATGAAAAAAATTGATAAACACCCCCTAAGATTCAGATATGAAAATCTTGACTTCCAGCTGGTAGATCTAATCATTGAGTTGTGATTGATCATGAACACTCTGAAGCAATCAATGTATTAATCTACTAGTTGATTTATAATTTGATAGCATTATTGGGAGTTCATGGATCCTTTTAGAGGTGGAGCCTAGTTGAAGAAAGAGAGTGATAGATTGTTAAAAGCAGCTGTAGAAAGACAGAGATAGAAAGAAGAGAACTTTGGTCTGACCTTAAGCAGGACCATGTTTGTTCATGGTGAAGGGCATTTTTGTCATTCATATGTGCAGAGGGCCAAAATGCCCACAGAAGATGGGATATGGCCCCTTATAGGAGCAGAGTTGACATACACAGTCTGAAAGGGAAGCTGGGAAAGTATCAGGTCCCTATCTCATCCTGGGCCCTTCTCTATCAGAATATCTGCTTTCTAGTCACCATGACATGAGAAATCTCTGTCATGAGCTCTTTACCTCATCTCAGAACCAAAGCAATTCATTAAAGAAATATTCCATAGTCCTAAATGGAAGACTCACTATTATAAGTTAATTAAGCAACCCTAAATTAACAAATTCTATTCAGTTTCTCCTCTGCTGTCTTTTCTTCATACAGAAGCCATATGTGACCTTTTTTAGATTTATGTGTGTGCTAGCTGCATGTATGTGCATCCTGTACATGCCTGGTACCCAAGGAAGTCAGCAAAGAGTGTTGATCACCTGGAACTGGAGTTACCAATAGTTGTGAACCACCATTTAGGTGCTGAGAACTGAACCTGAGTCCTCTGCAAGAGCAACAAGTTTTCTTACCTTCGGAGTCATCTTCCAGCCTCAGAAGCCATGGGGTTTTTTTGGGGGGGGATTGTTTGTTTGTTTTTATCTTTTGAGACAAGGTCACACTATGTAGCCTTGGTTTGCTAGGAAGTCAATGTACAGGTCAGACTGGCCTAGAACTCATAGAGATCCAACTGCCTCTACCTTCCAAATGCTAATATTAAAGACATATACTGCCATACCTATCTTAGAAGATAAAGTTTTAAAGAATAAGTCAAATCATGTCAGACGTGATGGTGTAACAGGCCCCTAGATTCAGGCACAACTAATTCTATGATGGAAGTACCATTCAGGCTATAAAATGTGGTATGTAGACAGCACTACTTGCTAAAACAAAAGCAAAGATCTAACCCATCAACATTCATAGTTCTGGGAAAATCTCTAAATGGACTAACCATGTTTTTTGGCTTTTGTAGTTCTGTTTCTGGCTAACTATTCTTGTTAAACTATTCTTGTTAATTGAAGTATGTCAACCCAGGGTATGGTTTTTGTGCTTAAAAATCCTACCCCAAGAAAGCCCTAAGGCTATGCTGGTAACTCAATGTAGGCGCCAGCTGCCCAGTAAAGACTTTCTATTGGCTTAAGCCCATGTGAAAGCAGTCTTCTCTGGTGAATTCTCCACAATGGTGGCACAAGTCTGTTATCCTAACATTTGAGACATGGAGACTGAAGTGCTTCTAAACTGGGGGGAGTCACAGTCTGTAACCCAGGAAGCCCCAAGTTCAGCTAGTTGGTCTTAACGCAATTAAAACAGCCAAATTAATAGTAAAAAAAAAAAAAAAAAAAAAGTAGAAAGGGGAGATTTATTCAGTATAGTGGCAATGGGAAGAGGGAATGAGATTCTACCTTCCAGAATGAGAGTGAGTTTATAGTTTAAATGTGCACCTCTAAGCAGCCACCATCAAGGTGTGGTCCCACCCACTGCTGACCCCTCACTGTCTTGGCTTCAGGCATATACTGTGAGGTGATATGGCCACTTGGAAAGAGATTTCCTAGAGTTCTAATACTGTAAATCTCCTTCCAGGACTCTGGCTAATACCATTTCCTTCTCTTGACAGGAGATTCCTAGGGAAATTCCAATTTCTTTGGGGTCCATTGTTTCATTAGTCTAGTTGAGAGACACAAGCTTTTCTTTAGAACATTTTCATTTCTACCAAGCCAGTTACAAGAGGATCAAGCATTGGAGGTCAACTTCAACTGCTTGCAGAGTTGAAGGCCACTGTGGGCTATGTGAGTTTCTATATCATGACAGAGCACAACACTGCAGAGATTTCTCCATCTTGTATTGAAATGAGGCCATTTCAGGGTTTACTAGAACTTGATCTTCCTGGTGGAGAATCCCATAGAAAATTACCCAACTCTGTTCAAAGAACCCAAGGCCAGGCTGTTGTAGCTAATTTATCTTAGCTTCTGTTAAAATGCCTGCTTGTGCAAACCTCCCCCTCCAGCTAATCACTTATCTTGGCTTCTGTCAAATTGCTTGCTTGCTTGCTTACTAGAACACCCCACACACACTGCTTAGTGACATACCAGAATATGGTTTCTTCCTAAAAAAAAAAAAAAAAAAAAAAAAAAAGGTGGATATTCAGGGCTATACCAAGGTATAGTCCCAGTTGGCTGCAACAAAGATTTTCAGTCAGCTATAAACTGTGTCTGAGTGGTCATCTCTGGTGAGCCATTCATAACATCAAAAAACAAAAAGTCAGCTCCTGTAGCTGCTCAAACTCTCCAGTATCCCTCATCTCAAGAGATAATAGCATTTTGCCTCGATTCAGAAGCCCTATTTGATCTAGCACTGGGTTCCCTCTTGTTTTGTTTTAGGAAACAGGATGTCATGATGCTTCTGAGGCTACCCAGACTTTATTATGTACTCCAGGCTGCCTTTGACTTTGCTAGTGATGCTCCAGGATCATCTTCCAAAGCGATTACTAAGTGCTCCACCATATCCAATTGTTCCTCCCCATTCCTTCACGATGCTCGAGCTGCACTGTTCCTCTCAGACACTAAGCACAGTCACCCCCAGTGTCTTTGCACTCACTATGAGTAGACAAAAGCCTCCTCATCTTCCTCTTCCCTACACTTCCTGTGGGATCTGTTGGAGCACAAAGGCCTTTCTCTATAGTATCTTTAAAATGCCAGGGGCTGGGGATATATAGTTCAATGTTTGCAGAACACTTGCCCAGAATACCAAGCCAGTCCCCTGCACTCACAAAGCTTGTATTCTGTTGTGGTTTGGTGAACTTCTTCATCACGGTCGTGCAAGTGTTTTTGTTTACTGTCTGTCCACACTTTACTATAACAATGTGAGCTCTTTGAGGATCTTGGCTTTATTTGTATTTGTGCCCATAGTACCTAGAATGATACTCAGTGTGTGCCAAGTTCTCAGTGTGCCAACTATACAGTCTCAGGATGCCTCTTCCTTGCTAAGTTTTCAACATGTCAAATAACTCTTTTAAAGTTTTCCCACAACAGAAGGTGTTCTAAGAAAACCTTATTTGAGAACTCCCCATGCTAAACTGAGTAAACTGTATTTTGGTCCCACAAACATTTTGTCACCTTCCCTCTAAATCAAGATTTCATCATCTATTTAAAAAAAAAAAAAAAAAGGAAAAGCAGGTATGGTGCCTTGTACCTGTAAGGGAGGTGAAGGCAGGAGGATCAGAAATTCAAGGTCATTCTTAACTACTTAGCAAGTTTGAGGTAGCATGGACTACCTCAAATGAGACCTTATTTCAAAAGAAAAAGCAAAACAGCAACACCACACACATGAGAGAGAGAGACAGAGACAGAGAGAGACAGAGAGAGACAGAGAGACAGAGAGAGACAGAGAGAGCCAACAAACAATCCCCCAAACAAAAGCCACCAAAAGCTTGTAGCTCAATGATAGAGTATTTAGTAGTACTGTAAGGCTCCTTATTGATACCTAAACCACAAAAATAAATAAAAAGGAAAATTAAAAGAAAAAAGTGTATTCCTCATGAAATTGGGTGATAATAAAAAAAAACATATAATATCACATCCCAGGTTTTGTCAGAGTGAACTGTAGGTGTGTTTTGACAGCCTGTATTACCTCCTGACTCCAGATCCACACTTGTGCCCATCATTCAGTCTAGAAATTCAAGTCATCATTTTGTCTTGGTCATTTAAAAAGATTTTTATTTGTGTATATATGTGTATCTGCTACATACAATATGTGTAGGTGTAAGGATTCAGGCATTATACTTGCCTGCCTGTCACCTGGCAGAATGCACCCAGACAGTACTCTGGTCAATGCAGGGTTCCATGACTACTAGTTCCATGACACAGGTACAAATGAACCCTTTAAAAGAAAGACCCTGCCCATTTATACACCCCCCCTTTTCCCTCTCTCTTTCCCCCACGGTTCTCCTGGGGCAGACAAGACTTTTCCTGTCTCCCTCTTCTCTTCTGTCCTCTCTCTGTCTCTGTATCTCTTTATCTCTTTTCTTCCCCCCTCCACTTTCCCTTTCTAATAAAACTTCTCACTAAGTTCTGTCTGTCTGGCATATTTGTCCCTCTGCCTCAGTCACCCTTGCCTGCTATGGAATCTGCCAAGGTTCCCCACTCATATTATCATAACAGTAAGTATTGTGAAGGCCAGAAAGAGCAAAATCTCTTGGAGCTGGAGTTACAAGCATTTAGAAGCTGCCCAACATTGGTGCTGCAAACCAAATGCAGGTCCCTTGAAACACAGTTGGGGAATGGAGTTGTATGAGGAACTTTCTGAGTGCTTTTGAGAAAACGCCAAGAAACCAAGACTAGAGTCTTGTGACTTGTTTCTTCTAGAACACAAAACTGTTCTTGGATTATGCTCTCCTGCTCCTCCCAGGTAGTGCTGATAGGAGTATGGGTCTGAGCAAGGTCCTCTGCATATAAGCAATGGTTGTGTGGCTTAGTGTTCTTGTGGGACTCCCAACTGAAGGAGTAAGGGGTGTCTCTGACTCTTGCCTGGCTTCTATCATTTGCCTTTATGGAAAAACATGTTTTTGCCATGTTTGGCTTTTGCCCATCATGGATGGCTTGCTTTGTGATTATATACTTGACTTCTGTGACTCTTCTTAACTCTCAGAGTATACAAATCAATTGTCTGATGCTCTGAATAAATTTTCTATTGCACAAGACTTCAGTCCAACTCATTTGTAGGCTCCATTCTCCAGTTTCACCACCTATAGAGCAGTAAACCCTGAGACATCACTCCAGCCCATTCTGGTCATTTTGATACAGTTGTTTGGGTATACCAAATATGTTGTGACTTTTGACAAGTCTCATTTGTCACAGATACATTTACATTTGGCTTCCTAAAATATCATTAGGTGGCCCAGCAGCTGTGGTGGCACACACCTTCAATCCCAGCACTTGGGAGAAAGAGGCGGATGGATCTCTGTGAATCTGAGGACAGCCTGGACTACAGAGAGAGATCCAGGACAGCCAGGGCTACACACAAGGCTCAAACACACACACACACACACATCTCTTTCAGGTTCCAAATTAATAAATTTCTATTTATAAAGTACTCTAGAAAGCAAAATCTCAATACTAAAGTTGAGTACTGGATTTGGGGCTGGGAACCAGCTGGTGGACAAACTATTAATGATCATAGAACATTTGCCAGATTCCTTACCCTGGTAAAGGCTGCTGAACAACCAAGCAAAGCCTGGAATCTCACTCCAAACTTGAATAATTGCCCTCTCAATGTCACAGATTTGTCCCTTAAAATTACATATACTGGGAACAAAGAGGCATGACAACACATAGCTATAATCTTCACACAAGGGAAGAGAAGATAGGAAGACCAGAAGTTTAAGTTTATTTTGGCTGGCATGGACTACTTAGGGCCCTGCTCAAAAACAAAACAAAATAAAAGGATAAAAATATAATGGGAGGAGGAGAGTGGACGTTTGACTCACAATGAGACCCATTTATCTTTGGCTCCAGACAAACCTAAGAAATCTTCCATCACCTTCCCAGCCTTTCTTTCTATTGACTCAATTACAGATGTATTTAAGTAGCATCCTTTATCCTGATGTTTTGGAGGCCAGGCTAGATATTCTTTTAGAGGCTCAGCTAATTAGAAATGATTTGGAGACTATCTTTTGGAGCTGGAGAGATGAACCAGCAGTGAAGAGCACTCATAGCTCTTCAAGAAGAACCAAGTTTGGTTCCCAGAACTTACATGGAGCAATTCACAACCACCTGTAGCTCCAGGGGATCTGGCAGCCTCTTCTGGCCTCTCTTTGAGCACCCCAACCTCAGGATATGCACAAATACAATCAAACACACACATGAATAAAATAAAATATTTCAAAAGACTATTTTTCTTACTGTACAAGTAACACAAGACTATTTTCTTTTTACCTCTGAAGCGTTCTTCCTTTATATGCATATGGCTCAGGGTGTGATCCTCTGCACTGCAAACTGTGAAACATCTGGTGACTAGGAGTGGAGGAGTGAGGGCCCAAGCAGCTTAGGTGTGCATTACTATGGGGTAAGCGCTGAGGGTGAACCCTTTAAGCACACGAGTTAGGTTTACATTTATTGTTGACTCCAAATAAGATCACACATCTGGTTTTAGAAGGTCAGGAAAGAAAAGCTCATTGCTCAACCCTAACCTGGCATCTATATCAACTCCAGGTAGCTTAGAGAGCATCCTGGAGGAGAAGAGGAAAGAATGAAAGAGCTGGAGGGTGGGGAGGCATGCTGTGAAATGCTGTATTCTGATCAGGATATACCCATTGCATTCATGAACTCAAGATCTAAACAAGATCAAGCCAACAAGCTTAGTCAACATTCCAGCAGGCAGCACCAAACAGACTCAGTAAGGAAGAAGGGAGGGAGGGACGGAGGGACGGGGAGTGGAGAGAGAGGGGGGGGAGAGAGGGGGAGGAGAGAGAGAATAGGGGATGATGTATTGGGGAAGTATCTTGAATAAGTAGGAGGGGGTAGTTATGCTCAAGATACGTTGTATACATGTATAAAATTACCAAAGAATAATTTAAATACTACTATAAAAACAACTCATTACCATTCCACTTTCATTTTAAATTAAACACTTAAAATATATCACCAAAGCTTTAATCATATTTTAACATTTTGTCAGAAGCCCCTGAAAAATGAAACGTTTGGGAGGCTCTTGACCTAGGAAGACCCTATGGCATCAAAACACTGCCTTTGGGGAGTCTGACTCAGAACTGCCTCTGTTACAAACCAAGTGGTTACAATTGCAAAACATAGGCTGGAAATCCCCACTGTCAGCTTGCTTCTGTGGCTAGTTCTCCAAGGAGTTCCGTATAATGAGTCAAGAAGGAGTCACAGATCCTAGGAACCTGCAATACCCTGCACACCAAGAAAGCTCACCACTTCTCCACCAGAAGCAGGAAGTGCCTGGCATCAGAGAGTGGGTAGCAGCCTCCTAGAGTCTAGTTAGGTCCTAGTCCCAGTGAGACCACTCAGTATCCTTCTGGCATAACCTGAAAATTTGTAAATATCAGCCATCATCTGGCTACAGCAGCATGCCTGTCTGTAATCCCCAGTTCCTATGAAGAGGTGGAAGACACCGAACAATCCACCAAAGCTGTAGCACCAGCTCTTCTGGCATGTACAGTGGTGATGAGACCTTGCCTGACCTCTGATCACGTGTGCCCTGGCAGGGGGGGCAATTGAATTCCCACATAAAAATGAAGGAGAGAGGGAGGGAAGGGGAGAGGGATGGAAGAAGGGAGAGAGACAGAGTGAAACAGAGCAAGCAGTATACCTGGAATAAAATAAATGCTGTTGAAGGGTTTACTGTATTATTCACAAAACAACTTTAAGCCAAAACTTTGATAGGAACAAAAAGAAAACCAAAAAACAGAAGTCTAATCCAAGATATGCAAATAATACAAACACAAAATGGAAATATCAATGTTTCTCAATCACTTGAAGTAATTTATTTAGGAAAGATTCATCAATGAATTCTCAGAACCACTGGGTGAAAGATATTGTCAAAATCTCAGGTCAATTGGTAACTACAAAGGAAAGATGTCCTTTGACACTAGAGAGATTGTGAGGACAGTTGAATATTATCTGCAATCTACTCACCAAGAACCAGCCATACAATTTTACACTAAGAAATACTCTGAAATAGACTTTAAAAAAATCAAATACTATAGTTTTGAAAATGCCAATTGGTAAAGGTGTGTTTAAAAAGTGGACTTGCAGATAATATGAAAACCATTAAGGGACTGTTGGGAGGATGTGGTGTGCTAAGTTTTATGTCAATTTGACACAGCTAGAGTCATTTGGAAAAAGGAACCGCAAATGAAAAAAAAATGGCTCTACCAGATTGGCCTGTGGGTATGAGGGGTGAGGGGCATTTTCTTGACCAATAATCACTGTGCAAGGTTCCAGCTCATTGTGAGCCAGTCACCCCAGCATACTCCAGGAGGTCCTGGAGTATAACAAAGCAGGCTGAGTAAACTAGCCAGAAAGCAATGTTTCTCCATGGCCTTTTCAGTTCCTTTGATGGCAGACTGGGATGTGGAAGTGTCAGCCAGATAAACCCTTTCTTTCCCAACCTGCTTTGGTCATGGTGTTTATCACAGCAATGGAACCCTATGTAAGAGAGGGTAGGGTATTGGATAATCTTCTTTGTCCTGTTCCTGACTAAACTCTATATTTTTCAATAAGGACTTGGAAAAGTTCTGGTTGGTTTCACTTAGCTTATTTTGCAAGGGGAGATATTTTCTCTGAGTAATGTAAACCAACAGAAAAGTTTCTTGCAAAGTGTAATTTTCCAGCATTTCAAGACTGGGAGTTACTCCCCACTCCCCCAGTTTTTGAGAACCTGTTTCAAAACAAAGAAACCATCCCTTTAACAAAATCAATAAGCCTGAAGTGGCAGTGTTCACTGTAAATCCCAACATTTAGGAGGCATAGGAGGGTCATAGCTCAAGGCCATCTTTTGGTGGATAACAGGTTCAAAGAGGGCCCAGGCTGTTTGAAAACCTATCACAGCCTATCAAGAGGGGTGATGTGACATCCAAGCACTAGTCTCAGCACTTGAAAGATAGAGGCAGGAGGATCACAAGTTCAAGGTCATCTTCACCACATAACAAGTTCCAGATGTACCTGTCCTAAATGAGGACCTGGTTCAACCAAACAGGCCAGAAACCACCGTGGACAACTCCAGGCTCATGGTCGTGCCTGTTTCTGCCATTATATGACTTTCCTCACAACAAATAACTCAAATTACTGAGTTCTTTCCTATGGTAATGCCTGTCTTCCATGATTAGGACTTGAACTCTGAAGGAGCAAGGAAAGTATCAGTCTTTAGTCAGGGAAACCTCCATACGTGTGACTTTAGCCTCCATGCAAGGATTGTATACAGAAAGTTCACTCCCACACACTTTCTCCACTTAATGTATATAAACTCACCCAACAAAATATTATTTTTTATATATTTATTATTTTTCTTACCTTACATATCGATCCCAGTTCCCTCTCCCTCCCATGCTCCCTGACCACCTCCCATCCCATTCACCCCCCTCCCCACTCCACAAGGAGGGTGATGCCTTCAGGAGGGATCATCAAAATCTATCAAGTCATTTGGAGTAGGGTCTAGGCCTTCCCTCCTGCCTCTAGACTAAGGGAGTATCCTTCCATGGGGAATGTGCCCCCAAAGTCCTTTGGTGCACCAGGGATACATCTTGGTTCCACTGTCAGAGGTCCCTTAGACTGCCCAGGCCTTCTAACTGAGAACCATGTTCAGAGGGTCTGAGTTGGTCCAATGCTAGTTTTCCAGCTATCGGTCTGGGGGTTAATGAGCTCCCCCTTGTTCAGGTCAGCTGTCTCTGTGGGTTTCTGCAGTCTGGTCTTGTCCCCATTTTCTTATCAGACCTACCTCTCTGCATCTGGATTCCAGGAGGTTGGTTCAGTGTTTAGTTGTGGCTGTCTGCTTCTGTTTCCATCAGCCACTAGATAAGGGCTCTATGATGGTGGATAAGTTAGTCATCAGGGAAAGGCCTTTATGAAAGCCTTCCCACTGTTGCTCAAATTGTTAGTTGGGGTCAGTCTTGTAGGTCTCTGAACATTTCTCTAGAGTCAGTTTTCTCTTCAAACCTATAATGGCTCCCTATTTTATGGTATATCTCCCTATTTTTCTCTTGTCTATTCTTCCCCAACTCAATCTTCCTAGTTCCACGTGTTTTCCTCTCCTTCCCTTCTCTTTCTCCTAGTTCCCTCTCCACTCATTGCCTCCCAACCCCATATGCTCAGGAAATCTTGTCCCTTTCCCCTTGTATCCTAGTTTCTCTGGCAGTGTGAATTATAGGCTGGTGATCCTTTGCTCTGTGTCTAAAATCCACATATGAGTGAGTACACACCATGTCCCCCTTTTTGTGACTGGGCTACCTCATTCAGGATGGTTTCTTCAAGTTCCATCCATTTGCCTATGAGTTTCAAGATTCCATTTTTTTTTTTTTTTTTTTTTTTTTTAATCTCGGAGTTGTTTTTATTTGCATTTCCCTGGTAGCTAAGAATGCTGAGCACGTTCTAAGTGTCTTTCTGCCTTTTTGATTTCCTCTATTGAGAATTCTCTCTTCAGTTCTGTGCCCCATTTTTTAATAGGGTTATTTGGTGTTTTGGTAACTAGTTTCTTGAGTTCTGTGTATACTTTGGAAATCATCCCTGTCAGATGTAGGGTTGGTGAAGATCTTTTCCTAGTCTATGGGCTGCCATTTGGTCTTGTCAACTGTGTTCTTTGCCTTACACAAACTTCTCAGTTTGAGAAGGCCCCATTTATTTATTGTCAATCTCAGTGTCTGTGCTATGGGAGTTATGTTCAGGAAGCAGTCCGTCTCTTTGTTCAAGGGTATCTCCCACTTTCTCTTCTAAGAGATTCAGTGTGGCTGGATTTATATTGAGGTCATTGATCCGTTTGGACTTGAGTTTTGTGCATGGTTATAGACATGGGTCAATCTGCAGCCTTCTACACACCATCATCCAGTTGTGCCAGCACCATTTGTTGAATATGCTTTCCTCCTTCCATTGTATACTTTTAGATGTTTTGTAAAAATTCAGGTGTTCGTATGTGTGTGGGATTTTCAATTCGATTCCATTGGTCTAACTGTCTATTTTTGTGCCAATACCAAGCTGTTTTCAGGACTATAGCTCTATAGTAGAGCTTGAAGTCAGGGATGCTGATGCCTCCTAAAGTTCCTTTATTGTACAGGGTTGTTTTGGCTATCCCGGGTCTTTTGTTTTTCCATATAAAGTTGAATATTATCTTTTCAAGGTCAGTGAAGAATTGTGTTGGGATTTTGATGGGGATTGCATTAAATCTGTAGATTGCTTTTAGCCAGATTGCCATTTTTTACTATGGTTATCCTACCTATCCAAGAGCATGGTATCTTCTTTAATTTCTTTCTTTAAAGACACAAAGTTCTTGCTATGTAGGTCTTTCACTTGTTTGGTAAGCACTACCCCAAGATACTTTATATTGTTTGTGGCTATTGTAAAAGGTGATGTTTCTCTGATTTCTTTTTCAGATCCTTTGTCATCTGTATTTAGTAGGGCTATGTAGTGAGATATTCACCTTGTCCACACCTGTGGCTTAGACCACGCCCATTGGGGGTGGAGACAGGGAGGACATGATCTGGGGGAAAAGGCTGAGGAGGGGGTCAGAGTCTCTCTCTTACTGGCGGACGCTGAAAGGCTTAGGATCCTGTGGAACGGGCCGTGTTCATCTGACTATGTTGTGAGTTATTTCTCCCTGACTAAACATCTATTCGGCCTAATTGTTTATCCTGATCCTTATTAAACCACAATAGGGCTACTGATTTTTTTGAGTTTATCTTGTATCCTGCTAGTTTGCGGAAGGTGTTTATCAGCTGTACAGTTCCCTGGTAGAATTTTTTGGGTCGCTTATGTAAACTATCATATCATCTGCAAATAGTGACAGTTTGACTTCTTCCTTTCCAATTTGTATCCCCTTGATCTCCTTTTGTTGTCTTATTGCTTTAGCTAGAACTTCAAGTACAATATTGAAGAGATATGGAGAGGGCAGACTTGTCTTGTTCCTGATTTTAGAGGAGATGCCTTAAGCTTTTCTCCATTCAGTTTGATGTTGGCTGTTGGTTTACTATATTGCTTATATTATGTTTAGGTATGTTCCTGTTATCCCTGATCTCTCCAAGATCTTTATCATGAAAGGGGTCAAAGGCTTTTTCAGCATCTAGTGAGATGATCATGTGTCTTTTTCAGTTTGTTTATATAGTGGATCACATCAATAGATTTCTGTATGTTGAACCTCCCTGCAACCCAGGAATGAAGCCTACTTGGTCATGGTGGATGATTTCTCTGATGTGTTCTTGGATTCGATTTGCCAAGTATTTTATTGAGGGTCTTTGTTTGTTTATTTGTTTTGCATCAATGTTCATGAGGGATATTGGTCTGTAGTTCTCTTTCTTAGTTTTGTCTTTGTGTGGGTGTCTTTGGATGCCAAGGTAATTGTGGCCTTGTAAAAAAAAGTTTGGTAATGAACCTTCTGTTTCTATTGTGTGAAACAATTTGAGGAGCATTGGTATTAGCTCTTCCTTTAATTTCTGATAGAATTCTGTACTGAAACCATCTGGCCCTAGACTTTTTTTTTTTTTTTTGGTTGGGAGGCTTTTGATGACTACTTCTATTTCATTAGGGGTTATGGGTCTATTTAAGTTGCTTATCTATTCTTGATAAGTGTTTAATAAGTGATAGTTATCCAGAAATTTGTCAATTTCCTTTGAATTTTCAAATTTTGTGGAGTACAGGTTTTCAAACTATGATCTGAAAATTGGATTTCCTCAGTGTTCATTGCTATATCCCCCTTTTTGTTTCTAATTTTGTTAATTTGCATGTTCTCTCTCTGCTTTTTGGTTAGTTTGGATAAAGGTTTGCCTATCTTGTTGATTTTCTCAAAAAAACCAACTCTTTGTTGCATTGATTTTTTGGTATTGTTTTCCTGGTTTCTATTTAATATTGATTTCAGCCCCCAAATTGATTATTTCCTGGTGCCTACTCCTCTGGGGTGAGTTTGCTTCTTTTTGTTCTAAGGCTTTCAGTTACGCTGTTAATTCTCTAATGTGACTATCCTCTGTTTTCTTCATATGGGCACTTAGTGCAATGAACTTCCCTTGTAGCACTGCTTTCAAAGTGTCCCATAAGTTCAGGTATGTTGTGTCTTCATTCTCATTGAATTTTAGGAAGTCTTTCATTTCTTTCTTTATTTCTTCTTTGACCCAGGTAAGGTGCAATTGTGCATTTTTCAGTTTCCATGAGTTTGTAGGGTTTCTGTGATTTGTGTTGTTGTTGAATTCCAACTTTAAAGCATGGTGATCTGATAAGATACAGGGGATTATTCCAATTTTTTGTAACTGTTGAGGTTTGTTATGTTGCCTAGTATGTGGTCAACTTTAGAGAAGGTTCCACGTGGAGCTGAGAAGAAGGTATATTCTTTTGTGTTTGGATGGAATGTTCTATAGATGTCTGTTAAACCCAATTAGGACATAACTTCTGTTAGTTCTTTTGTTTCTTTGTTAAGTTTCTGTCTGGTAGTCCTGTCTAGTGGTGAGAGTGGGGTGTTAAAGTCTCCTACTATGAGGGTGTGAGGTTTTCTGTGAGCTTTGAGTTTTAGTAGCGATTCTTGAAAATTATTATTACAAACTATTTAGGATAATAAGGAAGTGTGGGTTAGTATTTATCACTTACTATAATCAAACTTGTAATCAAATTATGTATGTTTGCAAGGTCAAACAGATATGTTTTAGATATTTCATTTTCAAACATTTCAGAGATACATAGAATATGGCATTTAAGATGTTTTAATAACATACAGTTCTTCTTTTTTTTTTAATGACAAGGAGGCATGTCTGCTCCTGGAAGCACCAATCTACAATGGAGAAGATGATGAGCATCAAAGAAACTCCACATGGAGATTACTTTCTTTGTGCCAAAAGTTAGACACTGGGCAAGAAAGTGTTCTTGCTTTGACTGCTGACAGTATGCTGTCCAAATTAGACAAGCATGACACAAAAGAGAGTGACTGTGAATCTTGCCAAGACCAGTCCTTCAAAAATCCTGCTTCATAGAAAAGTCAAACATTCTATGCCTATAGGCCAAAAATGGATGCTCCAACATTTCAGAGGATCCTTGGGTGACTGTCCAGGCAGCCAGCTGTATCATTTGTCACATTTTTTTTAGAAGTCACTTGCTTGAAGTAGAACTCTGTGAGTTCGAGGCCAGCCTGATCTACAGAGCTAGTTCCAGGACAGGTTCCAAAACAATACAGAGGATCCTGGTCTCAAAAACAAAACAAAAAAAAAGTCACTTTCTTGAACTTCCTGCTTACTCAGCTAACATTATTTCATTCTCTGATATCTGAGTGAGTTGAAGACTAGACAATCCTCGTTTACCAGACTCAGAAAAGAAACTCATTAAATAAATGTGAAGTGAATAAGGTTGAGATACATTAAAAAATAATTTTGATAATGCAAATTATAATAGAAAGGGAATTAGATACAAACTTTTAGACTCACCAAGAAAGATGGATATGGAATATTTTCTCTGAATTTGGCAAATACAGATGAACTAGACATTTTTTATGTATTTACTGCCTGTAAATATTATATATAGTTATTGTTCTTATTGTATATAGCTTTTCTTATATTAGTTATAACCTTTTTATTTTAGACAGAAATGGGGGAATGTGATGATATTTTGTGATCTAACAAATAAATCTTGCCTGAAGATCAAAGTGCAGAGCTACCCACACTAGTTAGCCACAGATGCAAGGCAGTGGTTGCACACACCTCTCTCAGGAGCAGAGGCAGGCAAACCTTTGTGAGTTAAAGGCCATCCTGGGCTACATGATATTGACCCAGTCTAAAAGAGAAACAGAGACAGGTGGTGATGGCTCACACCTTTAGTCACAGCAATAGGGAGGTGAAGACAAGAGTGATGTGGCTGGGTGGAGAGAGGAATATAAGGTGGGAGGAGACAGGAGCTCATTGCATTCAGTCTGAGGAATTGTAAGGACAGGATCAACCCTTTGGTCTGAGGATTCAGTAGAGGTAAGAAGTCTCTCTTGTGACTGGCTCCTTTACTTCTATGACCTTTCAGCATTTACCCTGATATCTGACTCTGGATTTTTATTATTAAGACCTATTAAAACTCATGGTAGTTACTAAAAATCATGTATATAAATGTGACATGAAAGTAGAAAAAACATTGCCTAGGGGAACATAGGGACTAAGGCAGGGAAGGCACAGATGGTATGGGAGGAAGTTGTTCAATATATATTATATTGTTGTATAAAGTGACTCTTTTATGATTCAGTACTATACACAACAAATACACATCAATGCAAATTAAACAATTAGGTTTAAAATGTATGAATAAAACATCACAATTAAATTAAAATGAAAAAGTCACCCTACCACAGCCAGGGTCTGTGTTGATGTCAGTGGCTCCTGTTGACATCCAGGGCCATGTTGATTCCAGGGGCCACACTGCCACTGGGGGTGTTCTTCACTGCCACCTGGGGTTATGGTCACATCCAGACCTGCCAACAACAATGTCTGGGCCCATGGTCCTACTGCGTCGGGGTCTTTGTTGAAGTCTGTTGGCCCATGTTGCCATCAAAGAACTCATGGAAGCCTGGGATCTGGGCTACAACCTGTGGCCTTGTTGGTGTCCAGGGGCCATACTGTTTATAGAGCCATCCTGGTCTGAGTGGCCAGTTCTTTCACCTAGAGCCAGGATATTGACTAGGCCAAGATGCTGCCTAGGGCCATATCTGGGCCCATGATCCAAGTGAAGCTGAAGTCTGTGTAGATGTTTGTGGCCCACATCACCTCATGGGGGTATAGGAACCATGTTATGAAATCAGAGGTCCATCCTGAACCAGCCCTGCCCTTTGCTGATCCTGCCTCTCGATAGACACTGCAACAAGAAAGCTGGCTCCTGCTCAGAAGAGATGACCCCACCCCTCACCACAGGCAAGGGAGAACTGACATTGAGGACATGGGCACAGGGGAGCTGGCTCTGCCTCCTCACCTGAGGCAAGTGGCCCTAGTGGCCCAGAATGGCCAGCCTATCACCCAGGCCCTCAGCCAAGCTTTGGGTTGGCCCACCTGTAACTAGATGTTTCTCTCCCATCCTCCAGTTCCTGAATAACTACTCAGAGACTTAATATTAATTACAAATTACAAACTGTTGGCTAATTAGCTGAGGGTTTAAGTATATCTTACAAATAAATTACACCATTTCTATTCATTTATATTTTACCACAGGGCTTGTAGCTTTTTGCCTCACATCTTGCTTCTGATGTCTCCCTGACTCCACCCTTCTTCTCCCTGTGTCTCTGCGTGGATTTCCCACCTGGCTCTATTCTGCCTGGCTATTGGCCAAATCAGCATATAAAATCAGAATATAAAAGATATTCACAACATACACAAAGACATCCACATCACCCACCCTAACATCTACCCCAACTAGGACCTGCTGGAGCTCATAAAGGGACTGGTCCTGTGGAACGATACCAGCAGGATCTCCATGCCTGGGGGTGGCCATGGGATATCCCAGGAAGTTCCTGTGAGGACCCAGTGATAATGGTATACCAGAAACCAGAGGCCTTTAACCACACCAGTGACTCACTGTAATGAACATTTGCTAATAAAGCTGATTGTACAAAATGTGTATGCTATGTGACACACGGCTCTCAATGCCACCAGGACAAGTGAAGAAGTGTTGGTGAAGCGGGAGAAAAGGAGGAAGGAAGAGGGTTTGGGGGTGGTGCTTTGTTCTTGTTTTTGTTTATTTGCTTGCTTGCTTTGTTTTGTTTTTAATTTCCTTTTGTGGGGGCACTTCTGGGATGAGGGGAGAATATGGGGTGACTGGGAGGTGATCAGAATTAGGGTACATGATGTGAAATTCCCAAAGAATCAATAAAGAAATGTTACATAATAAAGGGAAAAAGTCAATATCTCAAATAAAAAAGAAACTGGGACTGATATGTAAAATAAGAAAAAAAAAGAAGAAAGAAAATGTCACCCCCCCCCAAGAAAAAGCAAAAGATAAATGGAGAATTTCATGAACTGGTTCTTCTATTGTGATGTTACCTTTCTTAAACGTAAAAGTTGCATTTTGGTTACTTAAAATAGCACCTTATTAGCTGTGCAGCTAGGTCAGTGGATTTGATGCTCACTACATAACTATAGGAACCCAAGTTTAGATCTTCAGCATCCATCTAAAAAGTAAGGCATGGTGTTACATATGCATAATCTCAGTACCAGAGGGATGGAGAATCCCGAGGGCTCTCAAATCGTTCCATTTAGTTGGAATTGGTAAGCTCCAGGATCAGGTGAGAAACCCTGTCTCAAATAAATAAATAAATAAATAAACAAACAAACAAACAAACAAACAAATAAATAAATAAATAAGATGGAAATCAATAAGGAAGACACCCAATGTCAATCTCTGGCCTCTATAAGTGCACACATGCACCTGAACACATGTGCGCACACACATCATAAACACATTCACAATAAAGTATTATTAGATGTGTTTAGGATATTGTTCTAGTTTTGTTTCCAATGCTGTGATAAATGCCATTACCAAAAGCAATTGGAGAAGGAAAGGGTTTATTTCACCTTCCAGGTTATAGTCCATGATCAAAGGAAGCCAAGGCAGGAAATAAAGGCAAGAGCTTGAAGTAGAAATGGGGGAGGAACACTGCTTACTGGCTTGCTCCTTGGCTCACATTCAGCTACCTTTCCTGTACATGCCAAACCCACCTGCCTAGGAATGGTATTACACACAAATGGGCTGGGCATGCCTACATCAGGTAGCAATCAAGAAAATGCACCCCCAGACACGCCTACTGGCCAATCTAATGGAGGCAGTTGTTCAATTAAAGCATGCAAGAGGAGCCATCACAGATATCTAAGGTGTTTAGGAAGATACGTAATACTACTTTTTATTTATTATCAAATTTTTAAGAAAACAGTGAAGGGCAGGGCAGTGGTGGCACACACCTTTGATTCCAGCACTTGGGAGGCAGAGGCTCCAAAACCACAGAGAAACCCTGTCTCCAAAAACAAAAACAAAAAAAAACAAACAAAGAAAAAAAAACCCCCCCAAAAAAAAGAAAGGAAAAGAGTTGAGAGAGCAGAAAATGTTAATGGACCTATGTAAAGGATATAAAGTGAGCCTTGTACTATCTCTCCACTTTTCTGTAGGTTGATTTTTTTTTCAAAATAGATTAAGGATAAAAATCAGGAAGTGCATAAAGGCAGAAACAGTAAAGTTAAGTAGAAGTCAGCTCCTCCCATGCATCCTCTATTGGCTTTGAAGCCACTAAGGCTCACCCTGGTTCACCTGTAAGTGCCAAAGGATGCATGCCTACATCTCTCCAACCCTGCATCTCAAATATCCTGGCAAGTGCCTAGAAAACATATTTCAAAGGGCACTCTGACTCCAAGGGAGCAAGTGCCAAGTCATCTGTGGAAACAGATGCATGAGAATGGTGGCCCTCAGAGCCACCATGAGGATTTTGTGCCGCTGGACAGACTAGACATGAATCAGACAGACTGGAACTGCATCACAGTGTCCTGGCTTCTGCTTTTTTGAGCAGCCTTAGGCAAAGCCTATAGGGATTATTTGCTGTCTGTTCCTTCACCTGTCGTTAGTCCTGGAGGTCTATAAACCCCAACAGTCTGAAAAGAGCAGTTGGCCAGAGGGACCAATTCTAAGCAAGGCCATCTCTCTCCTTCTCTTCCACCAGCCCCAGGTCCTGAGAGCAATAAAAAGCAAGAGAAAAAATGGAAGGTATGGATCCCAACCCCAAAATCTAGCCTGCCTTTTGTTCAACCAGGACATGGGCTGCCAAAGCAGAGCCCTCTCTGTTGGAAATCCTCTGAAAGTTCAAAGAAAAGATGCAGCAGCCTGGACCCTGGACACACCCTCATTAGTCTCAGTTCCCACCAAAGCCTGCAGTGTTTCCTGTGCCTTGTCCGTTATTTCACAAGCTATTTCTTGCTCGAAGTTTCAGGGGAGAGGTCTTTATTTTCTCCCAAAAGCCACGCAGCTAGCTACAGTCCCGCCTGGCCAGCACCATGGCTAAGACCCCTGGTGACCATCTGCTAAACACCCTGGAGGAGCTGCTGCCCTATGACTTCGAGAAGTTCAAGTTCAAGCTGCAGAACACTAGCCTGGAGAAGGGTCACTCCCGGATCCCCCGGGGCCATCTGCAGATGGCCAGGCCAGTAAAGCTCGCCAACCTGCTGCTCACCTACTATGGCGAAAAGTATGCTGTAAGGCTGACCCTGCAGATCCTGAGGGCCACGAACCAGCGCCTACTAGCAGAGGAGCTTCGCAAGGCCACAGGCCCAGGTAAGTGGCCAAGTCCCTTCCCAGCTAAAATGGCTGCTGGCTGCTGGTTGCTTGTGGAGGAGGAAAACAATGCTCTCTAGGGAAGCCCCTGTCAACTGCAATGTGAATCCTGCACATCTTGACCTTCTCTGGCCTTTGTAGCTTGCTTACTGAAGACTTAAAAAATAAAAACCGATATTCTGACTGTGGGTCAGGATCAGGGCAGGCAGACTTTGAACACCCTTCCCTAGAGAATTCTTTACTCCATTTTTCAGTTAATACACATGCCCAGACAAATGTTAGGTTAGCAGAAAGGGCTGGGAATCCTCATTAACCACTCAATTTCAGTTTAGAATTCTTCTTTAGCATACTTTACAAACATACCTAATTATTCTTTACTTTTAATGGAAGGTTCTTCAAATTAAAAATGGGTTGTTAATTACAGATTATCTTCATTATGTAGACTTTGGAACTAAGCCTTTTCTGTCATTTTTAACAGCAATATTCTGAAATTGCAGGCAAGTTTGCAGGTTTTGGTTATTTGGGGGGGTGGGTTTTAGATAGGGCCTCACTATATAGACCAGGCTGGCCTCAAACTCACAGAGATCCACCTGCCCCTGTGTCCAGAGTGCTGAGATTAAAGGTGTATACCATCATACCCATCCAAACTTGTTTTCAAATGCCTTCTATACTTACCTTTGTGACCTGGGATTATAAGTCTCAAGTTTAATTAATTTTATGTGTATGGGTCTTTTGTCTGCAAGTATGTGTGAGCACCGCTGGCATGCCTGGTTCTACAAAGGCCAAAAGAGGCATCATATTCCCCGGAATTGGAATTACTGATGATTGTGAGCCACCATATAGACACTGGGAACTGAATCTGGGTGCTCTAGAAGAACCCCCAGTGCTCTTAACTACTGAGCCATTTTTCTCTCTCTTTCCTCTCTCTCTCTCCCTCTCTCTCCCCGCCTCCTAAATTAATTTTTATTTTAATTATATTTTTATATGTATTTGCATCTATCTGCGTATATAAGTGAGTGTCAGCATGCCATGGCATACATAGAAAGCTCAGAGGACAACTTGAAGGAATTGCTTCTCTCCATCACCTTGTGGGTTCTGAAGATCAAACTCAGGGTATTGAACTTGGTCACAAGTGCCTTTACTCACTGAGTTGGTATGCTTTAATTCTTTTTTGTTGCTTTGTTTTAAAAATCAATTTTTATATCTATAATCATGCATTCATCCATCAATATTCCAGTTTCTATTTACTTTGTATTTTATGGTTCTGTGTAATTGGGCTGCTGTTGTCTAGAATGTTCTATGCTTTTCCCTTTAGTAACTTTGAGGAGATTGTCTCTTCCTTCCTACAGCCTCAGCCTTGAATGTAGGACAGTTTTATGCTTCCATCTGATTGTCTTTCTAGAACATTTAACGGAAGAAAATAGAATTGGTGGTTCTGTCCAGTCTGGAGAGAATAATCCCAAGAGTATAAAAGAAGCAGATTTCCTGGAAGGTGATGGGACAAGGCAGAGTGGTGATGGATCAGGCAGCCTGCCACCCAGCCAGTCTGAAGTGGACAAGGGGACCCAGAAGAAGTCTCTTGTCAGAAGGAGGGATCAGAGGGGCCCTGAGAGCCTGGACTCACAGACCAAGCCATGGGCCAGGAACACAGCATCACCCTATAGAAGAAGCCTGGTTATCACCCAGTGTCCAGTGGACAAGGAGGGCGGGGCAAGTGCCCAGCTCCGAAGGAATGCCAGCTCTGCAGGGAGGCTGCAGGGATTCTGCAACAATGTCCCAGGGAGAAGAGAATGCAAGAAAGCTGAAGCATATTTGCCTTCAGGAAAGAAGCGGCCCAAAAGTCTTGAAATTACCACTTACTCAAGTGAAGGAGAATGCCCAAATTCAGCTCTTCTGAGTCCAGAGAAAACAACTAATGGGAATCCACACTCATCCCCTACTCCCATGACAGTAGCTATCATGAATGAGGGGACTGCTGGGGCTCTAGAAAGGGGCTCAGGGAATCCAGAACCCTCCATGGCCCCCAATGAAGAAACATCTAGGAACATGCCTTCTAAAACATCATTGATTGGAGAGGGCAAACACACTACATCCTGGAAGGAAAATGAAACTGGGAGATCAGAAACCCCGGAGAGCTTGAGGAAGATGTCTGGTAGCACATTCTATGAGTCCTGCAACCCAGAAGAGCCTTTGTCACTGCGTGAAAAATCAGCCAAAACTCCAGAAAACCCAGCATTCTTAGGATCGACAGCTTGCCAAGGTACCCTCCCCCATCTCTCCAGAACTTCATTTTATTCTTATATTTATATTGCTGTGATACCTGGTTACCTCCACAGATCCCCGTGCAAATGTGATGTAGACCTAGAAAAATGCACGTTTACACATCTTGCACAAAGGGTTGCATCAAATTTCAGTCTGTGCCTGAGCCCTAAGAGCCAAAGATAAGGTTAAGGATCTAAAAAGAATGGGCAAAAATATTCCTTTCTCACAGTAACCCCACAGTGAAAGTCTTGGGGCAGAGATTCTGCTAATCACCTTTCTCTGGACAGAGGGAAAGATGTTGACCAAAACCCCTTACTTGGAAATTAGTCACCAGGATTATGTTTGTGAGAAATAGAAAGCACCAGCTTAGATGAACAATACAGAAGCTTGTTCCTCTTTCACACAAATGAGTCATTTGTGTGACCACAACTAAACTTATGCTGAGCTGTTTTTCTGCTTTGCATTTTTCCCCTGACATTTATAACTCACAGATGATAACCTGGCTCCACTCAAGAGTATGGAGGGATAGAGGGGACACCATGCTGTACAGAAGGTTTTTAAAAGTTTCTAGAAATTGTTTGTTCTCACTTCCTTTTGACAAGAATTTAATCAAATGGCTTCTGCTAACTGCATGGGAGGCTGAGAATTTCAGTTTGGAGTGAGGTGGAAGAGGAAACAATTGATTCTGTCATGAGAATGGTTCCCTGTGGGGCATAATGATGGCTGTGAGGCAAATTCCTGGGCCAGGGAGGGAGAAGGAATGAAAAGCTAATAGATTGTGTGTGTTTCTATTTCTTCTTGTGTCTCCTGTCATTTCTGCTGTATAGGGGCCTTATAGCAGAACTTTCATAACTCTTATGTATTCACTGGGAGAGTCACCCTTTCTTTGCTTTTACTTCTTGAATGGGACCAGAGGATTCACCCAACACACACATTTAAAATGCTTGCTATGCACTCTGGCCAAACTTTCTGCTGGGAGTGAGGACCTGACCATGACTGAGGCACACAGCAGCTACCCCCAGAAGCTGTTGTGTGAGTTGTGGGCAATCTGTGGTGGTTTGGGATAGGAAAGCAAATGCTGTCAGCATGTTTTGCTTTCTTTCAAATGAGCACTATATGTGCATCTGTGCAAGGGGAAAGCCTAGGTTTATAGCAAAGGGCCACAGATGTCTCACAGAATAAATGCCTAAGAATGCCAGGGCCCAGAAAAGTCTCACCCTCAGCGATCAGCCTCAGTTGCCTGTTTATAGCTTCATTTTGGATGAAGTCAGAGAAGAGCATGCTGGGAAGTGGCCATCTCTAACTGACAATGTGTGTGTTCTATGAATAATTACTCTCTTATAACTATCTTGGGTTTGCCACTGAAATTTTTCTACTGCTGTGTCTCCAGGAAGGTCACAGGACAAGGCTGCATGTCCTCTTTGCCACACCCAGGAAGGAGACCTGCATGGTGGTACCTGTGTACAAAGTTCCTGCAGCTGTTCTATTGCTCCTGGGGATCTCAAGGCCCCAGGCAGAAGTTTACCCCTATGCTTCCAGTGCCAAAATTCACTTGCTGGAAAGAGATGTGGAGACCAGAGCCCCCAGTCCCTACCACAGTGCCCACGTCACATGAAGCAGGTACAGCTGCTCTTCTGTGAGGACCACAGAGAGCCCATATGCCTCATCTGCAGGCTGAGTCAGGAGCATCAAGGCCACCGAGTGCGTCCCATAGAAGAGGCTGCACTGGAGTATAAGGTAGGTATTCACCCCCACATAGCTGGACACTCCGGCTTCATTCAACCCATTCAACTCAGGATTCCTGAGCTCTAAATGGTAAAAATATGAGACTAACCAGGACAGCAAAGAAGGAAGTGCTCATTTACATTGTTAAGAAGTTCAAGGGTACTGGTTTCAGTATGAATCCTGGGCCACCCTGTGGGGATGGACCATTGGTGATGGATTCACATCATTTCTTTCCTAGAACCCCTCCTCTTGCTCTCAATTGCAGCACCCCAGCTTTGCTCCCAGAAGCCAATTCTTCACTCTGGGATTGGTATGGGCTAAAAAATGGCAGGAATCAAATAGAGCATCTAAACCAATACTCTTTTCCAGGAGCAAATCCAGAAGCAGCTGGAGCGTCTGAGGGAGCTGAGGGGATGTGTGGAGGAACACAAACTGCAGGGAGATAAGAAGACAGAGAACTTCCTGGTGAGGCCTGGGCCAGTCCTTGCCCCTTTACGCCTGCAGGAAAGAGGAGTTGGGGGATGCAGAAAGGGTTGGGCAACAGGGGTAGTCACCTGTTCTCCAGTCTCAGTGGTGATGATAGAGAGGCCTAAGGTGAGCTCATTTGTCCTATGGTCCCATCAGGAGAGAGGGTCACCTGCTCTCCTTCTCCTTCTCACAACTAAATAGTTTAGAGAAACTAGAGACTGACACTTCAGAAATTCTCTGTATTGTATATATAGTTAGAGTTGGAGCTGAAGATGTAGCTCAGTTGGTAGAATAAGAAGCACAGAATCAATGAGGCCCCAGGTTCCATCCCAGAATGGTAAAAGCTGAATGTGGTGGCACACACAGATAACCTCAGCATTTGGAAGGTAGAGAGAGGCCAGAGGAGAAACTCAAGTTCATCATTAACATAGCAAGTCCAAAACCAACCAAAAAAAAATCTGGTAATGTTGGCACACACTTGTAATCCTAGCACTCAGAAGAAAAACGCAGGAAAACTGCCATGAGTATAAGACCAACCTGGTCTACATAACAAGTTCTAGGCCAGCCAGGGCTACATAGTGACACCCTGTCTTAGAATAATAATAATAGTAATTTTTATTTATAAATTTTATAAAAACTATATTGACTTTTGGGGTTTTTCCTCCAGTTCTAGGAATAGGACCTAGGGCTTTGTATTTTCTAGGAAGGGATTTTATCCTTGAGATGAATCCACAGCCCCTCCCCAACACCACTTTGACTTTTTGAGACTAAACCTCATTACACACTCATGAATGGATGTCAACCTACTAGGATGAGCTCTTTGACGGGGGGTGCGGGGGTGTTGTGAAAGGGTTTCTCTGTCCCAGAACTATCTCTGTAGAGCAGGCTGACCTGGAACTCAGAGATCTGCCTGCCTCTGCCTCCTGAGTGCTGGAATAAAAGGCATGCACCACACAGTCCTGCAGAATGACCTCATCTTAACTAAATACATCTACAAGTGTCCTACATCAAGACAGGATCACATTCTAAAGAACTGGGACATCAACATGGACCTAGCACCGTATTCAACAGATTTTCCCAAGAGCTGGCCCCTCTTGTGCTCCATCTGTTAGAAAGTTCCATACAGATTGCTCCCCATTCTGGAGCCCAGGTCTCCAAGAGGCTCAGAATCTTAGCTGCATCTAAATTGCTGTGAAGATGGGGATTGGAGAGATGGCTGAGCAGTTAAGAGTACTTGTTGCTCTTGCAGAGGACCAAATTCAATTTACAATAAACACTTATATGGTGGCTTACAGCCATCCTTAATTTCAGGGAATCTGAAGCCCTCTTTTGACTTCTGAGGGCACCAGCAAGTACACATGTACAAATACATGCATCCAGGCAAAACATGTTAACATAAAAATAAAAATATTTGTTATGAAGAGATGCCATGACCAAGGCAACTTATGAAAGAAAGCATTTAGCTGGGGGCTCACAGTTCTAGAGGTCCATAGTCATCGTGGCCAGGAGCATGGCAGCAGGCAAGCAGGCATGTTGCTGAAGCATTATTAAGAGCTTACATCTTGGTCCACAAGCACTAGGCCAAGAAAGTGCAAAACTAACTGGGAATGGTGTGGGTTATAAAACCTCAAAGCTCAATTTCAGTGACATACCTGTCCTAAGACCACATCTCCTAATCTTTCCCAAACAGTTCCACCAACTGTGAACTAAACATTCAAATATATGAGCCTATCGGGGCCATTCTCATTCCAACTTCACCCCAAGGAAGCCTGCTTCTCGTCTGTCTCTGTGAGGTGTGATGACAATGCATCCCTAGATATATACTTCCATACATCTCCCGATTCTATGTTCCCCAGAAAGAAACAGAATCCCAGCAGCAGAAGGTTTCGTGTCAGCTTGAGAAACTGTACCAATTCCTGGAGCAGCAAGAGAAACTCTTTGTGACCTGGCTACAGGAGCTAGGCCAGACCATTGGCAAGGTCCGAGAGACATATGACACCAGAGTTTCCCGTGACATTGCCCTCCTGGATGAACTGATTGGAGAACTGGAAGCCAAGCAAGAACAGCCAGAATGGAAGCTCATGCAGGTGAGTGTTGGTGCACCTGGCCTTCCCCTACCTGCTGTGCCCAGTGGAATAATTCAGGCTCTTGTCACTGCCCAAGGCAGGAATCAAGGCCATTGAGACCTGGAATGGGACTTGGAATCAAAGATCCACAGTGTCTTTTGGGCTCATGCCTCTTCAGTAAGGTCTCTTGGGAGCCCAGACATTTCAGCATTTAGGATGCCTCTGGCATCACCCAGAATAGATCAGAAGAACCACAGTGCAGTTGAACTGTGGGTTCTGGCAAGGCTTCTAGCCTTGTGATTAGAAGTAGAATGTTTCTATTTACTGGTACCCATCCTTGAAAGGTCAGAGGGCAGCTTGTAGCCTGGGAGTCACAGACTCTTGGAGACTGGTAATGGAGAGATTCCCTCTTTTCTCTCCTAGGACATTGGAGTCACATTGCACAGGTACAGAGATGTCCCATGGTGTTCCTTTGAGTATCTTGCAGGAAGTATTTGGATGGGACATTCCTAGAGACTTGGGTCCTGAGACCATCCTTCCTGGATTTGTGTGAAGAAAAGAACAAAATGGGAGTCTGGCCAGGTGGGAGGGGAGAGGGAGGGCATGAATGGAACACTGAGAAGAATGGATTTATCCCAGTCCTGCTGGACACAGATGGTGCTTTGTGTCCTCTCAAATGGCCTGCATTCCATGCCACTTGTTTTATGACAGTGGTCTCTGAAGAACTGCCTCTGGTCTCAAGCACTTTTGGGGGCTTCTTGGGGATCCATTTGGAAGTGGGCTAAGCCCAGCAGGCAGGGGAGAGAGAGAGACAGGTGAGATAGAAAAGGCAATATCTCATAGTTATTTGGGTGCTTTACAAAATGCTGGTGTCTAAGCCACAGCCACACCAGTTAAATATCAATCTTGGGGTTGGGACTTGAGCATTAGTGGGGTTTTAAAAAAATTATTTTTCAGTAAAATATGCATAACATAAAACTTCAGCTATTTTATGTCTGCAGTGTACAGACGTTAATACATTCACATTAGTGTAAATCTCGTATCACCTCCACCTCCAGAACCTTTCCATCTTCCCACATAGGAACTCTGCACCATTCAACAAACACTCATTCCTCATTCTCCCTCCACTATCACCTGGCAACTACCATTCTGTTTCTCCTGTTTATTGGTCTGGTTGTTCTAAATACTGCATATTAGCAGAATCATACAAAGTTTGTCCTTTAGCCTTTGGCTTACTTTCTTTCAGTATAATGTTCCCACAGTTCATGTTGTAGCATGTATCTGAATTCCACTCCTTTTAGTTGCCAAGTGACACTCCTTCCTTATCTATCCACTTATTCATGGACATTTGGACTGTTTCTACCTTTGGGTTATTGGGAATGATACGGATATGACCACTAATATACAAGTACAACTTAAGACATTGCTTTCAACTTCTCAGATTTTATGTTTACAAATGGTATCAGTGTATGTCCATCTATTTAAAAAAAATTAGGAATCTGCATACTATTTCCCACAGTAGAAGCATCATTTCACATTCCCACTCACAGTGCCAAATTCTCCACATCCTTGTCATCAACTTTTAATTTCCTGTTACCACTTTTATACTGCTGTTATAATGACTATTCTAATAGGTGTGAAGTGACATTACATTTTTTTCCTTTTTTCTTTCCATAGAAATAGTAGAGAAGTATAACTAATTTGACATAAAGAATTCTGACAGCAAGAGTCACTCAATTTTAAGGCTGCTATTGAAAGTCACTGTGATTTTTATAAGTGGTCCAGAAATGCTGTCTGCAACTGAAGTTAAAGACCAGTGTCCCCACTCTAGGTCTAGGGAAGATTTCTTTGTGGCGCCCAAACTGGGAAGGGTGTGTTTAGTGGGGATGGTCTCACTGTCATCTCATGTGGACTCAGGCTACATCTTGCTCTTGTTTTCTCTGGACAACAAACTCTTGTCTCTAGGGCCAAGATGGTGACTGTCTCTGAGCCATCAGCCACTCCTCCAGATGTTAAAGAAAAGATCCACCTGCTCTACCGGAAATCAAAGTTTGTGGAGAAGAGTATGCAGTACTTCTCAGGTGAGTGAGCTTGGAGAGAGATGAGAAGTACTTGCTCACTTCCTCCCTGGCATCCACGAAGCCCAGAGCTGATCATTCACTTCCCATCTACCAAGCCTTTATGACCCTGCCTCTAGCTTCTTTCTGATCTAACCCAATCTGCTAACTCAGTTTTTCTGTTCCCTTCCCTCCTTTTCAGAAACCCTGCGCTCTGAAATGGAGACATTCAGTGATGCAGATGTAGCAAAATGCACAGAGTGCTGGCCTAGCATACCACAGGCCCAGGGTTTGATTCCCAAAACTTACCAAAACTGGGATGGTGGAAACACACAGGACTATGACATATTATTTTATCCAGAAGTGGAAGCTGGAGGATCACAGCCTCAGGAAGCTCAAGGTACACCTGAGCTACATGAGACCCTTTCTCAGAACAACAAACGAAAACTCAGATCTTTCCTGAAATGGAAACCTTCATTTGTAAGTATGGTGGTGGAAATATAAACTAACCAAGAGTTTCTGTAATTGTCCTTTATGTGTTGCTTTGGGGGAACTATTCAGAAGAGGGAGGAAATACCTAGAATAGAGGTCATAAAAAGCCCCCACAGCTCTGCTTGGTCCTGTGTCTGCCTTGTTCATTGATTTAACCTCTTGAGTCTCTAGAGTGCCTGGGAGGCCTTTGTTAACACTAACAGGATGCAGAGCCCTAAGCAGGAGAATCCTATTCCTTGTGGGGATGGTATAATGCAGATCCTCTGAACAGGTATGCTTAGAACTTTCTTTCTTCCATTTTTCCCCCTCTGTAGTTCCAGAACTGACTGGTGCTCAGGAATGTGCTGGTAAGTGCCTAGATCGAGGCAAGTAGTAGCTTTGGTATATCGGGTCCCTGTATGTTCCTGTCCCCTACCACAACCTCGGTGAAATCCCTCTTCCTTAGATGGGGAGAACCTTGGGAGAAGGCAGCAGATCCCCACCCCCCAGATAGGTGTTCTTATTCTTCCTGTCGTTTCTGGGATTCTGATCTAGCAACTGCTCAGCCCAGCCTCAACTTCTCTGACATGAAGAGTGTGAGATTTGGAAACAAGTCATACCTGCTGCCTGACAGTACCCAAGGAATCTAAAGTCACATCATCACTCTGGATACTCCTAGCTTTGACTCCAGCTGGCATCACTGGGAGGTAGAGTTTGGAGACAACAGAAGGCGGGTCTTGGGAGCATGCAAAGCACTAGCAAACAGAAATGGAAATATAACTCTGCAGAGAATGGCTACTGGGTGACAATGATGACAAAGCAACAGGAATCCACTTTTCTCCAAACTGTGAATGAGGAACCCCCAAGCAGGTGGGCATCTTCCTAGACCACAAAGCTAGAACCATTCCCTTTCACAACAAGACAGCCAGATCCCACATCTCCGTGTGCTGGCTTCTCTTCCTCCAGTTCCCTTCAACCCTGGGGCATGTGATGAAGGGAAGAACATGGCTCTTCTGATCCAGTCAGAGACCAGACTTCACAGAGTGCCCAACACTGTACCTCCATCCTGGCCCCTGGTCTCATATTTTGCATTCATGTACTCAGCAGTCATTAATGAGGTTATCAGCTGACATAAGAGATGTAATAAGAAAATAACATTAACCTGGGTGTGGTAGTACATGCCTATAATCCTAACAGCCTGGGAGGCTGAAGCAGGATGGTGTCTTCGAGTTTGGGTGTAGCCTGTTGGATTTCAGGTCACTCTGACTGTGGTCTAGCCTCCATAAAAAAAGAAAGAAAAGAGAAAATAATACTAGTACCTGCACTAGTTAATATTCCTATTGCTGTAATAAAATTCCCTGACCTGAGGATCTAATTCATAGTTCAGGTTTAGTACATCATAGAATCGGCCACAATGGAAGGAACTTGAGGCAGCTAGTCACATTTCATCCACCATCAAAAGCCAGAGAGTGACAAACTTTGAAAGCCCATCTTCCTCAAATCCCACCTCAATCAACAGACCCAAACACACCCAGAGGCTCTGCCGGTGAGTGAGTCTAAATCGCACAGAGCTGACAACAGTAACCGTTACAGTGCCTGAGAAGCACACCAAATGCTGGCAGGGGTCCTCCAACACTTGTGATTAAAGGTGAAGATGGCATACACAGCAACGACAAGCAGTGGTGTTCAGAAGAGGAAATGCAGGGCTACTGCATTATCCTGCATGAATCAG
Source organism: Cricetiscus sungorus (assembly GCA_030556225.1). Classification (NCBI taxonomy): domain Eukaryota; kingdom Metazoa; phylum Chordata; class Mammalia; order Rodentia; family Cricetidae; genus Cricetiscus; species Cricetiscus sungorus. The sequence continues at coordinate 10,169,877 of JANBXA010000069.1, forward strand.
TACTCTCAGACATTCTTCAAACAGAAGATTCCACTTCACTTTCTCTCTCGGGGAGAGAATATGTCCTGTCTGCCCTGGTCTCAAGGATACATAAAACCTACAGAAGATACATATACACAGACTCCAAGAGGGGCACACACTCTATCTCTTTTGTTCTCTCTCTACTCTCTCTCTCTCTCTCTCTCTCTCTCTCTCTCTCTCTCTCTCTCTCTCTCTCTCTCTCTCTCTCTGGTTTTTGAGACAGGGTTTCTCTGTGTAGCCCCCTGGCTGCCCTGGAACTCACTTTGTAGACCAGGCTGATCTGCCTGCCTCTGCTGGGATTAAAGGTGTGTGCCACCACAGCTCAGCTTACTTCTCACTCTTAAAGAAGCACCTCTCTTGGTTTTGGAGGTGATGCCTTAAAGGCACCACCGTATTTAGCTCTCCATATTGATGGTTGTATCTCCAATATTCTCCTTCCATCTGGAGGCCCAATCTTAGCCTTGAGACCCTTATGTTCTAATAAATCTCATACCTGAAGGGAATTATGTATCAGCTTCCTTTCAGGCAAACTGCTGCTATTCTTAGCATTATAAAATACTATTTTGTAACTTGCCTTTTAATTTATTCTATTTATTGGTTTATTATATTGAACTACATTAACATATATAGCTTTGAAGGTAGGCTGTACATATTTTACTGGGTAACAATATTACATTTGTATCTGTGCATGAATGCATTTGGTGTGTGCCTGTCTGCATGATGGTTATAAATGCATGTCCAAATGTGCATGTATATGGCACATAGAGAGCAGACATCAACCCCAGATCATTCCTCAGATGCCACCCTTTTTTGTTTTGTTTTATTTTTTGCACAGGATCTCTCCCTTGCTTGAAACTGACTACTAAGTAGAGTAGGGTGGCTGGCCTGTCAACCTCAAGAAATCCTCTGCCTCCCCAGCATTGTGATTATGTCTGCCATTTTTTTTAAACAACAACAAACACACACACACACACACACACACACACACACACACACACACGCGCACGCGCGTCTTCTATTGTTCACTCATTTAGGTTTTGTATAGTAAACTTTTATGTGTATGCAGATACCTTTCAAAAAATTTTGTTACCAGTTTTCATACTCTATATTTTAAGCCATGGTGAACTGAGTCAGCTATTACTAGTGCTGACATGCTTAAAAAGAAAAAAGTTTGGCATCATACTGGAGGGTATGGAGGCATGGGTTGTGACAGTCAGCCGTACCTGATAGCGCTGTTTTTGCTTGCTAAGAACTGACAAGCCCAGTCTCTATCCCAGTCATTGGAGTGCTCAGACTTGAGTATTAATTTACACAGACTCCCTGTGCTAACTAAAGAGACTTAATATAGAGCCAGTCATCCCTTAAGGGCCCTTAACCTTTTGTCTGGGATGCCTGGGAGATCCTAGCAGCCTGCAGGTGAGATAAGACAGGATAATGGATTGTGAGGTATTAACAGCTGCTTTTGCTTCTGTAAATCCTGCTAATCTCTATGGGAAAGGGACAGAATAGGCTCTTTATTACTATATAGTGGGAAAGAAAGAAACAACTGAGGAAAGTAAAATAATTTTCCTGCCCAGCTGTGGATTCCATGGATAGTTGTAATGTATGTCTTTATGTCGTCTGCCTTAAAACCCCACCTTAATCCCCCTTCCACATGTAACACTTTTTGGCTCTAAGGGCCTTCTGCTAGCGGTAAGAATAAATTTATTTAATCTAAATTTGAATTGAGCCTAAGTCTTTGGTGTCTCCCAGTGGATTCAAACGCCACAAAAGAGGAATAAGAGAATCTGTGCCCATAGATTGTGCTAATTCTCATCAGTACTTAACCGAGAATAAACTTGAGTACGGAAAAAAATGAAGGAAGAGCTAGCTTTGGTGGGCCACACTTACTTTCCTTGCACTCAGGAGGCTGAGGCAGGAGACCTGGATCACAAAGGATGTCAAGTCTGTGAGAGGCCAAAACTCTTTTTGAAATATATAATGACAGTGTAGAGGTTAGTAAACTGAGGTCTAAGTGCAGCCCAGCAATCAGGTTCCGCTGAGACTCAAGGAAGGGCTGACACCAGCACAGAAGACACCCAGGGCGCATGCCCAGCGGGTCCTGAACCTTCAGGGATGCTGCAAAGGAAACCAAGGTCATCCACGAGTGGTTGACTTCCCGCAGAGCCTCTGCTCCCCCGCCACCCTCCCGGCCACCAGGAGGTCTCCCTGTAACCGTTAGGAGGGAACTACACTTCCCAGCGGGCACTGGACACTAGTTTCTTGCTTCCCAAGTGAACCACAGAGATTAGTTCCCACAGGCCTCCCCTGGGCCCTAAGCGCTCCATCAGCCAGCCTTCAGTCTCACCTTTTTAAGCACTGAGCGTTCCCTTCCACGGGGAGACAAGGCTTCCACAAGGGAAGTGACTGACCGGAAGTGACCTCACAGAAGCGGAACCATCCGGCTTCACTGGGTTCCGCTATCCTGTCAGGGAAAGGCAGCAAATTCCATAAGGTTGCTGACAGTCTGAGGGAACTCCGAAGTGGGAGGCTAGCGGTTGCCCTCTCGCACCTGCCTTTCTCGGCCATTTCCAGCGCTGGGCACTGAGAGCCGAAGGCAGAGGGCGGTTGGAGCTGCTGATGGTGAGCGTCACCCCTTACTGTGATGCTAGAGCGGCCTGGGTACCACGTGCGCCCCCAAAAAGTGCCACAATTGACCCTAGGCTGAACAGTGGGCAGAATGCCCAGTCGAGTCACTGAGTCTTCACTTAATACAGCTTTCTCTTTCCCAGTGCAAACCCATCCTTTAGTGAAGCTTCCTCCCACAAAAGGAGTCCAACAGAAACGGGAGACTGATACTGTGCTTTTGTTTTCCACTCACTGTTGCCTTCTCTGCACCTACAGCCTTCCCTTTTCAGCCAAACTGCATATAATACATTTCTTTAAAGTAAGCTCCCACGGGTATTTCTTTTCTTCCCCGCCCCCTTTGGCTCCTCTGCCTGGCCATCCTGCCTGTTCTGTATGGGGTTCATAGGCCCCTTCACCATTCTTTGCCTTGATTGGATCCAAGTATTTCTTAAGCAACAGAACTGGCAAGAAATCTCGGTTATTAGAAAGGGCTCTCTTTTTCTTTCCAGCACGGATGGCCTTTGAGGATTTGAGTGTTTATCACTCCCAAGAAGAACCTGTTTGCAAACCAACTCAGAGAAGGAAAATAATAGTCGTGTTGGGGAGATGATGTCACTGAGTAAGGAATGCTTTGTGTTAAAACTGTGTGCTATAACGAGAGCTGGGTCACATTTTGTAGCCCTGGCTTGTTTGGCATTCGCTAGATAAAACAGATAAGCGACATGGAACAATTTTCCTGCTCAGCCTACTGTAGCATGTAAGTTTCCGCCAGCCCGCCCGCTGCTGGTCTGGCGTCCTGGCCCCCAATAACACGCAGGAGACTCTGTATTTGATACAATCCTGTTGGCCAGTTACCATTATTGTTTATGGGCTAGCTCTGTCTTAATCATTAACCCATTTTTACTTATCTAAGTATTTCCACGTGGTCGTCTTATGGGGAGCCGCGCGGCAGGCTTCCTGCTTCTTCCCCGGGCTACATCTTGACTCCCCCTACTACTTCCTCTTCCTCCTCCTAGTCTCCTAGCCCCACCTATCTAGTTTTCTATTGGCCACAGGGCTTTATTAACAGTATGAGAAACATATATACAGAATCACATCTCCCATCAGCCTACCAGTCTGTTCTTTGTCTTGGGAGTGATTGAGGCAGTACTCACACCTTATAAAGTACACGTACACAGTCTTGGTTTTGTGCCATCTCATTTAGTAGAGTCTCACCGCAAACTTACAGCTGTGGGTGACCATTTTCCCTATACTTGGAGACACTTAATTATATGATATGTAAAAATTGATTTCTGAATTTGTTGTAATTCCTTTGATGGTAGCAGCAAGTTCTTTGTTGTTGTTGTTTGTTTGTTTTTAAATAGAGCTTGACAATCTGACCTGAAATGGAGTCAGGGGAAAAATTATTCTATTCACCAGGGAACTAGAAAGAAAGAACAGAGTAGGAGAGGTCCCAGCCCTGTGTGATAGTGATAATCAGGGTTGTGTCTCTTTAACAAAATGAGATAAAAGGAAGACTTTTTTTTTTCCTGTGATAGTGAAGGAACCAGACCCTCATCTACCCCCTCTCCTTTGACAGCATAACAGGCTGCAGAAAAAAACCAGCAAGAGGTAGGCCTCTGACTCAGCAACCTGTCCTGAGCTTCTGACCTTGCCCCAGCCACTAGGAAGCCAGGAACCCTCCATTTGGCAAGGAAACAATCAGAAGATAGCTGGCAGGCTCTGGGTCTACTTTACAGTAATAGTGGAGTGCAGAACATAGCAACCACCCTGGGAGGGCCTATAGGCCCTAGCAACCTACCTGCAGCTGCAGTTGACCAGACAACACAGGACTGGGCACCCAAGCCGAGAAGTTCACCAATCCTGAGATTGTTGTGATGAAACTAAAATTATTCTCACAAGAAAATTCATAACCATTCATTTTATTTAATATGTAATTAACATGTATTGATATTTAATAATTATACCTCTGAAATGTAAGAAAACAATAAATTAAATACCAGGCATTAATGTAAAACTAAAAATTAATGTGTTAGTTTTTTTAAGAAAAGAAATTATTAAATCAGATTTGAAACCATGTAACACAACTTCCATGAAAGAAATTTAAATTACTAAAACATTTGCTTTATCTATGGGAAAAACATTAGTCTCAAGCTATTTAACAGAAAATTCTTCTAAATCATTAAATTTTAGACAATTCAAACCAAAGAAAATATATATACCATAATATAGAAAAAAGGGAGTCTTCAGAAACTGCTTTTAATGACATGAGTATAATACAACACTGAAAACTGGCTGTGCAATGTCACATATCTTTAGTTCCAGCACTAGAGGCAGAGGCAGGCAAGTCTCAGAGTTCAAGGCCAATCTTGCCTATAGCTCGAATTCCAGGTTAGCCAGAGTTACATAGATGAAGCCTGTGTCAAAAAAACAAAAACAATGAAACCTGAAAAATCATCATTTTTTCAGTGGTATCATTTTTCTACCATTCGTGAATCAAAGATTTATTCCAAGGATGCAAAATAACTTAATTATTAAGGATAGAAGTTATACTAAAAGTCTACTAATAGAATCAAAATGAAAGAAACTCATTTTATTTATTTGGTTTTTTGAGACAGTGTTTTCTTATGTAGCTTTAGCTGTCCTATAATTAGCTCTATAGGTAGACCAAGCTATCCTCAAATTCACATAAATCTGCCTGCCTTTGCCTCCCAAGTGCTGAGATTAAATGTGTGTACCACCACTGCCTGGCTCATTGAATTTTTTGTTTAAGTCTGGAAAAGGAGCTAGAGAAGTGGCTCATTGGGAAGAGCATTTATTCTTGCAAAGGACCCAGGTTTGATTCCTAGCACCCACATGGTGGCTCACAGCCATCCATAGCTACAATTCAAAGGGATCCAATGTGTTATTCTGACTTCCTGGACACCAGGCACACACATGGTGCACAAACAAACATACATGTGAGCAAAATACCCATACATATTTGTCTTAGTCACTGTTCTATTGCTGTGAAGAGACACCATGACCAAGGAAACTCTTATGAAAGCAAGCATTTAATTGGGGTGGCTTACAGTTCACAAGTTAGTCCATTATCATCATGGTGGGGAGCACAGTGGCATGGTGGCAGGCACTGGAGCAGTAACTGAGAGCTACATTCCTAATTGGTAGTCAAAGAGAGAGAGAGAATGTATGTGCCTGGGCCTGGCATGGGCTTTTGAAACCTCATAGCCCACCCCCCAGTGACAAACTTACTCTAACAAGGCCACACATCCTATTTCTTTTGTTGTTGTTGTTTTATTGAGACCAGGTTTCTCTGTGTAGCCTTAGCTGCTTCTATTCTCTCAAACTGTATGTTTTGTATTATTTCTTTGCCCAGCTTGCTCTTTTTTCAAATAGACATGCAGAAGAGTGTTTACTAATACTAAGCTATCTTGAAATCTCCTCTGCCAATGCCATTAATCCAAAACTGTTGAATTTAGCTTCAGACAAATATTTAGGACAAGGGTAAAAGCAGCCACATCCTTTGCCAAGATTATCACAAAAATGATTTCTAACCCTGTCATAGCACAAGTATTGGGTTCACAGGGGTCCATGGAAAGAAGGCTCAGAGGCACCATACGAATTACGTTAGCAGCAGGGCAGTGTTGGTGCAGGCCTTTAATCCCAGCACTTGGGAGGCAGAGGCAGGCAGATCTCTGTGAGTTCCAGGAAACCCTGATCTACAAAGCTACACATAGAAACCCTGTCTTGGAAAAAAATAATGACTTTAGCCTTTCTAGGCTGAAGGGGGACCCAGCCTCTAAGGACTAAAGTGCTTTCCCTTCACCCAGGGTATTTTTATTTTTCTCCATATTTACACTTTAACCAATTGGTTTCCATATGCTCAAAACAACCTGAATAAAGCTTCCAAAACAACAATGCCAAGTGTAAATTCTTGGTTCATCAGGTACCATAGTTTTCCAGGTTTCCCAAACCAAATTTTGAATAGGCTTTGTATCCTTGGCAAACTGTCAGACAAGATTCACATAGAACAACAAGAGAAACAAAGGGTATCTACTAAATAAAAGATGAATTAGGGCTAGGTGCTAAGCCTCCAAAGCTGGGCCAGGTGTAGACCAGTGGTGATTAGGTGCTAACACTCTGGAGCCAAGCCAGAAGTAGCCCAGTATGAATGTTGTCACATAACCTAGTCACTAATATTCTTTCCCTCTGAAATTTCTTGAGCTGGGCCATCAAAGTTCAAATTGCCCTCAGCACTGACTTCATGGTCCTACTAGGCTGGTCCATTAAGTCCCATTAAAGCATTCAACCACTTTTCTAGCTCAAAGTCCCTGAGTCTTTCATAATCACCCAACAAACATCATGGTCAGGCCTGCTGCAGTCCTGGGACCAACTTCTGTCTTAGTTGCTGTTCTGTTGCTGTGAAGAGACACCTTGACCAAAGTAATTCTTATAAAAGAAAGCGTTTAACTGGGGGCTGGCTTACAGTTTCAGAGGTTTAGTCCATTACCATCATGGTGGCACGCAGGCCTGGAGCAGTAGCTGAGAGCTACAACCTAATCTGTAGGCAGAAACAAAGAGCCTGGGCCTGATGTGGGCTTTTGAAATCAAAGCCCACCACCAGTGACACACTCCAAGGCCATAGCTACTTCGATAAAACCATAACCTCATAATCCTTTCAAATTGTGTCACTCCCTGGTAACTAAGTATTCAAATGTATGAGCCTATTGGGGCCTTTATTATTCAAACCACCACAAACATAAAATATTTCTTTTAAAAAGAAAAACATTCTCTCTCTCCTCTCTCTCTCTCTCTCTCTCTCTCTCTCTCTCTCTCTCTCTCTCTCTCTCTCTCTCTCTCTCTCTCTCTCTCACACACACACACACACACACACACTTCAAATGACTTGATAGATTTACATGACCCAACCTAGATAGCATAGCCCTACAAGTGGAATAGGGGTGGGGGGATGGGAGGGGAGGGTGGCCAGGGTGCATGCCACAGGGGAAAGAATGTAAGAGGGAGGGAGGGAAGGAGGGAGAGAGGGAGGGAGGGAGGGAGGGAGGGAGGGAGGGGAAACTGGAATGGACATGTAAAATGTTTAAATTATATTACTAATAAAATAAATAAATATAAAAAATAAATAAAAAGAAAAATATTATGACAATTTTCATAGTTATTGAAATGATAAAATTCAACTCCCTCATAAGAAGATGAAGTAGGCTAGTAATAAGCTTTTAATCCCTTCAACCAGTGTTAAAAGTACATTTTTCTGTGTTGGGGATCAGATCCAGTGCACTGTCAACAAACATTCTATCACTGAGCTACAATTCCTGAGAATTGGTGCTTTGCTTGCATGTATATCTATGTGAACATGTCAAAAGCCCTGGAACTGGAGCTACAGACAGGTGTGAGCTGCCATATGGGTGCTGGGAATTGAACCTGTGTCCTCTAAAAGAGCAGCCAGTGCTCTTAACCACTGAGCCATCTTCTCAAACCCCAGGTCCTGATTTTAAAATGTTATTTTTCTTAAACAAAAGAAAAAAATCTCATGTATCCCAGACTGGCCAAGAACTTCCGATTGTCCTTCCTCCATCTCATGAGTGCTGGGATTACAGGCTTATGTGTGCTGGATATTAAACCCAGTTGGACTTTGCTTATGCTAGAAAGGCATTCTAACAACTGAGCTTTATCATCAACCCTTAAAATATCTCTTTAATGGAAGACATTCCCACTAAAATTGAGACCATAATGAAAAATCCCACCAGCACTGCTACTATTTAGCGTTTTGTCTTATTTTCTAGCTACCACAGGTAAATGAGTAAGAAATCAGATGCATTAGGAGTAGAGAGAAAAGTATTGATGTATGACATACTTATGTAGCTGGAAAATCATACATCATGTCTGAAAACACAGACATGGTAATAGGATGTTAAGTTGATAAATAGAAAGTAGCTTTCACATATGCAGACAGATTTGCCACTTAAAAGGGACAATGAAAAGCCCACTAAAATAATAACATGAAAGATGCCTAGGAATAAATTTTTGATATGTGGAAAATTGAAAGGATAAAAAGGTTGATTTGAATGAATAAAAAAATTTTTATTATTTTTTATTTAAATTTGAAACAAGTTTGTTTTACATGACAATCCCAGTTCCTATACCCTTCTGTGCTCCCCTGTTCCACCCCCCAACCCTCATCCCATCCCCCTTCTGCTCCCCAGGGAGGGTGAGGCCTTCCATGGGGAGTCTTCAAAGTCTGTCATATCATTTGAAGCAGGGCCCAGGCCCTCCCCTATAGCTCTAGGCTGAGGGAGTATCCCTCTATATGGAATGGGCTCCCAAAGTCAGTTCATTTATAAATACTGATCTACTATTAGAGGCCCTATAGACTGCCCAGTCCTCCCAACTAACACCACATTCAGGGAATCTGGGTTGGTCTTGTACTGGTTTCCCAGCTATCAGACTGGAGTCCATGAGCTCCTGCTTGTTCAGGTCAGCAGTTTCTGTGGGTTTCTCCAACCTGGTCTTGACACCTTTGCTCATCATTCCTCCCTGTCTGCAACTGGATTCCAAGAGTTTGGCTCAGTGTTTAGCTGTGGGAGTCTGCTTTTGCTTCCATCAGCTACTGGATGAGGGCTCTAGGATGGCATATACAATTGTCATCAATCTCATTATGGGAGAAGGGCATTGCTTAGATTCTTAGTTGGGGTCATCCTTGTATATCTCTGGACATTTCCCTTGTTCCAAATTTCTCTTAAAACCTATAAAGGCTCCCTCTAATATGTTATCTCTTTTCTTGCTCTCCTCTATTCTTTCCCCGACTCAGTCTTCCTGCTCCTTCATGCCCACCTCTCCACTCCTCTTCCTAACTCCCTCTAACCTCCCCACATGCTCCCAATTTGCTTGGGAGATCTTTTCCAGGGAACCATGTATGTCTCTCTTAGGTTCCTCCTTGTTTCCTAGCTTTTCTGGCAGTGTGGATTGTAGACTGGTAATCCTTTGTTCTATGTCTAAAATCCATATATGAGTGAGTACATAGCATGTTTGTCTTTTTGTGACTGGGTTACATCACTCAGGATGGTTTCTTCTAGCTCCATCCATTTGCTTGCAAATTTCAAGTTTCCATTGTTTTCTTCTGATGAGTAGTATTCCATTGTGTAAGTGTACCACATTTTCTTCATTCATTCTTCAGTTGAGGGGCAGTTAGGTTGCTTCCAGGTTCTGGCTATTACAAATAATGCTGCTATGAACATAGTTGAATAGATGTCTTTGTTACATGAGTGTGCATCTTTTGGGTATATGCCTAAGAGTGGAATTAGTGGATCTTGAGGTAGACTGATTCCCATTTTCCTGAGGAACCACCATACTGATTTCCAAAATGGCTGTACGAGTTTGCACTCCCACCATCAGTAGAGAAGTGTACCCCTTTCTCCACATCCTCTCCAGCAAAAACTGTCTTTGGTGTTTTGATTTTAACCATCTGACAGGAGTAAGATGGTATCTCAGAGTTGTTTTAATATGCAATTCCTTGATAGATAAGGATTTTGAGCACTTTCTTAAGTGTCTTTCAGGTATTTTAGATTCCTCTATTGAGAATTCTCTATTTAGTTCTCTATTTACTCCCACTTTTTAATTGGATTATTTGGTATTTTGGTAACTGGCTTCTTGAGTTCTTTGTATATTTTTGGAAATCAGTCCTCTGTCAAATGTGGGTTAGTGAATATCTTTTCCCATTCTGTAGGCTGCCATTTTGTCTTGTTGACTGTGTCCTTTGCCTTACAGAAGCTTTTATATTTCAGGAGGTTCCATTTATTAATTGTTGATCTCAGTGTCTGTGCTACTGATGTTATGTTCAGGAAATAGTCTCCTGTACCAATTTGTTCAAGGGTACCTCTCACTTTTTCTTCTAAGAGGTTTAGTGTGGCTGGATTTATGTTGAGGTCTTTGATCCATTTGGACTTAAGTTTTGTGCATGGCAATAGATATGGATCTATCTGCAGTCTTCTACAAATCAGCATCCAGTTATGCCAGCACCATTTGTTGAAGATGTTTTCTTCTTCCATTGTATAATTTTAGCTTCTTTGTCAAAAATCAAGTGTTCGTAGGTACGTAGACTAATATCAGGGTTTCCAATTAGATTCCATTAGTCTACCTGTCTATTTTTGCACCAATACCAAGCTGCTTTCAGGACTATAGCTCTATAATAGAGCTTGAAGTCAGGGATGGTGATGCCTCCTGAAGTTCCTTTTTGTACAGGGTTGTTTTTTACTATCCTGGGTCTTTGGTATTTACATATAAAGTTAAGTATTGTTCTTTCAAGGTCTGTGAATAATTGTGCTGGGATTTTGATGTGGATTTCATTGAATCTGTAGATTGCTTTTGGTAAAATTGTCATTTTTACTATGTTGATCCTACCTATCCAAGAGCATGGGAGATCTTTCCATTTTCTGGTATCGTCTTTAATTTCTTTCTTTAAAGACTCAAAGCTCTTATTATATAGGTCTTTCACTTCTTTGGTTAGTGTTTCCCCAAGATACTTTATGTTGTTTGTGGCTATTGTAAAGGGTGATGTTTCTCTGATTTCTTTCTCAGCCCCTTTGTTGTCTGTATGTAGTTGGGCTACTGATTTTTTTTCCCTCCCATCCTCCCATGCCCCCCATTTGTAACGAGTATGTTTTCCCCGCCGGCTGCCTGGTCCCACCGCCGCTAGCCCCAAATAACATGCTGAGACTCTGCATTTGATACAATGCTGTTGGCCAGTTACTTGTTTCTTATCGGCTAGCTCTGTCTTAATGATTAACCCATTTCTACTATTCTAAGTATTTCCACATGGCTCATCTTACCGGAGAGCTGCGGCCGGTGTTCTCTTTAGGCTCTCCATGCTGAATCCTCCTTACTACTTCCTCTTTCCTCCTAGTCTCCTAATCCCTCCTATCTTGTTTTCCTATCTGCCAACAGTGCTTTATTCATTAACCAGTATGAGAAACATATTTACAGAATAACATCTCCCATCACCTGATCCCCATTCCCATCCTATTCCCCACCCACTCCACAGGGAGGGTGAGGCCTTCCAGGAGGGATCATTAAAGCCTGTGAAGTCATTTAGAGTAGGGACTAGGCCCTCCCTCCTGTCTCTAGGTTAAGGGAGTATTCTTCCATGGGGAATGTGCTCCCAAAGTCCTTTTGTGCATCCAGGATTTATCCTGTTCCACTGTCAGAGGTGGCATAGACTGACCAGGACTTCTAACTAAGACCCATGTTCAGGGGGTCTGGGTTGGTAAAATGCTGGTTTCCCAGCTATCAGCCTGGGGTCCATGAGATCCACTTTGCTGAAGGTGTTTATCAGCTGTAGAAGTTCCCTGGTAGAGTTTTGCAGGTTACTTATGTAAACTATCATATCATCTGCAAATAGTGTGAGTTTGACTTCTTCCTTTCCAAATTGTATACCCTTGATCTCCTTTTGTTTTCTTATTGCTCTAGCTAGAACTTGAAGTACAATATTACAGAAATATGGAGAGAGTGGATAACCTTATCTTGTTCCTGATTTTAGAGGAATCATATTGAGTTTCTTTCCATTTAGTTTGATGTTGGCTGTTGGTTTGCTGTATATTGCTTTTATTATGTTTAGGTATCCCTAATCTCTCCTGTTATCCATGATCTCTCCAATACCTTAATCATGAAGGGGTGTTGGATTTTGTCAAAAGTTTTTTCTGCATCTAATGAAATGATCTTGTGGTTTTTCTTTTTCAGTTTATATGGTGGATTACATTGATGGATTTTCATGTTGAGCCATCCCTGCAACCCAGGGATGAAGCCTACTTGGTCATGGTAGATGATTTCTCTGATGTGTTCTTGGATTCGATTTGCCAGTATTTTATTGAGTATTTTTTCATCAATGTTCATGAGGGATATTGGTCTGAAGTTCCCTTTCTTAGTTTGTCTTTGTGTGGCTTGGGTATTAAAGTAATTGTAGCCTAATAAAAAGAGTTTGGCAATGATCCTTCTGCTTATATTGGGTGGAATACTTTGAGGAGTATTGGTATTAGCTGTTCTTTGAATTTCTGGTAGACTTCTGCACTGAAACCACCTGGCCCTGGGCTTTTTTGGTTGGGAGACTTTTGATGACTGCTTCTATTTCATTTGGGGTTACAGGTCTATTTATGCTGCTTATCTATTCTTGATTTAATTTTTTTAAATGCTATCTATCCAGAAAATTGTCCATTTCCATTGAATTTTTGAATTTTGTGGAGTACTGGTTTTCAAAGTATGACCTAAAGATTTTCTGGATTTCCTCGGTGTCTGTTGTTATGTCCCCCTTTTCATTTCTGATCTTGTTAATTTGCATGTTCTCTCTGTGTCTTTTGGTTAGTTTGGATAAAGGTTTATCTATCTTGTTGATTTTCTTGAAGAACCAACTTTTTGTTACATTGATTAGTTGTATTGTTTTCCTGGTTTCTAGTTTACTGATTTCAGCCCTCAATTTGATTATTTCCTGGCATCTACTTATCTGGGATGAGTTTGTTTCTTTTTGTTCTAGAGTTTTCAGTTGTGCTGTTAATTCTCTAATGTGACTATCCTTCAGTTTCTTCATGTGAACACTTAGTGCTATGTATTTTCCTCAAAGTGTCCCATAAGTTTGGGTGTGTTGTGCCTTTGTTCTCATTGAATTCTAGGAAGTCTTTGATTTCTTTATTTCTTCCTTGACCCAGGAATGATGCAATTGTGCATTGTTCAAGTTTGTAGGGTTTCTGCAATTTGTGTTGTGTTCCAATTTTTTTTTTTTTGTATTGAGGTTTGCTATATTGCCAAGTATGTGGTCGATTTTAAAGAAGGTTCCATGTGGTGCTGAGAACAAGGTATATTCTTTTGTGTTTGGATTGAATGTTCTATAAATGTCAGTTAAACCCAATTGGGTCATAACTTCTGTTAGTTCTTTTGTTTCTTTGTTAAGTTTCTGTCTGGTGGGCCTGTCTAGTATTGAGGGGGTGTTGAAATCTTCCACTTTAAGTGTGTGAGTTTTTATGTACAATTTGAGTTTTAGTAATGTTTCTTTTATGAATGTGGATGCCTTTGTATTAAATGTCCAGAATTGAGACTTCATGTTAATGGATTTCTCCTATGATGAGTAAGAAATGAGCTTCTTCATCTCTTCTGATTGATTTTAATTTAAAGCCTAATTTGTTAGGTATTAGGATTGCTACACCAGCTTGTTTCTTGGGCCCATTTGATTAGAAAATCTTTTCCCAACCCTTAACTCTGAGGTAACATCTGTCTTTGAAGTTGAGGTGTTTCTTGTTTGCAGCGGAAGAATGGATTCTGTCTTCATATCCATTATGTTAGCCTTTGTCTTTTATAGGCAAGTTAAGACCATTAATATTGAGGGATATTAATGATTATTAATTGATTGTTAATTCTTGTTTGTTTTGGATTTGGTGGTAGTGGTGGTATTATGTGTGTATTCCCCCCCCCATTTTTCCTTTGGCTATTGGTAAAGTGGGATTATCTATTGCCTGTGTTTTTGTGGGTTGATAGTTGACTTCCTTGGGTTGGAGTTTTTCTTCCAGAACTTTCAGTAGGGCTGCATTATTTAATAAGTATTGTTTAAATCTGATTTTGTCATGAATGTCTTGGTTTCTCCATCTATAGTGATTGAAAGCTTTGCTGGGTATAGTAGTCTGGGCTGGCATCTGTGGTTTCGTAGTGTTGCCAACTCTATCAACAGAGCTATAACTTCAGTCCCTTAACTTAATACTCAAGAGTTTATGTATAAACAAAAACTGATGGTAGTTTTTTTAAAATTGAAGCCAAAACAGAAACATGACATGTATAAAACCTATTTAACAATTTTATACAGTAATAAGAAAATGGAATTAAAAGGAGTAGACATTAGAAAAGGAGGAAAACAAAGTATGATTTATTCTTTAAAAAAACTAAATAGATCCGCTAAGTACATTTTCTCAAGGGTGGTTTTGTGTCTGTTATAGAAACAGGCTCTTGCTGTATAGCTCTAGTTAACCTAGTATTATATAGACCAGGCTGGCCACAAATTAAAGATCCACTTATCTTTGCCTTCAAGTGCAGGGATTAAAATGTGAACCACTGTGCCCAGTTCCACCTTATTTTTTGAGACAGAGTCTCTCACTAAACCTAATGCTTGCTGTCCATGCTTGACTGACTAGCCAGTAAGCCTCATGTCTGCCTCCCACCTCTGGTTACAGGTGCATGCAGCCATGCTTGGCTTTACATATGTACTGGATTTAAACTCAGGTCCTCATGCTTACTTAGCAAACACTGAATCCACTGAGCCATCTGCCTTGGCCAAGACTTTATTGTAAAGTGTAAACTAAATACAGAAAACCCTGTATATTGTAAAAGCTAAAGTTTTCACCAAGGTTGTTTTTTAATAAGAAACATGGCTTTTCCTGGCTAATGTTGTCACAGCAGTAACACTCTCTATTTCAGCAGACAATGAGAGTAATCTCAGAGATGAAAATCTTCAGAAACAAGATTGTAAAGAGAAATCTTCAGAAATTGATGCAGTGGATTTGTTTCTGGGTTTCTAAGTGACCAGCTTGCCAAGAAGAAAGAATAAACACACCCATTCCACAGCAGAAGGAAATATGTGGACATTAATTACTGCACTTTCTCAAGATGAGAAATCAAAGACATTGTACATGTGTCCTGTGTGGAAAGCCGTTTTATGAAAGTTCTTACCTTATTTCCCACCAGAAAAGTCACACTGGTGAAACAACCCATGGCTATAACTACTGTGAGAAAGAATTCAATCACAAAACCAACCTTAATAAACATAAGTGAATCCATACAAGGGAGAAACCCTATTCCTGTTCTCAGTGTGTGAAAAGCTCATCAGAATTTTCATCAGAGTTGCCATAAGGAAATTCATGTAGGGAAGGAAATAATTTAAGTATCCAGATGTGGGGAAACCTTCCCCCTGAATGAAGAATTTGTGCTTCATCTGCACAGTCATGAGGCTGGGAGACCATACAGTTGCAAAAAACAAACATGGGAGAAGATTCAGTCAGTTGTCAGTCTACATCTGGCACAAGAGAACTCAGCTTCTAAGGCCCAGGAGAAGAAATGAGATCAAGAAAGGTCCTGCCTCTGTCTGAAAAGTTTTACAAAGAATTATGAATCCCAAATATTTAGAGATTAAAGAACCCTTCTAAACAAATGAGTCAAAGGAAAAAGTCATATAAAACATAGCAAAAATGCAAATAAAACTTGGTGTATTAAAATTTGCAAGATAAAGCAAGAGTGGTGACAGGACGTTTCTGCCCTCTGATGCACATCTGAGCAATGAGATCTGAAACTAATAGCTTTTAGCTTTCCATTTCTGTAACAAGACCTGAGAAAATTAAAAGAAGGAAGATTTATTTTGACTCAGTGTCCAAGCTCTCAGTTCACAGTTGTTTGACCCTGTTGCTTTGGATCTGTGGAAGCTCCCTATATCAAGAAGGGCATGTGGGGTAGAGAGGGTCTATTTACCTCATGGGATACTGCAAGCAAAGGACGACACAGAAGAGGAGTTGAAGTCCTATGTCCCCTTGAGGATGTGCTTATGACCTGACTTCTTTGCACTAAGCTTTACCCCCCAAAGGTCCTACCATTCCCCAATAGCAACCGCATTGGGGTTGTAACATAAACCTATAACACATGAACCTGAAACACATGTGCCAGAAATCACTGAAGAAGCATTACCACTAATCCCATTAACATTAAAGAGAATATAAAAGGGAGCTGGAGAGATGGCTGTTATTTCAGAGGACTCAGGTTGGTTCACAGCACCCACATAGCCAGCTAATGTCTGAACTCCAGTTCCAGGGGACCCAGCGCCCTCATCTGGTCTCCTTTGGAACTGCACACACATAATCCAGTCATACATACAGACAAGACACCCAAATACATAAATAAAAATTAAAATTTTAAAAGAATGATAAACAAATACTATGAAAAGCCCTACTCACAAATTGGGAAATCTGGGTGAAACAGACCAGTTCTTTTAACAATACTGTCTACATATCAGACCTTACACAGGAAGAAATGTATGAGCTGTGATCATTTTGCTGGGTTGGGTGCTCTCAGATGTGCTCATCTCAAAGATTTGTCAGAAAGGAAGCTTAGTGCTGTCACCCAGGAGTTGGGTGGACACCGTTTGGAGTTTTCCCAGTGAACACAGAGAATTTCATAGAAAAGCTGTAGCAAGTAAGGTCTGTATGATTGTGACATCTCAAAAGATAATTCTGAGAACATTATCAAGAATATTGTCCAATATTGTCCCATTTTATATGAGGTGATGCTTGCCTTAAATCCCAGCACTTGGAAGGCAGAGGCAGACAGATCTACATGTGTTTAAGGCCAACCTGGTCTACAAAATGAGTTCAAGGACAGCTAAGGTTACACAGAGAAACCCTGTCTCACTTGGTGGTGGTGCACACCTTTAATCCCAGAAGCAGAGGCAGAGGCAGATGGATCTCTATGAGTTCCAGGACAGATTGGTCTACAAAGCTACATAGAGAAACCCTGTCTCAAAAAACCAAGAGAGAGAGTGAGAAACCTGTCTCAAAAAAAAATAACAACTATATTATATATATATATATATATATATATATATATATATTGTTTGTCCTGACCACAAAATAACCCACACTCAGTGTTCCAAGTGCTACTGTTTCTTGACCAGAGCTCAAGCTTTATTCCTTTCTTCTAAATGAGATACACCCACCAAGAGAGTAAATCACAAGCATCCTGAGTAACAGTATTCCATCTGAAGCAACAGTCAGTCCCCAACTCTTTTCCAACATCATCCAAAGAAACTTAGCTTATCAAAATTTCTTTTTAGCAGCTTCCAGCTGAGACACCTAACTGTCCCCAGGCATGAGCATTCTCTTCTCTATTAATCAATCAGGAATAAAGTGTAGGTGTGTTTGTGGTGCCTTTTGTCAGGAGGGAACTCACAATTTAAATGAAGGGATTTGATTGAAGCATTTTTATTGGGCAGGAGAGATGGCTCAGCAATCAATCACTTTCTGTTCTGCCAGAGGACCCAAATTTGGTTTCCAGGACCCATATGAGGACTCTTGCACACACCTATAATCCTCTTCTGTCTTCTTGGACACACACACACAGACACACACAGACATACACACACACACACACACACACACACACACACACACACACACACACAGCATCCACACAAACATTTTAAATCTTTGAAAATTTTTAGATTTATTTTGACATGACTAGAGATAAAATCTGGGCCTTGTACATGCGAGGTAAACACTCTACAACTAAGCTACATCTCAAGCTGCTTTCCACCTTTCACCTACTTAGTCTACAACAGGGATTTTTACTTTCCCAAGAGCAATAGTAGATGTTTTCCTAGCAAAACAAAAATGTTAACATTCATACAGTAGAGTAAAAATGGTTTTCTTGGAAATTATGGTTTTTTTTTTAAGCTTTACAGAGTAGATGAAAATTTCATGGTAAGTATGTTCCTTAAAGCCCCTTTCATGTCCTTGTTCTTCAGGCTGTAGATGAAAGGGTTCAGCATAGGGGTCACCACTGTGTACATCAGGGCAGATGCTGTATCTTTCCCATCTGAGTGGGAAGAGTTGGGGTCGAAATACAGAGATATGATGGTGCCATAGAAGAGGCCGACCACAGCCAGGTGGGAGCTGCAGGTGGAGAAGGCTTTCCACCTCCCCCGTGTGGATGAGACTCTCAGGACAGCACAAGCAATAAGGATATAAGACACGAGGATGCAAACAAATGGGGCTATCATTAACAGCCCTGCAACAACAAGAATCATCAGCTCATTGAGGTGTGTGTCAGAGCAGGAGAGCTTCAGGAGGGGAGTGATATCACAGAAGAAGTGGGGGATGATGTTGTCTTTACAGAATGAGAGTCGAGCCATGAGCAGGGTGTGCAACAGAGCATTCAGGCTGGCTACCACCCATGACCCGACAACAAGGAGGGCACAGAGCTGATGGGTCATCTTTGTTGTGTAGTGTAAAGGGTGGCATATGGCCACATACCGATCATAGGCCATCACAGCCAGCAGGAAATTGTCTATGACAGCAAACACACATAGAAAATAAATTTGCATGAGACACCCAGAGAAGGAAATGGCCTGATTCCCAAGTATGTGGTTGACCAGTACCTTGGGCACAGTGGTGGAGGAGAAGCAGACATCCACAAAGGACAGGTTGCTGAGGAAGAAGTACATGGGAGTGTGCAGATGGGAGTCTGTGCCGATGGCCAGGATGATGAGCAGGTTTCCCAGGACAGTGACCAGGTACATGATGAGGAAGAGCAGGAAGAGGAGCTGCTGCTGCTGAGGCTGCCTGGAGAGTCCCAGGAGGAGGAACTCGGAGACGCTGGACTGGTTGGTGCCTCTCATGGGTCTGAGCCCAGCTACAGAGAATGGAGACAGAGGTCAGAATGCAGTCTTCAGGTTTGGATGCTACAACAAGGTTTATATTAAGTCTGCATTAAAATTTCTGAATTAAGATCCACTCCTATTTTCTACATACTCAATTTACAAATCTCAGTTTTACATGGTGCTGGTTGCCTATGTTCTCCCTTTTAGTTTTATTGTCTATCATTTAAAGTCATTCATGAACATACACCACCCTTCCCTGCAATCATGTGTACTTCTGGTAACATTCCCAGACTCGCTCCCACCCTTAGTAGCTCAAGGCAAAAGAAATGCAACTGGTTAGTTATTGTACTGATTTCGAGCTCCAACTGATGGGTGTGTGACTCCTGCTGCTGCTACCCCTATGTGAGAGAGTGAGCCTCTCCTACTGCAAAAAAAAAAAAACATTGTCATCTCTACTTTTCTGAAAATGTCTGTACAGGATAGTTCTCTTATTTTCACCTTGGAGTTGCTGAGCAATAGTGTTCTTTATTCTAAGAATTGGAAAGTCTCAAAAATCTAAGAAGGTTCTGAGAGAGTTAAAAGTGAGTGGGTGATTGCTGTCTTAGCCCTCTGTGTTGGGAGGAGGTTTAGGAGAATTAGAATTAGCATCCAGTCCCACTGGGTATAGACTCCCTAAGCAAAATACTGAAGACCAGCAGAAAGTAGTTGTGTCACCTAGCTCCTGGTCCCTGTTGACCAACAATGATGGAGTATATCATCCAAACTCTCAGACAGAATTTAGGGATGAGGCAATCAGGGCAGAGACAAGTCCCAGGGAAAATTCCCTGAGAGCTTAATCAACTTAATTATCTAAGCTGATCCAGATTCTGCTTACTTTCTGCACAGAAACTTGAGGTATTGCACTTCTGGAGCAAATGTCCTTGTACTGAATAGGGTTTATGGAATATTTCCTGATAGGAAGCCCTGGACATACAGAAGGGAGTGATTGGCATTCCAGTGTCATGCTTGATCCTGTAAAACATTTGGTGTAAAGTACAATGAGGGTAGAGCAAAACGGATGAATGTGTAGTCTTCTGTGACTGAACATCATCCATGCTCAGAAAATAGACTTTCTTTGGGATGTCTTCCCAGCCCACAGTTAGTCGTCCATTTCTGAAAATCTACAGACTCTTCAACAGCTTCATTTGTATTCCCCATCTTTTCCTTACCCAGACAGTACTAATGTAGAACTTAGAAACATAGCATGGGGACAGAGAACTGGTTGGTCATCCTCAGTGTGACTTGTCCCATCCATGTACATCTAGAAGCTTAGAAATTTTTCTTGCTTGATTCACAGATGAACAAGCAAAAGTCTCAAGATGACAGCAAAAAATGTAAACACAGAGAGGAGTGGAAGGAAGCTCGAGGAAGTCCTACTGGCTATTGAGTTTAGGATTCAGGGTACTTCTAATGACCAGATAGATGAGGCCTTCAACCCCATTCAGTGTCTAACAGTAAAAACCACCTCTTTCTTAGCTCAGCCTGAAAAGGAGTTTATAAAAATGATAGCATATGGTGGCCTAAACTTCTTATTCAGATACACTGAAGTCTAAAGCAAGATAATTGTTGCCATGTTCCAGGTTAGCCTGATCTGTTATACCAAAACCCTGTAGCTAGAATGATGACTCAGTTGTTTAGAGGACTTTTTACTCTTGCAGGGGGTCCAGGTTCTGTTCTCAGCACCCATAGGTGTTTCTCAACCATCCATAACTCCAATTTCAGGTACTCTGACATCCTCTACTAGTCCCTTGGATATGCACATGGTACACATGCATGTCTGTACAGGCAAACACTCACATATAAAAGAAATCTTGTAAAAAAAATAAAGAAAGCAGGGAAATTTCTGAGAGTTTGAGGCCATTCTGGACTACAGAGTGAGTTCCAGAACAGCCAGGACTGTTCCACAGACAACCTGTCTCAAAAAACCAAAAGAAAAAAGAAAGATGATACTATGTAATCTGAGCTACATAGGCAAGTCACACACACACACACACACACACACACACACACACACACACACACACACACGAACACGAACACACACACACTAACATAATAAGAATAAAATGGAAGAGCAAAGGTCAAGGTCATAGATGAAATGATGTTAGCTGTTGGTTAATTCTTGTATCTTACTTGCTTTGAACATTTATACTGTCTGCTCTTACATATGTTTGAAATCATCTACAATAAATTTTTTTGTTAAAAGTACTTTTGCTAGCCATGGTGGCACATGCCTTTAATCCCAGTACCTGTCTTTAAAAACAAACAAAAAATCATTACTTTTCAAGCTTGGAAGATGACTCATAGGTAAAGTACTTGCTCTGTAGGCTTAAAGACCACCACCATCAAGAGAGTATGGCAGCCAGCCTGTGATCTTAGTAGGTGGTGAGAGCCCCACTAGCCAAGTCAGCAAGCTCTGAGTTCTGTGAGAGAGCATGCTTCAATATAAAATGCAAAGAGGGATCACAGAAGACACCTGGCATCAACCTCTGACTTCTACATGCTTGCACACTCATATGCACCCCAAATGTGTGCACACACAGCAGCATGCATGCATACATGAACACACACACACACACACACACACACACACACACACACACACACACACCAGTGAAGTTTTGTTCAGTGATTAGTAAAGTTGAAAGAAAATAAAAATATTAGAACTGCCGAGGATATAGTAAAACATAGCCTCATGACCTGCTCAAAAATAATTTAAGGAGCTGACTGGAGTGATACAATACCTGTTTGTACATATCTAAGTCTCCTCAGGGAGACTAAGGAAGGGTGATCCAGAGCTCAAGGTCAGCCTGAGCTACATAACTCCTCAAAACAAAACAAAACCAACTGGGAGAGGATTTCCACAGGGTCAGAACACATATCAACAATGACCTCAGAAACTATTCTTTTTAAGGTACTATACAATTTTAGTGGATTTTTAAAGCTTTTTAATTTTATATGTATGAATGTATAGGGTGTCCTTGTGTTCAGGGCTATGCATTAGGGATCCAGGAATGTTCAACACAGAAGGTTGTCTCTTCAAAGGGAGAGATATAAAACCTGTTTTCCACCCAGAAAACTGGAAGCAGATATGGTTAATAACCTGGTGACATTTTAGCTGCCTTCGTGGCCAAGATTCCCTAGACCCTTATCTTGAAGTTGTTTGCCTCAGTCAATCTATATCACTGTCCTCCCCCAGTCCCTTAAGAGCTCATTTATCTTAGGCCTGTTTCCTTAGTTCACCTGTAGAACCCATCTTTATGGAAGATGCCACTTGTACTTTACAATGACTTGTGGTCATTGTAACAATGACAATGTGGTCATGTGTTAAGCTTTGTTGTTCACATAGAATTGAGTTAATAATCCCCAGGAAATATTTTCCCAAATTATGCTGTGCTTAAATGTGACTAAAATAATCTACTTGGTGTCAGATTCTTAAAGTTTGAACCAACACTGGCTACTGATTCATGTTGATTGAACTATTTTTTCTCTCCTGAGGATTGTCACTCTGCTAGTTTTGATGGTTGCACAGGTCACCCCCCACCCCAATGAATGTTTTGCTTACGTGCATATATATGCATCACACACATGCCTGGTATCCTTAGAATCCAAAAGAGGATGTCAGGACTCCTGGAAATGGAGTTACTGATGGTGACTCAACACCATGTAGGTACTGGAAATCAAACTCTGGTACTCAGAAGAGCAGTCACTGCTCTTACCTCTGTGCCATCTCTCTAGATTGGATGCTTTAGTGGAATTTATTTCTATCAATATAGTCAGTGTGGTTTAAAGTACTAGAGTTTATCAAATCCTGTAGTCAACAAAGTGGCAGATAGTTTTACTGACTTCAGAGCCATCCCAGGATGATTACAGGCAGAGTCAAAGCTATTTTTCATGAGGTACCTCATCAGAGGATTCAGAGTATTAGAGAGATGGACTGCATAAAGGAACCCATCCAATAATGAGCAAATAAGCAAGAGCAAGAGCAAACAGAAGAGCAGGAGTAGCCAGAATCTAGATGTGCAACATTTCAAGTATAGCCAGTTTCCAACAACTAACTGAAAGAGATCCGCAAAGAAACAGCAAAGGATGACTCTTATGCCAGAATAACAAGTGATAGATATGGCCTGTGAGAAAGATCAGAAGTCATCTTTAACAAAAATATTTCAAAGTAGCCATTGCAAAAATGTTGCAATTCAGAAAGGAGAGCATGACTGAAGAAGTAAATAAAAGTATGAGCACAGTGTCAACTCAAATAGGGAATAAGGAGACAAAAATATCGGGAAATGCCAAATGGAAATTATGGAACTATGAAGTAAACAATTGAAATAAACAGTCCACTAAATGGGCTCAACAAAATTTGAATCAGATAAAAAAAAATATTGGCAAACTTGTAAATACTCCTTTATAGATTTTGGAAGCTGAAGAACAAAAAGGAAAGAATGAGGAAAAAGTGAACATGGGATCAAATGTAGACAGCATTAGTGCACAAAATACAAACAATAAAGACTCTTGGGGGAAAGGAGCCAGGCGTAATGGTGCACATCTTTAATCCCAGCACTCAGGAGGAAGAGGCAGGCGGATCTCTGAGTTCAAGTCCAGCCTGGTCCACAGAACAAGTTCCAGGACAGCCAAGGCTATACAGAGAAACCCTTTCTAAAAAAAAAAAAAAAAGAAAGAAAGAAAAGAAAAGGAAAAGAAAAAAGAGAAAAAACTACTTGAAGAAACAATAGCTGAAAACTCCTCAAATTTGTTTTTCAAATGACCTGTATGTGTACAAATCTCAAATGACAGCAACTAGCATAAGCACTGAGTCAGGTATCATATAAAAAGTACTGAAAGTGAAAGGTGAGAAGAAAACTTTTCATATGTTTCAAATTAATTTTCATTTGTTTTGTTTAATGAGACAGCATTTCACAGTGTCGCCTAGGATGACCTAGAACCTATAATATAGCCTAGGGTTGCCATGAGTTTATGATCCTCCTGCCTCAGCCTCCTGGTACTGGCATTATAGCCCTATAATACCATGTCAGACTTCTTAGTCATTTTCAAAATAAATTTCAAAGCATACTGTAAGTTTTTTATGTTTTAAAGGAGAACTAAAATTACTAGGGAGTAGAAATACAAAAATCAATAAAAAAATTATAAAGACAAAGTAATTTAGAGCACCTCTCATAAAATAACACTTGAAGGTTTAGATGTAGATTATTATTTGAGTAAAAATATCTGAGCCCATTTACATAAATAAGACAGAACAGTAGAAATAATGCAGTTGATTGACATGTCTGGATGTTGGGATTATAGAAAATATTTCCCTTTTAATCAACTATTTTCCTGCTTTAATGTTGTATGCTACACAAAATTCATGAGGTGATTTAAACAAACATTAGCTCAGACTAGTAGAATTATGTTTTCCTGTAGCTCCAAATGAATCCTTTCCTCTTGACCCATCATTACTGTGATCTTCCCATTAGGTATATTGATATCAAGGTCCCCCCTTGAAACACATGGCAGATCAAAACCAGCTGTTACTCTATCCAACACCCTCTTCTGGCCTCTGTGGGCACTAGGCATAGACATGGTACACAGATGTACATGCAAGCCAAACACCCATACAGTTATAAATTAATAAATAAAAATTTAAACACACACACTGGCATGCACACACATGCACACAGGACTTTGCCAATTGACTAACTGGTCTTTGTAGTGTGTTAAGTAAAAATCAGAAAGTAACCTTGTAACCCACCATCAACCAGCTGAAGCCTTTATACTACCACTCCAATGACAGAGCTTGCTTTTGTTCTTATGACACAGGGACTTATACTATAGATGAAGCTGGCCTGGAATTCATTCTGCCCCCCAGATAATCTCAAACTCACTATCCTCCTGCTTCAGTCTCCTGCTTCAGTGCTTTGATTTTATGTGTAATCAAGCAAACATAACTTTTCAACATTTTTATACCTTGGTCTCATTTATGAAACAAATTTCAAACCATAATATAATTTTGACAGTTCACAGAGAAAAATAACTACTAGTAAATACAAATATGAAAGATCTGTGAAAATGAAAAAGTAGACACTATTTTAAAAAGTTGTGTGATACAATGAAAGCTGAAAGCTGACAACTGGAACAGAGGGAGGAGAAGAGGGGAGGTTTGACTGACAAGTGGGGACGCTGGAATTGTAGAAGGCATAGCACAGTTCAATTTTATTGAGTTGACCAACATTCTACCTAATGTTATATGCTACATAAGCCCAGATAACAAGAATACATATTAAGCCTAATAAGCCCCAGAATTAGGGTTTCCTGCAGCTCAAAAAAAAAAAAAAAAAAAAAAAAACCTTCCTCCTCAACACATCTGGTCAGACCTTCCCCTGAGGTGGGCTCAGGCAAGGTCTCTGTAGTGAGAGAGAATGAACAGCTGTGCTATCCCAGAGATGGCCTGAACTGGGTCCTGGCACTCTGCTAAGTGACACAGAGAATTACTTAGAGCATCAGTAGCAAATAAGATCTCTGAATCAGTGACAGCACAAGACATGGAAGACCATGTTGTGACCACACAAAAATTCCCAACAAAAACAACAGCATCCACTGCCCTGAAAATGGCTGACACAAGTGTCTGCTGCTACTTGACCAATCAGAGTCCAGTGTTCTAGGTGACTCAGGAAACACATATCATCCTGGCTTCCAATTTCAACCATCATTATCATTAGTTCCTTACCAGCATTACCCCCATTGAGACTCCTCCAAATTCTGCAAAGCTACACTATCTTATGGTAAGAGAGAAAGTATATATGTGTTCATTGTGGATTGTGTCAAGGCTTTGACATGACAATCTAAATGAAGACATTTTTTAAAGAGTTTTCTTTATTCTTTAGCTAAAGGAACTATATTCTTGGCTTTGTTCTACACAATATATTATTTTCTTTAAACATCTTTTATGTGTGTGTGTGTGTGTGTGGTTTTCCTGCATGTATTTCTGTACCCCATTGGCAGGCCAGTTGACAATAGAGGATAGAAGACTATGGTCAACCTGAAATAACTATACTCCTAATAGTTGTGAGCCACATTGTGGGCCCTGGAAATCAAAACCAGGTCCTCTATTCAAGAGCCTGAGCAAGTGCTCTTGAATGTGGGTCATCCCTAAAGCTTTTCTTACAAAAAAGAAATTAATTTCAGGTGATTAATATAATGACACGGGATTCTTGAACATTAGTTCCCTCTGTGATACTAATCATTTTTAACATTATTGAGTAAATAATATTTCATGGTAAGCACTTTCCATAAAGCCTCTTTCAGGTCTCTGTTTCTCAGGCTGTAGATAAAAGGGTTCAGCATAGGGGTCACCACTGTGTACATCATGGCAGCCGCCATGTCACTCCCAGCTGAGTGGGAAGAGGAGGGATTGAAATACAGGAATATGATGGTGCCATAGAAGAGGCCGACCACAGCCAGGTGGGAGCTGCAGGTGGAGAAGGCTTTCCACCTCCCCCGTGTGGATGAGACTCTCAGGACAGCACAAGCAATAAGGATATAAGACACGAGGATGCAAACAAATGGGGCTATCATTAACAGCCCTGCAACAACAAGAATCATCAGCTCATTGAGGTGCGTGTCAGAGCAGGAGAGCTTCAGGAGGGGAGTCACTTCACAGAAGAAGTGGGGGATGGTGTTGCCTGCACAGAATGAGAGTCAAGCCATGAGCAGGGTGTGCAACAGAGCATTTAGGCTGGCTACCACCCATGACCCAACAACAAGGAGGGCACAGAGCTGATGGGTCATCTTTGTTGTGTAGTGTAAAGGGTGGCATATGGCCACATACCGGTCAAAGGCCATCACAGCCAGCAGGAAATTGTCCATGTCCACAAACATGAAAAGAAAATACATCTGTGTGAGACACCCGGAGAAGGAAATGGTCTGACTCCCGAGTATGTGGTTGGCCAGCACCTTGGGCACAGTGGTGGAGGAGAAGCAGACATCCACAAAGGACAGGTTGCTGAGGAAGAAGTACATGGGGGTGTGCAGATGGGAGTCTGTGCCGATGGCCAGGATGATGAGCAGGTTTCCCAGGACAGTGACCAGGTACATGATGAGGAAGAGCAGGAAGAGGAGCTGCTGCTGCTGGGGCTGCCTGGAGAGTCCCAGGAGGAGGAACTCGGAGACGCTGGACTGGTTGGTGCCTCCCATGGGTCTGAGCCCAGCTACAGAGAAGAGAGAGAGAGAGATGAGAAATGTACAAACTGGTAGTTTAAATGCAACGGATCATCCTTTATCTATGGGCATGTTGAAAATATATCCCTACATCCCAATCTAAAGGTTCAATTTAACGTGGTTCTGGTCCCACTGGCTTTGCCCTTTCAGCTTTATTGAATAAAGCAAATCACAGTTTTGCACTCCCATTCCCCATCTTCATGTACTCCTGAGTTAACATCCCAAGTTTTCTCCCACTGCCTGGCATCAAAAACACAAAAACAAGAAAAACAGCTGATTATTCTCAAACACTCCATGACAGACTCCTGACTTTGGCTGTTTTTCCTTGATGTGAAAGAGTGAACATCACTTGTTAACAAAAAAAACATTGCCATCTCCACTGTTCTAGAGTACTAGAGTACCCAGATGGGCAGATGCTATGGTTTCACCTTGAAGTTTCTAAGAATTGGAAAATCCTAGGCTCATAAAAAATTCTAAGCAAGTAGAAAGTGGATTATCACTGTCCTGGCCCTGTGAAGAAAGGAAATTTGTCAGAATCAGACAGGTATTTACTGCAGCATCCATCCCTCTGGGTCTGAAATCCCTGAGCATCTCATTAGAGACAATCAGAAAGTCACTGTCTCACTTGTTTCCTCATCCCTGGGGATTAGTGATTATGTCAAAGTGTGTCATCCCATCCTGGGCCAACCTCTGGAGATAAGGGGATCTGGGTGAAGACAAGTCCAAGAGAAGATTCTCTTAGAACGTCTTCATGTTATGATGGAAGTCCACAGATTTGAAGAATTTATTTCTTATTTTCTTAACTCAGAACCTTAGGATGTTGTAGCACTGCCAGAGTGAACTTTGCCTTTTTTCCTGATATCTTAGTCATTTTCTTTATAGGGTTTTGTAGCACATTGCATAGGATGTCCTTGGAGCCTGGATATGAGTTGGTGACTTTACAGATTTAAGATTGGTCCCTTAATGATGTAAAGAACAGTGACAAAAGAGAGATGGAGGATCATAGAACCTGCCATGACTGGGGACTCCATGCTCCAAGAGTAGACCCCGCTTGGGATATCTGCCAGCTCACAAAGGATCACCATTGTGCAAACAATCCCCTAATCTCTACCCCATCCAGAGTCTGCCTTCAACAGCCTGGTTTACCCGCCACCATTTCTTTGTGTTTGTTTTATGGTGTCCATTCACACCTCAACACTGTGAGTCCCTGATGAGGCACCTCATGAAGAACAGCTATGGGACAGCCTGTGGAAACCTTTGGTGACTTTGATATTGTTAGGACTCTCTTCCCTTTTGTTGACTATATGACCTGTAAAACTAATACTTTGCACCATTGTGCCTGACATAAATTAACAGACATAAATCACACTATAGAATCCAATCAGTACATAGCCTCTTAAAGAAAAAGTTTCTGAGGTGGTCAGTGTGTGCTCTGACCTAAGGAGTACTACTTCCAGCTGATTTTGTTACTATTTTTTTTTGAGGAATCTTGGTATGATTCCAACAGCATAATCCAACCTCCTTGTTTAACTTCCTCAGCCTCTTTCGCTATATTTTGTTTTGCTCTATCAAATAAAGCTAGCTTGAAGATCATAGGGTGGAGCCAGCCTATAGAGGCTAGACAGTGGTGGCACACACCTTTAATCCCAGCACTAGGGAGGTGGCAACAGGAATATAAGGTAGGTAGAGATAGGATCTTGTCCCTTTCAGTCTAATATTTCATAGAGATAAGAATTCTAGTGGCTGGCTGCCCCTTTGCTTCTCTGATCTTTCAGCTTTCACCTCGATATCTGTCTCCATGTTTTTATTAGATTGAGCTTCATCTGACGACCAACTTTGAGGCACAACTTTACAAAAGAAGATGATTGCTTGTGGCTTTGCAGCTTTAAAATGGTTGACAGACAAACTAGTATGGGTTAAGCAATGGCCTTTAACAACAGAGACCTTAGAACAGCTGATACAGGAGCAGCTAAATGCTCAGCATATTGAAGAGTCAACCAGTCCTTGAAATTCTCCTGTATTTGTTACTAGAAATCTGGAAAATGAAAAATGGTAACAGATCGAAGAACTGTTAATAAGATGATTCAGCCAATTGGCTCTCTACAATCTGGAATTCCTTTGAATTCTCTATTACCTAACAGATGGTCTCTTATACTCATTGATTTAAAAGATTGTTTCCTCACTATACCTTTACAGGAAAAAGACAGAAAAAAATGCCTTCACAGTACCTATTTATAATAATTCTCAGCCCATTAATAGATATCAATGGAAGGTTCTCTCATAGGGACTGTTAAATAGCTTCACCCTGTGCCAATATTTTGTAAGTCAGTCATTGGAAGTGATACATAACCACTTTTCTAGTATTTTACTAGCTTATTCTAAATACCTATGATAAGTAGGTATTTACAGAGAATGTTTGAAGATGTAAAGAAAAATTTGCCTCTTTGCGGATTATAAACTGCTCCTGAAAAATACAAAGAGGAGGTTCTATTAATTACTTAGGATATGAAATATATCTACAGAAAATTAAACACCAAAATATGCAAATCAGGTGAGATCAATTGTGGACTCTTAATTACTTTCAAAAATTGCTGAGAGACATTGCCCATCTCTGGC
The DNA here is from genome assembly GCA_030556225.1 of Cricetiscus sungorus. Lineage (NCBI taxonomy): Eukaryota > Metazoa > Chordata > Mammalia > Rodentia > Cricetidae > Cricetiscus > Cricetiscus sungorus. The sequence goes on from JANBXA010000069.1 coordinate 10,199,782, forward strand.
CCACTATTGGAGTAAGAAATCAAGAACTGAGTAATTTGTTCCAAACTTTAAAAGATGAAAAGGACTTTAAAAATCCAAAAGAATTATCAGCTGAGACCAAGAGAGAATTGTCTGACTGGAAAAGAAATCACAGGATGGAAATGTGGATTGTTTGGATCTAGAGCTTGGTTGTATTTGGATTATTTTAGCCTCTAAGTATTCTCCTACAGGAATATTAGTGCAGAGGGCAGATAATATGTTAAAATGGACCTTTTTACAACATAAACAAAGTAAAAAATTAAAAAATTATTAAATTAATTATTAAAATAATTTTTTAATTTTTGGAAAATAATTTTGGAATAATATTGGAAAAAGATCTCTGAGTTGATTCTAAAAGGAAAATTGAGACTTGTCAATTAGCAGGAATAGACCCTGCAGAAATTGTAGTACCATTTACTAATGATGAGACTGACAAATGATGAAATGAAAGTGAACCTTGACAAAGAGCATGCAGTAATTTTTTGAGAGAAATTAACAATAAATATCCAAAAACCAAGAGTTCAATTTATAAAGAGAACTAACTAGATCCTTCCTCACATTGTACAGGTAACATCAATATCTAAAGCCCCTACACTCTATACTTATGCAAATAAATCAGGAAAAGCAGGTTACAAATCAAAATTTTAAGTAGAGTGGCTCAAAGTCTTTATGATTCTGCCCAAAAGTCAGAAATATATGGTATTCTCATGGTATTAATGGATTTTATAGAAACTATTAACTGGCACTCAATACACAGTTTTGCATATTAGAAATAATGAATATATGCCAGATATACAGTATTGACTTTAATGTTTATTCAGTTACAAGAAATAATCAGTAATAGGAAACATCCCATGTATACAATATGCATCTGATCCCATATGGGTCTGCAGGCCCTCTAGCACAAGCTAATGAAGAAACTGATCAACTATTGATCAAAAATGTGCTGGAGGCCTCAGAATTTCATAAAAAGACATCATGTCAATAGCAAGGGTGTTAGAGCAGTTTTCCCACCAGCCTGGTCCCACAGCTGTGCCAGCCCCCAAGTAACACAGACATGCTGTATTATTATAAAGCTGTTAGCCTGTTACTAGTGTTTCTTATTGGCTAGCTCTTTCTTAAATATTAACCCATTTCTATTAATCTAAGTGTTTCCACATGGTCTTATCTTATCAGAGAGAGTGTCTGGACCTTCTTTTCTCAAATCCCTATTTTTTTTTCTTTTTTTTTTTACTTAAACAGTCTTTAATGAAATCTGTGTATGAGACGCCTCTACTCCTGCATCTTCTCAGTCATTTCTTCCTTGTATTCGCCCTTCTCCTTTCCTACTTGTCGAGACTTGGCTTTCTTTTCCAAGATCTTCTTGCAGTCTTTGTCTAGCTTTAGCCTAGTGATAACCACCTTGCTGGGGTGGATGCCCACATGGACAGTTAGCCTTTTCTCACTGTACTCTTCCAATGTAGATGACCTGTTTCTTCCTGTACACCTGAACCACTTTGCCAATCTGTTGACCTTTGTAGTGGCCTTGGACAACCTGAACTTCATCAATCTTTTGAATGGGCATAGATCAAACATTGTACTTCTGTCTCAGCTCTTTGGAAAGAGGGGAAGACATGATCTTCCTCCGAATGTGAGAAGGTGCATTGAAATGCCGTTTGCGGTTCTTGCTTTGGTCAGAAGTCACGAAGGGGTTGAACTTCATTTTGGCGGCTGCAATCCAGCGATGGCCTCAAAAGTCTCAAGTCCCTACATCTTGACTCTCATCTACTACTTCTCCCAGAATCTTCCTTGTCTCCTAGTTCCGCCTATCTTGCTTTCCTATTGGCCAACAGGGCTTTATTCATTATCAATAAGAGAAACATATTTACAGAATGACATCTCCCATCACAAGGGTTTGAAAAAAGACTTTCCATTACTTGGCAACAAGCCAAGCATATTATAAGAAATGTCCTACTTGTTCTTTGTTCAACCAAACTCTACTACCTTCAGGAAGTAACCCAAAGGGTACTCAAAGGAGTGGAATATGGCAGATAAATGTGCTTCATTTTGTAGAATCTGGAAAATTAAAATATGTACACCACACCATTTATACCTAGTCAGGATTCCAACAGGCAACTGCTTTGAGTTCTGAAAGGGCATTCGGTAATTATACATTTGCCATAATGAGTATACCTGAACAAATTAAGACTGACCATGTTCCATCATATGTCTCTAGTAAAATGAAACAGTTTTTTGCTTATTGCATTATAATAGGTATACTATGCAATCATACAGGGTAAGAAGTTATAGAAAGATCAAATTGAACTCTAAAGGATATGCTAAATAAACAGAAAGGTATAATAAAGACCTCCATAAATGAATTTCATAATGCTTTAGTAACTTTGAATTTTCTAAATGTTAATGAGAAAGGAATGATAGCTGCAGAGAGACATTGGATAGTAGGAAAAAAACTATGAAATTAAATCAGCCTATATACATGAAAGATATGTTGACCTCAGAATGAAATTAAATCAAATTTTATAAAATTAATATATGTATGTTAAATGCTTTGTCTTGATATTAATGGTCATTCTAGAAAACGGCTCCATCTAGTTTCCTGAACGTGATTTCGGGTTTGAGTCTCTATCAGGTACTGGGAATTAAGTTTTGAAATCTGGATGTACATAAGAAATATTGATCCTTTAATCTATTTGAGATCTGCTACATATGCCATTTAAAATGTACAAGTTTTTGGCAGTGAACCATGACCATGCCTAAGACTGACATTTGAAGTCTCCAAAAGGGTGGTGGAGTCCCACAGTGATGATTCCACCACTAAGCTGAAAACACCACGTAAGGATCTGCTTTAGACTACAAACTACTCAGGAGCATTTCAAGGTGGCTGGCTGAGATGATTCAACCTCACATATTACTCTAGCCAGGACTTATTTTCCCACTACATTGAGGCTGAACAACAAATAATAGAGGACTTGGCAATTAATCTAATTTTTTTTTTCTGGATCCCCCAAAAGAGAAAGTAGAAAGTAAATTTAAAAAACACGACATCCACATTCCCAAGAGGTTGGGTGAGTGGTTTTTGGTCGTTCAATGGGTTATGGATAGTTGTCATCTTTTAGGGTTGTTGATTACAAGTTGTTATTGGTAATAATCACCAAAAAAGTTGAACAAAAGAGATTAGATTCAGAGTTCTTGTTTTGAAAAGAAAAAATGGAGATACAGATATGATAGGATATAAGGGTAGATTGAATCTACACTGAAAAGAAAGGGGAATATAGAAATAGGATAAAAAGATAGATTATTGAATCTACTTTTAAACCAAAAAAGCAACGACTAGTTTTACGAATATTTTACATTGGTATGAATTTTTATACATGATTATTTTGTTAGAACGTACTGCACATACATTTCTAATCTTGTTCAAGTTATTTTACCTATGCAACTCAATTAATAATTTAATGGAAATTTTTAGTCCTAGAAATTTGTTTTTACCAACTTTTTAGAATAATAAGAAAATGCAGTTTAGTAGTCACCTATTACAATCAAACATGTAGTCATGTTAGGTATGTTTTCAAGGTCAAACAGATATATTTTAGGTAGACAGATGGTCTTCAAACACTTCAGAGATATACAGAATATGACATTAAAGATGTTTTAATAACATAGGTTTGGTTTTTTTTTAAAACAGGTCTGCTCCTGGCAGCACCAAAATCTACTTCAGAGAAGTTGATGGGCATCGAAGGAACTCCACACGGATTTTACTTTCTTTGTGGCAAAAGTAAGCCACTGGGCAAGAAAGTGCTCTTTCGTTGACTGCTGAGAGTACAATGTCCAAAATGGACAAGCAGGACACAAAAGAGAGTGACTGCCAAATCTTGCCAAGACAAGGCAAGACAGTTCTTCAAAAATCCTGCTTCATAGAAAAGTCTGTCAGAATATGCTAGCCCTGTAGGCCAATATGGATGCCCCAACATTGCAGAGGAAACTTCAGTGATTATCTAGGCAGCCATAAGGTTCTGTCATTTCTCACATTTTTTTGGAAGACACTTGCTTTCTCTTACTACTCAGGTAACATTATTTCCTTCTCAAGTCTCTGATGGAGTTGAACACTTTATAGTTATAGTTTTCCTTTTTACTAGATTCAGAAAAGAAATTCACTAAAGAAATGTACAGTGTATAAAATTGAGAGACATAACAAGATAGTTTTGGTAATGAAAGAATACAAATTGAATTAGGTACAACCTTTTGAACTCACCAAAATAGGACAGATATGAAGTTTTTTCTCTGAATTTGTCAAATATTTATGGACTAGACATTGTTGATGTATTTATTGCCTGTATATGTTGTATTTAGCTATTGTACTTACTGTGTACCACTTTTCTTATATTAGTTATAACCTTTTTTACTTTAATTTTATTTTTATTTAGGCAAAAAGGAGGAAAGGTGATATTTTGTTTGTGATCTAAAAGAAACTTGCCTGAAGATCACAGAGTGGAGCTAGCCACTAGTTAACCATAGAGGACAGGCAGTGGTAGCACACACTTTTGATGTACTTTTAATCCCAGCACTAGGGAGGTAGAGACAGGAATATAAGATAAGTGGAGGCAGGATCTTACTCTTTTCAGTCTAAGATTTCACAGAGGTAAGAACTCTACTGTTGGGTGTTCCTTTGATTCTCTGATCTTTCAGCTTTCACCTTTGATATTTGACTCTGGTTTTTATTGATAAGACAGACCAATTAGGATTGAGCTTCACTCCTTGAGTATTGACATTGTACATGTGTACCATGAAAACCAGCCCTTTAAATTATCTTCTAGTAAGACACAAGGTTGTTTCTCACCACATGCAGATGAGGTCTGGGTATTTTGATTTTAGTCAGACTAAATGCCAGCAGGAGAGCTAAGTAGTGCATGAAGTACCCCCTCTGGGGAGGAGATTATACACAATCAATACCTTCTAAGAAAGAAAGGGAGAAGTGATTACCTTCAAGAGTGTAGCCCTTTGTAAGTAGACTGTGCTCCAGTGGACAGCCACACACCCAAGAATACCAAGACAGCACAACCCGAACCTGATGCATATGAGAGAAAGAAAAAACAACTAATTAAAGCATTGAGTAGGAAAGGGATTATGGATCTTGGAGCAAGTGGTCACAGTACAGACTTCTAAAAGAACACATTTTTAAAATCTAATTTTACTTTATGTTCATTGGTGTTTTGCCTGCATATATGTCTGTGTGAGGATGTCAGAAACCCTGGAACTGGTGTGACCTGCCATGTGGCTGCTAAGAATTGATCTTGGGTCTTATGGAAAAACAGCCTTTGCTCTTCACCACTGGTCCATCTTTCTAGCTCAGGAACTAATCTTTTTAATCACAAGAAATAAACTGAGTAACAACAGTTCCCAGAGAAAATTCCCTATGTTCTCAGATTTCATCATTTTTACTTGTCTAAGGTTATAGGTTGAAGTCACTTATTCAGATTTTTCTTCTTGGTACATAAACAGGGACTATTGCAGCATTGTCTCAGTAAACCTTTCCTTTATGCAAATATCTGGTTATTGACTACATAGGGCTTGTGGCCTCTTTGAAGACAAGGGGTGCCGGAAGTTCTAGAGAACCAGGCAATATGGTGGCAAAGTGTTAATGTGAGGAGCCCCAAGAGAGGAGAGAGACAGAGCAGAGCACGTCTGCTGTGGCTGAGGGACTCCATGCTGACAGTAGACTTCTCAGGGATGTCTTCCCAGCTCACCATGTGCCCCAGCCCACTGGGTCAGTTGATGGGGACCCTGAGGGAGGGAGTAAGAATAAGGGGACAAGAGATGTGAGAGATGGAGACAAGACAGTGTTCTGATCAAGTCTCGTTTAATGACAGGGTTTAAGTAGTGAAGAAATGAGGGAATGGGCCAAAGGGAGGATGTGAGGGAGGCAGAATGTCCTTCCTAGCAGGATGCATGTATTCTGCTATAAGTTGTTATACGATAAACCTGAAGCTGGGACTCTTTCAGGATCAGTCTGCATCATGTTTAACAAGAGAACATTCATAGGGGAATGGAAAATTACCAGTATGTTAGTATCTAAGAGAGTAGTAGGAAAGATGGCTGTTAAAATGCTAACTTTGCTCTGGGATTCCCTACAACCATGGATCACCATTTTGCAAATGCTGCCTAATCTATAGACACCAGAGGTGTATCTTCAAGAACCCTGTTTATACTCTACCACCTCCCTCCCAGGGATGATCACAAATGGTCTCAGTAATGAGACTAGGGATTGGAAACACTCAGGCCATGTTAAGTGTAATTTTCTGTCTCCATAAATCCAGAAGCTGGCAGTTTTCTCCAAAGCAAGCATCAACAGGTGAGAGCAAAGATGTAAAGAAGCAGAGAGGAGCTGGGGTGACTGGAGAAAACCCTGCTGCTGCCCAGCTCTCAAGTCAGGTATTTCCTGGAGACCAGAGAGGTGCTAGTCTCACCAGCAGTCCTCAGTGGACATGTTGAAAGCCAAGTGTTGTTGCTCTCATTACTGCAGGAAAAGATTTGCATGAACATGATATGTTGGGCATGATGGTTCATACATGTAATCACAGGATTATGGAGGCTGAGGCAAAAGGATTGATCAGAGTCCCAGACCTAACTGAGCTACATAGTAGACTCCTGTCTCCAAAACAAAGGAAGACCAAAGGAAAAGAAGAAAGGAGGGAGGGAGGGAGAAAGGGAGGGAGGAGCAAACTAAGAAAGGAGAGAATGAAGGAAGCAAGAAAAGAAAAATGATAATAGATTTGTGGTTTGGATATGTAGCAAGACCTAGTCACAGAAACTATTCACAATCATAATACAAATTAGCAAAAACAGGAGGGAAAAGAGGAAAATGGTGTTGACTGAGAGTCAATGATTCTTGCATGTAAGTGATTTGCACATGTGTGGGTTCACTCATCTTTCTTTTACATGTTTAAAATGTTTCCACATCAAAGGTTTTACTTAAAATCTGAAGTTTTAGTGGTTGGAGAAATGGCTTATTGATTGAGAGCACTGTCTGCATTTCAAGAGGATCTGGGTTTGATTCCCAGCACCCATATCTCAGTTCTCACAACCTTCTATAACTCCCAGTCCAGGGCATCTGATAGCCTGTTCTGTAGTCTTTGGGCACCAGCCATGAACATGGAGGCCAAATGTCCATGCACATAAAATAAAATCAATAAAAATTTAGGGTTAGTAGTTTCATCCAATAAATAGTAAACTTAAAGAAAATAGAAACTTCTAGAACAGATGGATGCTGTCCCAAAAGGCAGTTGTGATCCCTGAGGGACAATGAAGAACTGCCAATAGGTGGTGCAAAGCTGTCACCCAGCACTGGGCAGGCTGAAGCAGAAGCTGGAGTTCAAGCCCTGCCTGGACTATACACCAAGACCCATCAAAACATAAAGACAAATGCAGCTAGGAGCTGTGCTTATCAGAGTCAGAACATACATAGCAACAACCCCAGGAACGGTTCCTCTACAGGAACTACTCTGTGACCAGATTACTAGGGCAGAGGGACATTCATGCTTGTGTTTATGCTGAATAAGGAGGACACCAATTGTTGGTGGAGATAGACCTCATAAAATAGTCCAGCCAGCAATAAATAATAAACAAACAAACAATAAGAAACATATAAGAGCAGCTGGGACTGGTCCGGAAATTTCAAAATTGTCCACTTCAAATAACAACAAAATGGTGAAGGCTTGCAAAGAAACAGGAAATTATAACCTGTTCATCAAGAATAGCAAACAGTTGCTGCTTCCTGTGAGAGAGAGCAGAAGTCATCTTTAACAAAAATTCTTCAAAGTAGCCATTGGAAAAATATTGACATATGGGATTGTTAGCAGGATTAAAGAAGTAAATGAAGGCTGGGAAGATGGATCAGATGACAATGACAATTGCTGCTGAGTCTGAGGATCTGCTTGTCCTCCTCTGGACTTACAACAAGAAAGGAGAAAGCCAACAAGTTGTCCTCTGCCCCACATGAGTAAGCCTTAGAATACATGCTCCCACTCCAGAAAACATGAACAGTAACAAACAAGCAAATAAGTGTAAAAATAGAACTAAATGAAAGTCTGACAACAATGCCATGTCAAACAAAGAATAAGTAAATGGGGAATGTGAGAGGAAAACAAGGTACCAAGGGGAAATTCAGGAGCTGGGAAGATCTAATTGACATAAACAGCTCATCAAGGTCTCAGGCTGTGGGCTCAGGCAAGGTCTCTGCAGTGAGAGAGAATGAACAGCTGTGCTATCCCAGAGGTGGCCTGAACCGAGTCCTGGCACTCTGCTAAGTGACACAGAGAATTACTTAGAGCATCAGTAGCAAATAAGATCTCTGAATCAGTGATAGCACAAGACATGGAAGACCATGTTGTGACCACACAAAAACTCCCAACAAAAAACAACAGCATTCACTGCTCTGAAAATGGCTGGCACATATATCTGCTGCTGCTTTGCCAATCAGAGTCCAATCTCCTGGGTGAGAAGCTTGAAGATAGCCATTCAGAATCATCCCAAATTGGAAAGGACATTCTATCTGGAACAGGAATCAATTCCCAATTCCAACCACAACCAACATAAGCAGGTGTTTACCATTAGTCTCTTTCCAACTTTGTATCATTGAGACTCCCCCTGATTCCCCAAAGCTGTACTCTCTATTACAGTGAAATGAAAGGTACAGGTGTGGTCATGGTTGATTTTGCCAAGTCATTGACACAGACAAATGGACCAATGGAATTGAATTGAAGACCCTGATACCTGTGAATACCTGATTTTTAACAATGAAGCCAAAACTGTACAATGGGGAAAAAGAAAGCATCTTCAACAAATGGTGCTGGCATAACTGGATATCAACATGTAGAAAATTTCAAATAGATCCTTTTCTATCACCATGCACAAAACTCAAGTCCAAGTAGATCAAAGACCTCAACATAAATCCATGTACACTGAAGCTCATAGAAAAGAACGTGGGAGGTAGTCTTGAATAAATTGGTTCAGGAGACCACTTCCTGAGCATAACACCATTAGCACAGACACTGAGATCAACAATTAATAAATAGGACATGGAACTCTAAAGCTCTGTAAGGCAAAGGATATGGTACATAAGGCAAAATAAAAGCCTACATAATGGAAAAGATCTTCTCCTCCCCACATCTTACAGAGGGCTGATCTCCAAAATATACAAAGAACTCAAGAAACTAGACATCAAAATACAAATGACCCAATTGAAAAATGGGGTACAGAGCTAAACAGAGAATTCTCAACAAAAGAATTTCAAATGGCTGAAAGATGTTAAAGACTTGCTTAACATCTTCAGTCATCAGGGAAATGTAAATCAAAACAACTCTGAGATACCATCTGTCAGAATGACTAGGATCAAAAACACCAATGACGGCCTAGAGAGGATGTAGAGTAAGGGAAACACTCCTCCACCGCTGATGGGAGTGCAAACTTGTACAGCCACTTTGGAAATCGGTATGATGATTTCTCAGAAAATTGGTAATCAGTCTACCTCAAGACTCAGCATTACCACTCTTGGGCATACACCCAAAAGATACTCAGTCACACCACAAGGGCACTTGCTTAATTGTGTTCATAACAACATTATTCATAATATGTAGGATCTGGAAACAACCTAGATGCCCCTCAAGCGAAGATGGATAAAGAAAGTGTGGTACAAATGGGGATCAATATGTACAATAAGAAGAAAATAATATAAATATATATATATGTAAGCAAATGTGGTACATTTACACAGTTGAGTATTAATCAGATGTAATAAAAAAAACATAATGAAATTTGCAGGCAAATGGATGGAACTAGAAAAAATCATTCTGAGTGGGGTAACCCAGACTCAGGAAGACAAACAAGGTATGTACTCACTCATAGGTACATACTAGATGTAAAGCAAAAGATAACCAGACCACAATCCACAACCCAAGAGAATCTAGGCAACAACAAGGACCTGAAGAGGGACACATGGATCACCCTTGGAAGGGGAAATAGACATGACAATATGAAAAAAGAATTGTTAAGAATTTTTGTCATTCTTTTACTTAAAGATTTGTATCCTGGGTTTTATAGCCAGGAAAGATAGTAGATAATTTTCCTACAAAAGACAAGTGTTAAGTTTCAGAAAATTGATAAAAACACAAAGGATTTTTGGACATTAGTTCCTTCTATGATACATACAGCTTCAAACATTATTGAGTAGATAAATATTTCATGGCAAACACTCTCCTTAAACCCTCTTTTAGGTCCCTATTTCTCAGGCTGTAAATGAAAGGGTTCAGCATGGGGGTCACCACGGTGTACATCGTGGCAGCTGCCATGTCACTCCCAGCTGAGTGGGAGGAGGAGGGGTTGAAATACACAGCGATGATGGTGCCATAGAAGAGGCCGACCACAGCCAGGTGGGAGCTGCAGGTGGAGAAGGCTTTCCACCTCCCCCGTGTGGATGAGACTCTCAGGACGGCAGAGGTGATGTGGATATAGGAGATCAGGATGCAGACAAATGGGGTGACCATGATCACAGCTCCCTCTGTAAGAATCATCAGCTCATTGAGGTGTGTGTCAGAGCAGGAGAGCTTCAGGAGGGGAGTGATATCACAGAAGAAGTGGGGGATGGTGTTGTCTGCACAGAATGAGAGCCGAGCCATGAGCAGGGTGTGCAACAGAGCATTCAGATTGGCAGTGACCCATGATCCAGCCACCATCAGGACACAGAGCTGATGGGTCATCTTTGTTGTGTAGTGTAAAGGGTGGCATATGGCCACATACCGGTCAAAGGCCATCACAGCCAGCAGAAAATTATCCATGTCAGCAAACACACAAAGAAAATACATCTGTGAGAGACATCCAGAGAAGGAAATGGTCTGACTCCTGAGTATGTGGTTGGCCAGCACCTTGGGCACAATGGTGGAGGAGAAGCAGACATCCACAAAAGACAGGTTGCTGAGGAAGAAGTACATGGAGGTGTGCAGATGGGAGTCTGTGCTGATGGCCAGGATGATGAGCAGGTTTCCCAGGACAGTGACCAGGTACATGATGAGGAAGAGCAGGAAGAGGAGCTGCTGCTGCTGGGGCTGCCTGGAGAGTCCCAGGAGGAGGAACTCAGAGACGCTGGACTGGTTGGTGCCTCCCATGGGTCTGAGCCCAGCTACAGAGAATGGAGACAGAAATATAGGAGCTAAAGGGTTTGAATGCAAGACCTTGTCATATTTAAAACAAATCCAAACAAACAAAAATCTGCATTTGGGCTGGAGAAATGTTTCAACTATCAAAATGCTTGGCTGGTCTTCCAGAAGACCCAGATTCAATTCTAAGCACCCATAGAGTGGCCAACAATAGTGTATAACCATTTTCCAGGTGATCTAGGGCTCTTTTCTGGCCTCTATGGATACCACATTATTTGCTATCATATATTCAGGAAAATACACATTGACATAAAATAAATATATGTGTGTGTACATATATGTTTAAAAAATAAAACCTCCATTAGATTTGCTGAATCAGGATTTGCCCATAGTGTTCATACTCTCAACTTCCAACTCCCAATCCTAGACTATTCTGATCCCATCAGATTCAGCCTTGTACTTTGTTAACCATGACATAAAATCATACATGCATGGGATGGAAGATGTTTCAGTGGGTTAAACCATTTACTTAACAAATATGACAGCTTGAGTTTGAACCCAAAACCCTTTTAAAGGTGGAAGAAGAGTACCAATTCCACAGGGCTGTCCCTTGGTTTCACATGTTTGTTGTGGCATATGTACACACACACATACACACACACACACACACACACACACACACACACCACACACTACATATATTGTCTTCATGCATACACAGATGGCCCTTCCCTGAAATCATGTATATCCCTGTTAACTATCCCTGTCTTTCCCCCAGACCTTAGCAGCTCACAGCAAAAAGAAAAATAGCATGGGCCAGAGAGATATGTCAATATGTGAAGACACTTATGCCTACCTAACATCCTGAGTCCAAGCACCCAGAATCCACATGCAAAAGGGAAAAAGAATTCCCCTGAAATATATCCTCTGGCCTCCACATATGATCTGTACACACACACACACACACACACACACACACCACTAAGTATAATAAACTTTCGAAATATAATGAGAAATAGCTAGTTACTGTTGTGTTCAGCTCCAGTTTAGCCTCATGGACTCACTAATGTTGCTATTGGTCCTTCAATACAGAGGAATTAGCATTGTTTTTATTAAAGAAATTGACATTGGCACTGCTTTTACAATACCTCACAAGTCAGTGCTGTAGCTGGCCCATGTTCACTTCCTTGGAGTTGCTGGGCAATGGTGTTCTTTATTCTGAAGATGGGAAAGGGTTAGAATCCTAGGAGGACTCTGAGCAAGCTAAGAGTGGGTGATCACCATCCTAGCCTTCTGTGCAGCAAGGTTTGGGGGACTCAGACAAGTATTTACTGCAGCATCCTTCCCACTGGGCTAGACTCCCTGAGCATCTCATTAAGGACAGGCTCACAGTAATTGTCCTGCCTAGCTCCTAGTCTCTGTGGACCAACAATGAGGAAGAAGAGTAACATTTTACTCCTGGGTCAGGAATGATAGGATAAAGCCATCTGGGTGGAGACAAGTCTCAGGGGAAATTCCCTTAGAACTGCATCATTTCAGCACCCTAAGCCTGCAGGTTTGCTGTTAGTTCAGATTTCTCCATCTTACAGCAGAGACTGAGGTATTGCAGCACTGTTTGGTGAATGCCCCTCTTCCTTTCCTACCTGATCATTTACTGCATAGGACTAAATGGCACATTCCCAATTGGGAAGATGGGAGACTAGACTGCAACAGATAGAATTAGAATTGAAACTAACCCTTAAAGAATCTGATTTAAATACTGGGAAGGAGGGGAAAGATGGAAGAGTATGTGACTAGCCATGGCTGAAATACTCCATGCACCAAGAGTTGGACCTCCTTTAGCTGTCTTCCCAGCACACAAGGGATCACCCATGTCTTTAAATCTATAGATTCTTATGAGTGCGGCTCCACCAGCCCCACTAAGCTCTACCACCCCTACCAAAGGAAGATTCATGATTGGACTCATATCTTTCTGAATGTTTTTGTTTTTTGAAATATCACATGGCAGCCACAAAGGCTGGCCTGGTAATTATGTATCATTTTTATCAACTTATTTCCCCCCCTCTCTCTCTTTGTGTGTGTGTGTGTGTGTGTGTGTGTGTGTGTGTGTGTGTGTGTGTGTGTGTGTGTGTGTGTGCCTCTTCCTTCTTTCTTTTTCCTTTCTTTCTTTTTTCCTTTGTTTCTTGAGACAGAGTTTCTCTGTATAACAGCCCTGGCTGTCCTGGAACTCACTTGTAGTCCAGGTTGGCCTCAAACTCACAGAGATCCTCCTGCCTCTGCCTCCTGAGTGCTGAGATTAAAGGCATGGCCACCACAGCCCTGCTGTTACCTTATTTTTTAGAAGGCTGTTGAACACAGCAAAGTTGTAAGTAGTTAGACATACATCTCTAAGTCAGTTTCTGCTAGCTTGAGGAGCTTTATAACCTTAGAAATTTATAAACCTTAATCAAACAAAGTTAATCAAATATATGTTGTTTCTTATTTAAAAATTGAAGCCTATTATTGAACAGTTAGCAAAGACAGAAATAATTAGATGTATATTTCTAAGTTAGCTTTTGTTAATCTGAGTAGACCTTTATAACTTTAGCAATTTATCATACAAAGATTCATACTAGGGCTGGAGAGATGGTACAGTGGTTTTAAGAACACTGACTGCTCTACTAGAGGACCCAGGTTTAATTCCCAGCACCTGCATGGCAGCTCACCACTGTCTGTGACTCCAAGGTACAACACTCTCAGACATATATGCAGGCATTTGAAGAACTCATAGCAATCCAAAATATTTTTGGAGACCTGCTGTTGTCTTCTTGGTCTAAAAAGGAGATATCATAATAAACCAAGGGCTCGGTAGGACTAAGAAATATTATGACTGCTGCCTTAGTTGTTGTCTGCCATGTGGCCATCTTACTCAAGATGTGGTGAAGTTGCATCAAATGCACTTTTCTAACCTTAGTAAAGATGGCTGCCAGTCACATGATTGCTTCTGTCCTAATGGGGGCAAGTCACATGGTTGCTATTTTAAAACATCTATTTTCCTAAACAAGAGTTGGATTTGTTACATATACAGTAAGTAGACATATTTTTCTAAATAAGAGTTGAATCATATACAACAAATTAAGATTCAAGCTTTTTTTTACAAGTTTTAAGCTTTTTATTACAGGTTTTATAGATTCTTTAATCACAATAAAGAATTTACAAATATTGAGATAAGTGTTTAAACAATAGTTTTAAAAGATTTCTTAAGAGCAGAGTACAGAGAAATCACAAAGATGAAAGGTTTTGAAGAGTGAAAAGTGGAAAATGCTTAAAAATAGACTATAGATGGATTTTTCTTTAAGCTGCCATCTGACAAAAAATGATATGGAGACTTGTTATTAATTATGAAAGGTTAGCCTTAGCTTAGGCTTGTCCCATTAGCTCTTATAATTTCAATTAACCTTTATCTTTTAATCTATGTTCTTTCACATGGCTGGATTTCCTTTACTCTGTACTGTCCATCCTGCTTCCTCAACATCTGGCTGGAGACTCCTCCTTTCTCCCTCCCAGAGCTCTCTGTCCCCAGAAGTCCTACCTGACCTCTTCCTGTCTAGCTAATGGCCATTCAGCTCTTATTAAACCAATCACAGTGACATGTTTTCACATAGTATAAAAGAATATTACACAAAAAGAGACTTTTAGGAGTGCAGAAAAGAGAAAGTTCACAGGTATGGGATTTGGGATCTTTTGTTTATGCAGTGGCAGAGGTGGTTAGGATTTGGGAGAATTTGAAAATCAAGTGTGCTGTTTTTGGCCACTGAGCTAGACTGAGGCCATTTGCAGCAACACAGAGAGGTCTTAATATGGAGACAAGGAAAAGGTTACAGATAGGAGCTCCATTCAAGGGAGGGCTCCATACCCAACACTGCTTATAGATGAAGCTCCCAGATGGGGACTGGAGCCAACTAACCTGTTGGCCAAAGGGGTTCCATGGAACTCACCAAACAACCCAGGCTGTTTCCCAGACAGTAGGTTGCTCTCCATAAACTGACAATAAGTCCCTATTGCTGAAGACAACACTTAAAACAACTCATTGAATATGGAGAGGTTGAGCTGGTGCCTACATAGAACCTTCACTTCTACATTCTAATGTTACCAGTATGGGAAGGTACTCTGAAGACTACCAAAAGAAAAACATAAACACCAACACAGGCACAACACTTTTGATTATAATGCGTTCCTGCAAAATATGCTAGGGAAATTGTGGAACAAAGCTTGTGCGAGCCTATACTCAACACTGCTTGCATGACTAAGAGACTAGATAGTCCAGAGACCTAGGGTAAAACCAAATATTACTAGTCTTTAAAAAAATAGTGATAAAATGACTCCTAATGATATTCTATTATACTCATAGATCGGTGAATAAGGATTTAGCCATCATCAGAGAAGCTTCCTCCTGCAGCAGATGGAAATAATACAGAGAGCCATTGCCAGACATTATGCAGTGAAAGACTTTGGAACATACAATTCTAAATGGGGTGTCTCCATCAAATCTCTCCCCTCAGAGCTCAATGAACCTGAAGGAAGAGGAGGCAAAAAGGGTGTAAGAGCCAGAAGGGATGGAGGACACCAGGAGAGCAAGGCCCTCTGAATCAACTAAGAAAAGCTCATATGAACTCATAGAAGAAGCATGCACTGGGCCTACATGGGTTGTGTTGTGCCCAAACTCTGAACCCCAAAAATCACCATGAGACCTGACTCTTCGCAAAAGAGTCTAATTTTATGAGTACTGGGGTCCCCTGTCCATCCAACACAGCAGGTAAAGCAGGAGGAAACTCAGGCAGCAGTGGGGCAATGAGTATATTGGAAAAGAGCAAGGGGAGAGTCTGGGGGTTCCACTAGTTGCATAGCAACAGTCTCAGGATTGGTGTACCTCTGGGCTTGGGCAACCTGTTCTGTTTTGATTGGTCAGCTGCAGCCCTAGAAAGGTTGCTATGCTTAGAGGCCCTGCCTGGGTGGTTGCTATGCTCTGCATTCCACTATTATCAGTAAAGCACATCCAGAGCCTGCCAGCTAACTTCTGATTGGTTCCTTGCCACATGGAGAGTATCTGGCTTCCTAGTGTTTAGGGCAAGGTTGGACAAGGTCTGAAGCTCAGCACTTGTTGCTGAGTCAGAGGCCTCTGTCTTGTTGGGTCTTTTCTGCAGCCTGTCACGGCTGCCAAAGCAGGGGGCTGGGTGAGGGGTTGGGCCCTTTAGTTGCATATCAGATGTCCTGCATATTAGATATATTATACCCACCTGCACTCCTTGTTACTCCAGTAAGCCTCTGGCAGCAGAAAGTGCAGCATGAATCACCGACTGGTATGAATCTTATCATGCAAAACAGCACTGTAAAAGTGCAAGCTAGCTTTTAATGGCACCAAGACCACACAGTTAAAAGGAGATGGATCAGTCAGTAAAGTGCAGGCCATACAAGAATGAGGAACTGATTTCATGTCCCCAGTACCTATGTAAAAGACAGCTGTACTGTCAGGAGGAAGCCTGGAACTCATTGCCTAGGCAGGATACACTAGTCAGTAAGTTCCAAGTTTAGTGAGAGACCTTGTCTCAAAATATTAGGTGTTGGCACACACCTTTAATCCTAACACTTGGGAGTCAAGGTAGGTGGAACTCTGTGAGTTCAAGGTCAGCATGGTCTGGTATACATAGGGAGCTCCAGGCCAGATAGAGCTGCACAGGAAAACCCTATCTTTAAAAAATGGAAAGCAAATGAGGAAGACATTCAAAGATGACCTCTGGTCTCCCCGTGCTTATGCATGGATAGCATACATGCACCATATGTGCATACATACACACAGAAAGAGGGGGAGAGAGGAAGGTGGGAGGGAGTGTGGCTTCACTATTCCATTATGCCAGCAGCTTCTGGTACACAGTAAACACTATGACTCCTCCTTACCTCATGCATTAATTGTCTGCTTTTCAGTAACCACTCTACTACTTAGAATCTCAGATAATTGACATTTACCTCACATAGATCCTGCAGGTCAGAACTCTGGTCATGGTTTATCTGAATGGTTCTGGACCAGGGCTTCTCATGAAATTTCAGTTACACTGTAGATCAGTCATCTCATGGCTTACCTGACAAACAGCACATGCAGAAGAGTTCCCAGGGCCAAAGAGGAAGCAAAAATCATGAATGAGTCAGGCTCACTCTTTCTCTGAGACGAGTGTGGTAGCATATGCCTGGGATCTCAGTGCTTAAGAGATGGAGACAAGAGGGTCAGGAGTTCAAAGTCTCCTGGGCTGGGCTACCTGAGATTCTATCAGAAAACACATCCAAGGGATGGAGACATGGCTTAGGAGTGCTTGTTGCTCTCCTGGAGGACCCGTTTGGTTCCCAGCACCCGTATTGAATGGTTCATAATGTTGTGGGGTACCCACCAGAGAAGAGTGCTCAGGCACAGATTTAAGCCAATAGAAAGTCTGGCAACTACACTGAGTATTCAGGATCCTAGTGTAGCACTGAGCCTTTCTCAAGGTGGGCTTTTAAACAGGCACACAAACAGGCAAACATGCATGTGTGCGCACACACACACACAAATGTCCTGGGTTAACATATTTCACTTACAAGAAAAGTTAGCCAGAAACAGAACTACAGAAGTACAGAAGCCAAAAAGAAAGGCTAGTACATTTAAAGCTTTTTCTAGAACATTGATGAATTAGGTCTTTGTTTTCACTTAGGAGGATGTTAAATGTCTACAAGCTGAGTTTTATGACCTGGAATCATAGCAGTTGTACTAAGAGGACCTGTTACAATAGCCATTTGTAACTCCAGACTCCAGGGACCTGACACCCTCCTCTAGCTTCCACAGGCACCCACACGCATGTAACATACACACAGACACACAAAGAGACACCTAAGTCTTTTAAAAAAAATCTATCTCACAAGGACTAATCCAATCCTCCAATCCTTTGCAGATGTGGGGTATGGGAGTCCCTGGGATGAGGGTCTTCGAAGACTCAGTAGATAAGGATTCTGAAATGACAAACAGAAACAAACACAGAAGCAGTTTAAATCTGAGTGTATTTTGTAGCCCTAAAGCAAGGCTTTCTGTCCAGGATAAAACAAATGTCTTTTCAGAATATGTGTTCAGTGAAGCAAACCCAAATGGCATCATTGTTACTAGGCTAACCAAAAACAATAAATCAGAAAATCATTCAAGACTAACCACCACACAAAATCATTCAAGGCTGACTGTCTATTTCTTGGATTGGGTTAACAAATGTTTATGGTCAGTTATTGTTTAACATCTATTACCTAGTTCTTGTGAGTTTTTGAAATATTGAGGTATTTTGACTCTATTATTAAAAAGCTTTCTTTACCAGATGTTTAAGGCCATTCTCGATGACACATGTACAGTCATATGAAAGTTAGTTGTTGGGAAAGGTTTTATCATAATACTATCTACTTATGTGAATGACATGAATGATTTTTAAAACGCTGGTTTTCCCAGAAACAAGGTCATGACCAGTGACCACGTCTCAGGGGATGGTTTCTCATTTATTTCTTTTGTTTAAAAATGCCAGCATAGGCTTTCAGGAACATTTTGTAATGTGAAAAAAATAATAGAAGAATAGAAATTGCTATGAGAACTACAGCTCAATATTTTTCTTCAGCCAAGAGTTCCACAACTGTTTCCAGGAAATCTCCTTCTTTTGAAGTTATCACCTCAGTCTGTGGAACTTGTCACACTGGATTTGGTGTGGCAATACCCTGATCCCTGTCCCTTAAAGGTCCTACAGTTCTCAGTTCTACTATGTTAGGGACAAACATCTTACAGGAACATTTGGTGAACCATATCCAAGTCATACAGCAAAGGTCTTCAGCTTAGAAAGAGAAGAGCTCTTGCTATGCAAAGGACTCGGCACTTCACTCTCTTACCTGCTGTGGGTCCCCAGCAAAGGGCTCAGTACCCCCACATCTGCTCACATGTGTTGGGCTCCCAGCACAGTGCTCAGTGCACCCATATACATGCACACATGTTGCCTGTCCCACCCAATCTTTGTTTTTAGAGGCTATCCAGATTGTAAACCATATTGATCTGTCCCAATTCACAGAAGTAGGAGGATGGAATGCCAAAGCACCCACAACCCATCCTAACTGGAAAGGGAAACTGACAAGGCAGAAGCCAAAGGATGCAGAGCAGGTGGAATGGGGAGGGCTGGTGGGATATGGCTGTCTAGGCTTGGTGGTCACCAGCTGCAGTACAGAGCCTCAGAGCATGCTGGGATTCCCAGCCTGCGGTTCTTCAGAGAAGGGGGTGGGAATGGGGGTACTGTTTCCTCAGAGGCAGAGCCTTCATTCCAAAAGAGGCTCTGGGTGTTGTTTTTCCCCTTTAACAAAAGGGGAAAGACATCATAGAGAAGTGCCTGACACCAACGACAAACAGCTTTCCAAGTCACACAACTCAAGACAATGAGAAAGAACAGGCAAGAGTAGGCCTGCTGAACTCGGCCTATAAGAAGGCCAGGGAAGCATATTGTTACTGAAAAATTAAAACATATCAAAGTCAGGTAAACCATGCCACATCTTGTAACTCACAAGAGAATACGTGACTTTCCCAAAATTCAAACATGGTTTCATTGACAAATGAATAGGGACTTCTGTCAACAGGCTGACTTGAAACCCAAAAAGCTGGTGTGACTTGGAGATAACTGGTTTAAGGACTATGACTCGGTTCCTAACCCTGGTGTTGAGGTGGCTCACACCAGCTGTCTATGGCAGTGTTGATATGTGCACGGTCCTGTAAGCCTGATTTTTACTGCAGTGTAACTCATGCTTATGTAGGGGGAACAGAATTTTCTCAAGGTTGGGAATTAGTCAAAGAAATTGTAATGCAGCATATCATGAAAAACTGGACAATAGTAAACACCATATGACTAAGATGTTTGATGATATGGAAAACAAAAAGTAGAAAAATCAGGATGCAAGACTATAGTAACTGGGCTGGAGATGAAGTGTGGATGGCATGCACTTGCTTCCCGTGCACAAGGCTCTGGGTCCAATCCTTAGCACAAAACACACCAGGCCAGATGGCTCACACTTGCAACCCCAGCCCTTTGGCAGTGAAAGTAAGGGGACCAGAGGTGTAAGATCAAGGTGGAGTCAGCCTGGGATATGTGAGACCCTGTACACACACACACACACACACACACACAAATACCACAATGACAGCAGGACAGTTGTGTTGCACACCTTTAATCTCAGCACTCAAGTAGAGTGGATCTCTGTGAGTTCTAGTCCATCCTGATCTACAGAGTGAACTCCAGGACAGCCAGAGCTACACAGAAAAACCCTGTCTCGAAAAAGAAGAAGGAGAAGGAGGAGGAGAAGAAGAAGAAAAAAGAAGGAGAGGAGAAGACAGACCTCACCTCTGAAGAAGGTGCAGCAGAAGCCTTGGGGGCAACTAGAGCATACTACACAGTCTCTCATGCACAGTGGCCCCAGAGACTTTCTTGGTGGCGGGGAAAGGAAGGAGAGGCTAGATTAACCTAAAAGACTCCAAAGAAGCTGGGTGGTGGTGACGCAAGCCTTTAATCCCAGCACTTGGGAGGCAGAGGCAGGCGGACCTCTGTGAGTTTGAGTTCAGCCTGGTCTACAGAACTAGTTCCAGGACAGCCAGGGCTACACAGAGAAATCCTGTCTCTAAAACTCCAAAAAAACAAAGCAAACAAAAAGACTCCAAAGAGCAGGTGACTTTGACTTTTGGGAAGGTTTGAGTGTCCAAACAGAGGAAGGCAGCCATCTCAGACACACTCCAAAGGAACTTTGCCCTCAAACTCAAAGGCACTGCTTATGTTTACTCTGCCCCATAACATAGAACTGGCTAATTTATGAGAAGAGACTAAGACACATCCAGTGTATTCAGGGTTCAATGTGAAGCCCAGGGCCAGGCTTCTCAGCGGGAGCATAAGGTGTTAGCCCACAGAGAATTGCCAGTAGCACCACTCTGCCCTGCCCAAATAGGACTTCACATTTCCCTGAGGGTTTTTGACCCACACTTCATGAGGTCCAGTTGAGAGCACATTTGGTTTTATTGTTAATCAACCCAGAGAATACACAAGAAACCCAGGTCCCACTCAGCCATTTGGATCTAACTGGTTGGAGTTGGTCCCCAGCACTGATAATTTGTATTTTCAAGGCTCCCCATTTAGAGTAACATGCTGCCAGGACTGAGAAAATGACAACCGTGCAGTGTGAGAGCATTTTTTCAAAAGGAAAATGCAAAAATTTTGTGAAATAGAAGCTCCCAAATGATTCTCATATCTTCACCTGGAAAGGGAAAACTATCTTTCTTCTCTTTTTGCTCTGTGGTGCTGGAGATCAAACATGGGACTCTATGTGCTAGTCAAGCCCCAGCAAGAAAGGAAGCTTGGTTATTGATTGATAAGCACATTTAGAATAGAGTAATTGGTTTCACATGCTGAGAAGAGCAGGTTTGAACTAAGTCAAGACTTGTGGACAAGCAACTACCAAATGTGTTTGTTCTGTTTCAAGAAACATTCTTAGAAATGGATAGTACCATGTCCCTAAGGTGGAAACAACTTACTTACATGGGAATAATACATAGCCTCTGTACACATTAATCAGAAAGAGAGCATCCTCCTATGGATCACTTTGCATAGAGCCCCTTTCAGGTCCCTGTTCCTCAGGCTGTAAATGAAAGGGTTCAGCATGGGGGTCACCACGGTGTACAGCACAGTGGCTGCCGTGTCCTTCTCAGATGAATGTGCAGAGGAGGGGTTGAAATACACAGCGATGATGGTGCCATAGAAGAGGCCGACCACAGCCAGGTGGGAGCTGCAGGTGGAGAAGGCTTTCCACCTCCCCCGTGTGGATGAGACTCTCAGGACGGCAGAGGTGATGTGGATGTAGGAGATCAGGATGCAGACAAATGGGGTGACCATGATCACAGCTCCCTCTGTAAGAATCATCAGCTCATTGAGGTGTGTGTCAGAGCAGGAGAGCTTCAGGAGGGGAGTGATATCACAGAAGAAGTGGGGGATGATGTTGTCTTTACAGAATGAGAGTCGAGCCATGAGCAGGGTGTGCAACAGAGCATTCAGGCTGGCTACCACCCATGACCCGACAACAAGGAGGGCACAGAGCTGATGGGTCATCTTTGTTGTGTAGTGTAAAGGGTGGCATATGGCCACATACCGATCATAGGCCATCACAGCCAGCAGGAAATTGTCCATGTCTGTAAGTTCGAAGAGAAAATACATCTGTGTGAGACATCCAGAGAAGGAAATGGTCTGACTCCCGAGTATGTGGTTGGCCAGCACCTTGGGCACAGTGGTGGAGGAGAAGCAGACATCCACAAAGGACAGGTTGCTGAGGAAGAAGTACATGGGGGTGTGCAGATGGGAGTCTGTGCCGATGGCCAGGATGATGAGCAGGTTTCCCAGGACAGTGACCAGGTACATGATGAGGAAGAGCAGGAAGAGGAGCTGCTGCTGCTGAGGCTGCCTGGAGAGTCCCAGGAGGAGGAACTCGGAGACGCTGGACTGGTTGGTGCCCCCCATAGGTCTGAGCCCAAGTGAATAGGAGACAGTAAATTCAAAACCTATATGGGCATGGCCATGATGTGATAAGGTGGCAGGCAGGATCACATTTGCAAATCAGTTCATAGAGTTGCTAACACAAGATGTGCCCAGCCTGTCTACTCATCTACTTTCTAACACTTGGCCCTGATGTATTTCCTACCTGAGCATCCCTGGGGTCACACAGCCTGCAAGACTAGCTATGCATATGTTTATACCACTCTGCTTCCCTTCCATCTCCTCCTTATCTCAGAGCATCAGAGAAATCGTTGGTTAGTGCAGTTTGTCACAAGAGATAACCAATGAGTGCAGGTTTCTACATCAGCTTCTTGCCTCTGGAAGGAGTTGCAAGGTTTCTAAAGTAACTTCATCCCTGGGAAAGCAAATGTGTGTGCCTCCACTGCTGCAACCTTACCTGGGGAGGAAGGCTGGGGCTACCCAATGCTGTTCACCTGGACCTAATTCAGGGTTTGTGGTGTCTTGGAAACATCGGCAAGTCCTAAGGAAGCAAGGAATGGGTGTAGAGTTTTGGTCTTCTGAGCAGGAAGGATGTTCAGAACAATCACAGAACAGTCATTTACAGGAGTATCTTTGGCCACTGGGACCAGAATCCCTCAGAGCCTCATTAGAGACAAAAAGAGAGAGTCTCATCTACATTTTGGCCCCTTTGGACCAAACAACAATGACAGAGACTATCATCAATGTTTATATGCAACAGATCAAAATGTACAGGCTTCAAAAATGAGTCCACAATGGTAGACACAGATCCCTGATGGCATTACCTATGACATCAACTCTCATCGATTCTGTGTTCTGAACCTGTGCATACTGATGTGGAGATGAAATTGTTGTATTCCTGTATGCTCAATGTAATCTTTGCTTTCTTGTGTCTGGTCACCTTCAGCAGTGATCAGTGACATTGTATCATCTTCGGGTTGAGGCAGAATTATTGAGGGCATATACTGAGCTGGACCTAGTACATGCAGGGTTTGGATAAAGTAGAGCATGAACCTAAGGGCAATATCTATGAGGAACTTGGCCTTTATAGTAGATGCCTTTTGAGGAACCTTTCCAATTCATATGGTTTACTGCTTCCTTGGAATGGAACCCTATCTTATATAGGCTCAGTGTGGTGGGGCTGGGACACCATGTTCCTACCACGCACACATCTCCATAGCAGGTGGAAGTAGGGTTCCATCTGTTTCTATCACTGTGAGGCCATAATGTGCTACTCCAACGCTCTTCTGCTTTCTGTGAGATGTAGACAGGGACTAAAGAAGGAAACATGCAGAGCTGGCTCCGCCCCTCGCCTGGAGGAGGGCGGCCCCAGTGGCCCAGACTGACCAGCTCAGCTACCATCCAGGCCCACATCCAGGGCCTTAGGTCCACCCTAACATCTACCCCATCTATGTTCTGCTGGAGCATGTGAAGGGACAGGTCCTATGGATACCTTCAGGATCTCCATGACTCCAGCGGCCATGGGATATCCGAACTGAGATTCAGTGAGGGCCCAGTGATTAAATAGTGTACCAGAAACCAGAGGCCTTGAACTAGACCACTCATTACAACAAACATTTTCGAGTAAAGCTAATTGTACAGAAGGGTATGTTATGTGACACACCGATCCTGATGCCACCAGGATGAATGTTTGTATATGTGTGCTTGTGTATATGTATGTGTTTGTGCTGGTGTTTGCATATGTGGAGAATATTTCTGTGTGTGTATATATATGTTTGCATTTATGTGTGTCTGTATGTGTATGTGTTTGTGCGTGTGTGTATGTGTTTGTGCATGTATGTATGTATGGGGGTGTGCATATGTGGGGGATGTTTCTGTGTATATGTGTGTTTGTATGTGTGTATGTATATGAATGTATTTATGCATTTGTATGTATATGTACAGGGGAGTATTGTGTTGGGATGGATGTGTATGTTTGTATGTGTATGTACAGGGGAGTATGTAAGTGTGTTGGGGTTGGGGTGGGTGTATATGCATATTGGAGCTAGAGTGTATATGTGAGTATATGGAGGGTGCACATGTAATATGGAGGCCCAAAGTTGATGTCAGGTGTCCTACAGTGTCCTACTCACTGCTCTATTGCTGTGAAAAGACACCATGGCCAAGGCATCTCTTATAAAAGAAAGCATTTAATTGAGGCATTGCTTGCTGTTTTAGAGAGTTAATCCATAATCACCATATTGGGAAGCAGAGAGGCATGGTGCTGGATCAGAAGATAGAAGATAAAAGTTTGATTTTTTGTTTTGTTTTTTGGTATTTTTTGTTTTTTGTTTGTTTGGGTTTTTTTTTTTTCAAGACAGGGTTTCTCTGTGTACAAACTCACAGAGATCCACCTGCCTCTGCTGGGATTAAAAACGTGGGCAACCACCATCTGGCTCAAGCTTTACATCTTGATCTGCAGACAGCAGAGAGAGAAAGAGACTAGACCTGGTGAAGACTTTTGAAACCTCAAAGCCCACCCCCACTGACACACCTCCCCCAATGAGGCCACACCTACTCTGACAGGGCCCCACCACTTAATCCTTCCCTAAACAGCTCACCAACTAGGAATTAGACATTCAAATATACAAGCCAATGGGAGCCACTGTCATTCAAACCATCACACCAGACGTCTTCTTCAACGGCTCTCCATCTTATACTTTTAGTCAAGGTCTCTTGCTGAAGCCAGCTATCACCAATTCTGGCTAGTATAACTAGCCATCTTGCCCTAGGAATCCCTGTCCCTGCCTCCCTATTGTTAGGATTGCAGACAGCCACCACACCAGCCTGGTGTGCTCCAAATTCCCAACCTGCTCCAAATTCCTAACAGAAAGTTTTAATAAATGAATCTTGATTTACAGGTGGCTGAATGTCTGCTACACAAATGTACTAACCATTCCTGAGTGTACCACTCATGGGCTGGGAGCAGTGAGACCAGGGACAGCAGAGTTAGTGCCAGTTGCCTTGGAATACTAACAGCAGCATCCAGCACTTGGTTCTATTATCTGTATCTGGGTTACCAAATTGATGCTCTTCTGTGGCTGGGTTCAATAGCCCTCCAGGGAAACAAAACCACCTGTTGAATGGGTGTATTGTATCTCTCTCTCTCTTTACACACACACACAGACACACACACACACACACACACACACACACACACACACACACACACACTGATGAATTCTGTGACAGTTTGAGCTCCATAGAAAGATCATGTCTCCAAACATAATAGAATGAACTTATCATTTTTCTGTAGTAACACTTATAAAGGAGCCTAGGCACAGTGGCTTTATAAAGCAATTACTTCTAGACTTTTCTATTCATTGCCCTGCATGTCAACTGTGGGTCACCTGGACTTGGCACCAGCTGCTACTTCTCCCATTCACTCTTGTGTTCTTCCTGGGTCTTAGCTGGCAGAGTCTGCCTCCAGGGAGTGGGCTCTACTGGGGAGAAGGGCACACCCCACGGCACATCTTGCCTTGGTAACTCAAGTGGCCAAACACAAGGTAAAGGGTAGGGAAGGGCAACCATTTGCCAGAAGCCACACCAGATGTGGAGACATTGTTTCACACAGCAGTAAAGGATAGGTCTATGTGTCAGTTTACTGTAAAAACTAACAACAGCAGGGCTTTGAGAAATTACAGGCCTGAATTACATTGTTTACAGTCTGCAAATGTTTTGCAACAGGATCTCATGTAGCAGAAGTAGCCTCAAACTTCTGATGTAGCTGAGGCTGGCATAAACCCTTGATTTGATCTCTCTGTGTCTGCCTTCTGAGTGCAGGGACCACGGGCATAGACAACCACACATCTTTTCTTTAAGGCAAACACCAAATCCCATAATCATGTGGCTAAGGAAAGAGAATTGGTAATTTAAGGGCAGCCTGGAATATATAGCAGATACAACTGAGAGAGAGATGGAGGGGAAAGTAATGTTTTCAGAGGGTAATTATAAAAGTGGGCTGGAATGTAAGTCACAGGTAGAGTGCTGAGCACACCCTAGGTCCTTAATTTTGAACAACCCCAGGGTTTCAGTCAGTCTTCCTGGCTTAGCTGCCAGGACGTGTCAGTGTCAGATCTCACTACAATCAGAAGGTCACTACAATCAGTGGGCTGGAGAGGTTGCTCAGTGGTTAGAGCACTTGTTGCTCTTGCAGAGGACCTAGGTTCAACTCCCAGACCCACATGGTGGCTCACAACAGCCTGTAAATATAGTTCCAGGCCTCCCTGGGAACCAGGCACGTTCATGGTACATATGCATGCATCCAGGCTAAACACTTGTACAAATAAAAAAATTAGTCCCCAAATCATTTTATTAAAAATAAATTAATAATAAAAAGTTAGATGAAAATGTAAGTAGATACAGAAGTTATTCCGTGTACAGAATTATTTTAGGATAGTAGAAGAATATGAGTGATGGGAGTGCAAAGTTTAAATGATACCTTTTGTTTCTCCTCTAAACATTTAATATAGTATATATTATATAAATTGACATGTGTCACACAGACATCATCCTCCTCCTCAAAGAAACACACTCAAAGAAATTTGAATCATGCTAATGCAATTGAAATAGCCATGAGTGACAGTGTTTATGCAAAGGAAGAGGACTGTGAGAAGACACACAGGGTTGCGAGACTTGGTCTGGGACTTTACAATAATAAAGTTGCATCAACAAAGATGGCAGGAGATGAAGCTCAGAAACAGAGTGAGTGCTGAGGGTGCGTGGTCTGGTCCTCTGTGCTGCCTGGCTCCACCCCACCCCCGTGAAAGCAAACCAAAGCTCAGGCCATATTCTTCCATCTGCTGGCCATTGCCACTGTTGTTTCTTTTCCTTTACCTGAATTGATTGCTGCCTTTGCTTAAGGACAAGGAGTAAGTAGTGTATGGGGGTCCGAGGCAGCTCATTAGCTGAGGTCTCATGGATAACTCCAAGAATAGCTCAGCAGAGAACACAAAAACAGAGGCTTCCTGGGGAGGAGCAGGGGTTTGGTTCACAGGGGAATAGGACGAGACCTGGCAGTGGGTCTGAACCGAGGGAACACTGAATGTTGGTTTCTTTACTACATGTCACACATGACCTCAGCCATGCACACTCCTAAGATTATGCAGCCAATCGGGATGCTCCTAAAGGGTCTCATGTTTTTGTTTCTCCTCACTGAAGCCATGTCTCCTCTGGGGTTTCTGAAATGCTTTTACAGAAGGTAGTCATATTTCACAAAATGAAAACGATAATGGAGGGCACATACAGGAGATTACTCATCAGAAACACCTCAGATGTTTGCTGAATCTGTTACCCCACCCTCCAGAGCTCTGACTTATTTGTTCAGTGAGTATTTTACACTATAATAGATTCCTAGGTGACCACAATATTCAAATTCATATGTCACACATGTCTTCCTACAGACTTTCTTAAACAGGAACCTCTCTTAATGGCGGTGAATGACTCCCTGGGTAATGGCACTTGCCACAAGCCTTGACTTTGCAAGTTGAATTCCTGGAACCCACACAGTTGAAAACAGATAACACTCCTGCAAGCTGTCCTCTGACCTCCACCTTACATACCATAACATGCATGTGCCACACACGCACACACATACAAAAATAAGCTTTTTTTTTTATTTGTATTTGAGACAAGGTCTCACTATGTACCCTTAGTTGGCCTAGTACTCTCTATGTAGACTAGGCTGGCCTCACTCACATAGAACCACCTGCCTCTGCATAGAGCACTACATGCAGCACAAAAATTAATCTTATTTTAAACAGATGATGGTGCAGTTCATAAGGTGCTTGCCTTCCAAGCATAAGGGACTGAGTTTAATCCTCAGAACTGATGCAAAAGAGGACACAGTTGAGTGCATTTGTAATCCCAGTGCTGATGGCATGAAAACAAGTAGCTTCTAGGGGTGCACGGGCTAGCTAATACAGCCTAATTAATGAGCCTAAGTCCCATGAGCAACACTGTCTCGAAAATAAGGTGAATGGCTCCTGAGAAATGACACCCAAGACTAACCTCTGTCCTCTGTTCACACATTCACAAACATATACCAAG
Source organism: Cricetiscus sungorus (assembly GCA_030556225.1). Taxonomy (NCBI): domain Eukaryota; kingdom Metazoa; phylum Chordata; class Mammalia; order Rodentia; family Cricetidae; genus Cricetiscus; species Cricetiscus sungorus. The sequence continues at coordinate 10,228,574 of JANBXA010000069.1, forward strand.
CATATGAACATGAAACAGAGAAACAGATGGACAGACAAAAAGTAACAAGTTGACTGACACATACAATAACTTTAAAGTTAGTATGAATGGCTGCAGAATTGTAGTTCAGTGGTAGCGCAAAGCCCTGGGTTCCATCCCTAGGACCCTAGACACAAACAAAACAAAGCAGGACCAGGTCCCATTATTTGGTAAATCCATTCATGCACCTGGTGAACGGGACCCCCTAACAAGCAGGAAACTATTGTTTTTGACTGAGCCGAATACAGTCCAGTTGTTGAATTGTGCTCAACTCTGAAACGTGATAGGGAGCAGGGAGCAGTCCAAATCTACTCGTTAAACAGAAAGAGTCCTTCTGTGGACCACTTTACATAGAGCCCCTTTCAGGTCCCTGTTCCTCAGGCTGTAAATGAAAGGGTTCAGCATGGGGGTCACCACGGTGTACAGCACAGTGGCTGCCGTGTCCTTCTCAGATGAATGTGCAGAGGAGGGGTTGAAATACACAGCGATGATAGTGCCATAGAAGAGGCCGACCACAGCCAGGTGGGAGCTGCAGGTAGAGAAGGCTTTCCACCTCCCCCTTGTGGATGAGACTCTCAGGATGGCAGAGGTGATGTGGATATAGGAGATCAGGATGCAGACAAATGGGGTGACCATGATCACAGCTCCCTCTGTAAGAATCATCAGCTCATTGAGGTGTGTGTCAGAGCAGGAGAGCTTCAGGAGGGGAGTGATATCACAGAAGAAGTGGGGGATGATGTTGTCTGCACAGAATGAGAGTCGAGCCATGAGCAGGGTGTGCAATAGGACATTCAGATTGGCAGTGACCCACGATCCAGCCACCATCAGGACACAGAGCTGATGGGTCATCTTTGTTGTGTAGTGTAAAGGGTGGCATATGGCCACATACCGATCATAGGCCATCACAGCCAGCAGGAAATTGTCCATGTCCACAAACATGAAAAGAAAATACATCTGTGTGAGACACCCGGAGAAGGAAATGGTCTGACTCCCGAGTATGTGGTTGGCCAGCACCTTGGGCACAGTGGTGGAGGAGAAGCAGACATCCACAAAGGACAGGTTGCTGAGGAAGAAGTACATGGGAGTGTGCAGATGGGAGTCTGTGCCGATGGCCAGGATGATGAGCAGGTTTCCCAGGACAGTGACCAGGTACATGATGAGGAAGAGCAGGAAGAAGAGCTGCTGCTGCTGAGGCTGCCTGGAGAGTCCCAGGAGGAGGAACTCGGAGACGCTGGACTGGTTGGCGCCTCCCATTGGACTGTGAGCAGGCAAAGATGATTGAACCCTGAAACTTACAGAGAGATAGGTCAGAGGAGTGAGCGGAAGCATGAGCATTTTGCTCCCTGCAGTGACTTTGCTTCGCCAGTAGCACTGAGCTCACATGTGTATGGGCTGTGTGTGGCATCTCAGGGAAGATGCTGGACAAATTATGACAGTGGGTTCCTGGTGAGCCATGTGTCCTGCCTGAATTCTCTACCATTACTCCCTTTTGATCTTTGAGACAGGGTCTCCCTGTGTTGTCAAGAGTGGCCTTGAACCTAGAATCCTCCTGATCTCGGAGCACCCAAGTGGATGACATGACCACAATACCTGACCATCTAATGTTTTTCAAAAGTTCAATTTTTTAAATTATTTTTATTTTATATACATTGGTGTTTTGCCTTCATGAATGTCTGTGTGAGGGTGTCAGATCCCCTGGAGCTGGAGTTAGAGACAGCTGTGAGCTGCCACGTGGGTGCTGGGTCCTCTGGAAAACAGCCAATGCTCTTAACTGCTGAGCCATAAAATAAAATAAAAGTGTGATTTTTAAAAATTACAGACATGTCCTGGTGGTGGTGGCACAGGCCTTCGATCCCAGCACTTGGGAAACAAAGGCAGGCAGATCTCTGAGTTCAAGGTCAACTTGATCAACAGAGCAAGTGCCAGGACAGCCTACAGAACTACACAGAGAAACCCTGTCTCAGCCCTCCCCAAAAATAATTACCAATATAGAGTATCTAACAGAGTTAGGAGTGAGGGTGTGGTGGCCCATGCCTGGAATCCCAAGATACAAGAGATGGAGACAGGCGGATCAAGAGCTCAAGATCATCTGTTACATAGCCAGTAGGAAGACAGACCACATTACATGTGATTTAATTTAGATGTCTATCAATGGATTAATGAACAAAAATATTATGGTGCATATATACAATGTGGTGCTTTAGTTTAAAAATAAGAACAAAATTAGATCATTTGAAAGAGAGTGGAAGGAAATAATACTAACATGTTGTGTGAAATATTCCAGACTCAGAAAAAAAACAAAACAAGCTACATTTCTTTTTGTTTGTTGTTGTTGTTGGCTTTTTTTTTTTTTTTTTTTTTTTTTGGAGACAGCATTTGTTTGTGTAGCATTGGCTGTCCTGGTACCTGCTCTGTAGACCAGCTGGCCTCAACCTCATAAAGATCTGCCTGTCTTTGCTTCCTGTGTGCCTCCTACCACCTGGCTACATTTCTTTTCAAATGGGAAATCTGGTTAAAAAAAACAAAAAAGAGATATGATCAGGCCTGGTGGCACACACCTTGAATTCCACTGATCCAGAGGCAGAGGCAGGCAGATCTCTGTGAATTTGAGGACAGCCTGGTCTACATAGAGTCTCAGGGCTGCCAGAGCTATAGAGAGAGACTGTATCTGTTTTTTTATTTTCAATTAATTAATATTTTAATAATTAATTCATAGTAATAAAATCATCAAAGTAGATCCGCTTCAAGGGACAGGGAAACCAGAGGGGATGCAAAAGCCAGTAAAGGATGGCATAATTTGCATGTTATCAAAATATATTTTATACATGTGTAAAATTGCCATGATAAAACCACTATTTTGTACAATTAATCTATATTAACAATAAAATGTAAAACCACCAAAAACACACATACTTACACACAGTGGCTGCCATAGATGCTAACAGGTGACAAGCATTTAACGCCCAGTATTATCGGCATCATCAGCAATGTTGCTTTAGCGGAAACATGGTCTCTCCATCCTCTCTAATCTGGACATACCACACATTCCTGTTTGTTCTACAGATCAGTTTGGCCTCAGCCAAACCCTCTCCCCCAGACTGATGATCACATTGTTTTGATCTCTAGACTCATGTCTACAGAGCTCACCTCTGAGTTATAATCCAGGACTTCTTGGTTAGGTGCACTGAACGGAAGCAGAAAGGATGGATCAGAGAGGTATGAGCAGAAACTTGGCCAACCTGGACTGCCCAGTCAGCATCCCAGAACCTGAACAGACAGACACGGGTTATAATTGGGTGATTATAAAGAATGGTCAGTGGCCACAGGATTGTTTTCATGGCTCCACTTAAAACTAAGTGCTGTCCCTGGAAGGTTTCCTCTCCAATATGCAATATAAAGTTCTACTGACCTGACTTTGAGAGCAGGTGGCAGTCCTCAGTGTCACCAGAAGTGTTGGGCTTGCTTCACTTCTTTTACTTGGCGGAAGTTGTTGTTCTGAGAGAGGGGAGATGTCATTGGTGCTGTCAGGTTGTATGGAGGAGGCTCTGAAGCCCGGGCTCAGTCCTCGGAATCAGAAGAACATCTCGGAGGGTCGAAGGGCAAGCTCTTCAGAGGAGCTTCCATGGCCGCTAGGGCCATAGTCCCTGGGAGCCTCGTTAGAGGCAAGCAGAGAGCAATTTGTCCTTTCTCCTTCTTGGGCTCTTTGGGGTCCAACACTGATAATAAAGACCTGTCACCTGAGTTTCTGCCTCACTACTTAAAGGACACTGAAAGTGATGGATATTGAGGGTAACTACAAGCAACATCCTTCTGCTACAGAAAAGCTCAGAATCAGTACTTTCTCCTCTACCTAACCAGTTTGAGTTGATGTCATTGAGAAATGTGAAGCCATATAAGAATCAAGAGATTCACCTTCAAGGGCCCGTGAAATGGCTCAGTTAAAGGTACTAACCTCCAAGCATGATAGCTTCAGTTGATCCCCCAAGACCCACATGGTCCAACCGGCTCTAGCAGGTTGTTCTCTGATGTCTACGTCTGTACTACAGCTTATTTGTGCACACACACACACACACACACACACACACACACACACACACACACTGTGTTGGTTTGAGTGAGAATGGCCTCTACAGGCTCATAATTGAATGTTTGGTTCCTAGTTAGTGAAATGTTTTGGGAAAGTGTCGAAACCCATCTTTGGGGGCTTCAGTCAGATCCAGCGACTTTGCCCAGTTCATGCCTGAGAGGGGAGTGTGGATTGAGAGACAGCAGGGAAAGATACTAAGGAAAATACAGAGACACAGGAGGGCAATTCAGTGAATACTAAATACCCCAAGTTTATTCTTCAAAATCCTAATATACCCACACCAAAAAGGGGAAAAGGCAAGAGACTTCTTTACCAAGATACAAGGAACAAATAGATTTAATTCCTTAATTTTCCAAACATTCAGTAAACTAAATCTCTCATTATCAGACCAAGTCTCTTGTTATTTATATAAGACCTCTACACCTTAGACCAAACATCCTACAGTAGCCACACCTTAGACCTTTAAGTCTCATGACTTTAATCTTGGAAGAGTAAGGACAGTTTTGAACTCTCTGACCTTAAGCCAAGATGAAGCAGAACCATCTCTCTAGACCCCAACAATCCCCCTTTCTAATTAATTTAATTAATTAATACCTGTGCTTCTGCCACAGAACAGGTGACTGTGTCTGTCTTAGATTGTCTTCTTTCACCTTCCAGGTTTAATTGTCATTGGAACACACATTCTGTCATGTGTGACCTGTCTTAGGTCACCTGGAGGCCATAAGATCTCACCATCTTTGACTACCAGCTGAAAGACCAAATGAAACACCCTCAGAGTGAGGGCCTTCCCTCTCCGACTCAGGAAAGGCAACACCCCAAGTCACTCACGAGAAGCAGTCTTGCTGCAAACTGCAAGAGGGCCTTTTTTATTCCAAGTGCACTGGGGTCCACAGTCATACGCCACGCATGGGTTTGGAACTTTGAAACAGTAGTTTCTTACAGAGATTCTGCAGGGGTGGAATGACTCTTGGAGCATAGGACCTCTAGAGCAGAACATGGAAGTGTCTTCTTATAGTTCCCAATATGCATATACTCTCTGGTTCCTAAATAAAGTAGCTGAATTTTTAGTATTTTTATCATCCATTTTTTGAGTTGTGATTTTGCTGTAGAGAATGGACCAGCCTCACTCTCGACCCTCCTACTTCAGCTTTGAGACATGCCAGGCTTTTTTCAGAGCCATCTTGAATTGACTTGACTTGTATTGACATTTTAAGTGACCTATGAGTTCTTTTGTGGAGGACCAATTTTCATGAAATAGCTGGGGTTAATATTTGTGCTATTTACTAAAGTACCTACCCCCAAAATGTACCATGTAGTTTTATATGATTGTTGATGAGTCTGTATCATAAATAGAACTGTTGATACATCTTTAATTTGTGCAATATTGTATATAGCAATTGAGTACCAATTAAAAAACACCTCTTTGTGATCCTAAAAAAAAAGAAAAAGAAACTTGAATATGTATCAACTGCCACATGCACATATTTTAATTTGCCAAATTCTGTAACTTGGGTAATATCCATTTGCCATTAATGATTAGGAAGCAGGCCTCAAGGATTTACTCCTAAATTAGACACAGGTAAATATTGTGGGCACACAGCACATTGTTTGACAATTTGATGAGCAGTTTCTCTTGTTAAACCAAATTGTTTTCTTAGACTTCTGCTATTTTGATGATGAAATCTATATGACTACTGAGCCAGTTCTACCTGGAATAAAGCGACCATCTTTGTTAATCCATCTTCTGACTTATTACCTTCCACCAGTGGGCTAGGAACATTTGAATGAGCCTTTATATGACCCACAAAGCTTGGTGATTTTCTTTGATGAGTGGCATTATTAATTTGCTGAAACAGTATTTTAACCTGACCATTACTAGTTCCAATGCATGGAACTATCTCTATTAATTGAAGTGCTGTAAAAACATAATGACTATCAGTATACAAATTAAATAAATTATTCACAAGAAGCTAAAAAAACTATTCAACAATTTGTAACTCAACTATTTGAACTGAAGCCAGAGTTGTTTGTACTACATATCCTTTAACATAAGCTACTCTTCCATTAGAAGAACCATCAGTAAAAACATACTTTTTTTTTTTTTTTTTTTTTACAAAATCTCTCCTTACAATTTTAGGGAATATAAAAGGATGCATTTGTGCAAATTGCAACAGTCTATCAACTGGAAACTGATTATCAATTTGGCCCAAAAATTGAGCAAAAGAAATTACCCAAGAATCATTATTTTGGAATAATCAACTTGCTGTTTGGTATAATGAACATAAACAACACTTGGTTCTCTCCCAAAATATCTCCTAGATTCCACATGGCATTTCTGTACCATACAAGCTACTGCTTCATAATAAGGGTTTAACACTTTGGCTGGGGAAACAGGTAGGTGCAACCATAATAATTGTTCCCTTTGCCATAAGACAGCAGTTGGACGATGCTGTGTTGGAAGTATGTAAGTTTCCCATGGTTTTGCATAGTCAATATAGCATACTTGCTGATGCTGGATATCATTCTCAACCCACAAGAGAATTTGTGACCCTCTTCATTTAACTGCCTAGGTGAATTGAGATTACTATCCCCCCTTTTAGAATGTCACTTAAAGGTTCTAAATCTCCAGTAGATACTTTTAAATAAGGTCATAGCCACTGAATATTTCCCAATAACTTCTGAAAGTCATTCAAAGATTGCAAGCTATTTTTCCTAATTTCCAATGTTGAGGTTTCATTTCTTTAGGATATAACATATGTTCCAAATACTGAAAAGGCAGTTGTCTTTGAATCTTCTTAGAGGCAAATACTAATCCTGTTTTGGCAAGGTTCTAGGGCAGCTGTCCATATGTTACAAGCAAAATGCCTTCACTTTTATGGGCAAGTAAAATATCATCCATATAATGAACAATATAAACCTGCAGGAATTGATTTCTAATCATTTGTATAGCTACAATCTTCTGGAACAATGTTGCACTATTAGCCAGGCCCTTGGGTAGGACCTTCCATTGATACCTCCTCATGGACTCCTTGAAATTAACTGATGGAACACTAGATACAAATCTATGACAGTCTTGGGGAGCCAACAGGCTGGTATAAAAACAATCTTTTAAATCTAAAATGGTGCCACGGCTGCAGGAATAGACAATCCTGGCTATAAAGCTCCCATTAGCTACATGGTCTCATTAACTTTTCTCAAATCTTGTATTAATCTCCACTTTCCAGATTTCTTTTCAATCATGAAAATAGGAGAATTCCAGGAGGAATATGACCACTATCTAGCTGTTCCTGAACTGTTGAGCGGCTTGGGTTTTGTTTTTTTGTTTTTTTGTTTTTTTGGGTTTTTTTGCTGTTGTTTTTTGCTTGTTTGTTTGTTGTTTTTTGTTTTTCTGGTAGAGGCTACTGATCTATCCATATTGGCTCATCACTTTTCCAAATAATATGGTATACATGAAGTGCAGGCTTCTCAGTGACCTCTCCTGAAAATACCATAATCCTGCTCTGGGAAGTCTCATGCTAGGCACAATAGGATCAATTCTTCCCTCATTCTCCTTGCTTAGCTCTTGAACAGGCAACAACCCCTGTTGGAACATTTGATAGCCCCAACAACTGCATTGGGGCTATATAAATATAGCCCTAATTGGATCATAAGTTTACAGATAAATGAGGAACAATGTGTGGTTGAAATGTCCCTTCATGACCTTCTTCATCTCTCCAGGTAAGTTCATTGCTACTTTGCTCAGGACTCTTGAGTCTGACCAATTCCTTGCAGCTGTGTAATGGCTTCTGTCTTTGGCCACATTGAAGGCCTTCGATTGACTGTGATAACAGACACATCTTTGCCAGTGTTCAGGAAGCCAGAAAAGCTCTCGCCATTTATACATAAAGTGATTTCTGGGTGCTGTGGACCTATGGCTTGTAGCCAATAGGTGTTAGATGAACCAAACCCAGATTTTCCTCTCTTATCCCACTTAACCTGGTTCTTTATTTGCACTTGTGCAAGTCTCTGGTCTGACTTTACCATAGAAATTCCATTTGGTGAGTTAAGTCATAACCTTGATTTCTCTCTCAAAGTCAGCATCAATCACTCCAGGAGCAACAAGGATTTCCTGCATAGCGGTGCTACTTCCTAATAACAATCCTACAGTGCCTTTTGGCAAAGGCCCATAAACACCAGTGGGAAGGGCTTGCATCTCCATTTCTGGGGTTAAAACTGTGTCAGACTTGCCGTCTGACATTATAAGCAAGCTCCCAACTAAATGCTTTCTTTTATAAATTGTCTTAGTAGTGGTTTCTCCCCATGGCAATAGAAAAGTAACTAAGACACACACAATGTAATTTTTAAAGTTTTAAGAAAGAGAGCCAGGCATGATACACACACCTGCAATCCCAGCACCGGCGAGGGACACAGATGGATTTCTGTGAGCTCCAGACCAGATTGGTCTACATAATGAGTTTAAGCCAGCCAAGGACACATGGTGAGACCCTGCCTCAAGAAGAATAAAAATGAAATAAAAACAAAAGTTACTAAGCTCTGAATGTTACAGAGCTGTGCACACTTCCTGATCCACCACTGCCAGCTTTCTGACTTTGGGACAACTGACCTCCTTCCTTAGAGTCACAAAAACTCACCCTCCATTGCATAATGAAGTAATTCACCTCAAGGAGTTGTGACACATAACTGAAACAAATGATACTCAGGATTCTAGACCTTGTCAAAGTCCTTGTCCACCAGGCAAAGGTCATATTTACATTCTTCAGTCTGCTTAGCTATCTGTTCTCTGGGTAGATATCATTTGGAGATCATGCCACATGCACCTGCACCTTCATATGCCAACAGTTGTTCTTATAAGGGACCATGGGACAAGTATACCGTTTGTTTGTTTTAAATTTAGAGGGAATAAGAGATAGATGCCATTACTGAGTCTATTTGCAAGCTGATATGATTTGGATTCTAATAAGTAAAAGAGAATCCTTGAGTCCTATGGGTAACCCTCTTCAAGAATTTTTCTTAGAGCTGGAGAGATGGCTCAGCAGTTACATTTCCTGCTCTTGCAGGGGCCCCAGATTCACTTTCCAGCTCCTACATGGTGGCTTACAACCATCCATAACTCCAGTCCCAGAGAATCCAATGCTCCCTTGTGACTTCTGCAGGCACCAAGCATGCATGTGGTACACAGACATGCAGATAGGAAATAAACTCATAAAACAGGTAAAAAAATGTTTTTTTAATTTTTTTAAAAAAGATTATTTTTTCTCTATAAGCCAGAGATGGTGGAACCTCATGTAAGCTCAGCACTTAGTGATGAGAGATGTTATTCTGTAAATATGTTTCTCATACTGGTTAATGAATAAAGCACTGTTGGCCAATAGGAAAGCAAGATAGGCGGGACTAGGAGACGAGGAAAGAGGAAGGAGTAAGGAGGAGTCGGCAAGAGAGCTGAAAGAGAACAGCACACTGGCCGGCTGTCCAGTAAGATGACACGTGGAAATACTTAGATTAGTAAAAATGGGTTAATCATTAAGACAGAGCTAGCTGATAAAAAAAAAAAACCCTAGTAATTGGCCAACAGCCTTATATCAAATACAAAGTCTCTGCATGTTATTTGGGGCTGGCATGGTGGCGGGACCAGACTGGTGGCGGGGAAAACATACTCCTTACAACTTAGAATATAGAGGCAGGAAAATTGGGAGTTCAAAGACAGCCTCCGCTGCATAGTGGTAGTCAATGAGAGCCTGTCTTCAAACACACACACACACACACACACACACACACACACACACACACACACACACATTTTTTCATCTAGAGGTGCTTTAAGACAAAGATTTTATTGTAAGATACAGCATTTATTTGATCTTCTGCATTGTCAAGTTCCCTTTGGTACTGTGTTAATACCAGTAACTGTCCATACAAATAACCACACACTCGAGTTAGAAGTCACCTGGAACTTTGAAATGATGTCTTTTGGAAACTTAAGGTTAGAATGTAACTGTCCCCAACAAGTTTATGTTTAGAAGCTTTGTCTCTTGTTAGTGTCCCTATCTTGGGAATCTGGAAGCTCTGGGTCTGGACAACTGTCGTATTCTTAGGGGCTGTACCTTGTCTCAAGCGCCTGTCTGCCCCTCACTCTATGCCCTGTCTGTCATGAGGTGAGAAAGTACTCTACTCATGCTCCCACCAACATGATCTTCCCAAGCACTCAGGGTCAGGCAACCATGGGCTGACCTCTCTCCAAAACTCTGAGCCAAAAAGAAACCCTCTGTTGTGTGATGTTTTACTCTTTTGCCTTTTGGCCTTTTTGAGGGCTTTACCACCCAGCTTAGCTATAAATCCCCACTTTAGCTTGGCTTGTTCATAGCCAACTTTTCTTAAATTGTCCTGGTCAACCTTTTCCCTTTGGGCTTTTGTATTTCTTGTCTCTGCATATCTTACTTTTCTTCTTACTCCGTGGCTGTCTGAGTGGCTGGTGACTGAGCAGCTGACCCTGACATCTTCCTCTTCTTGTTCTCTTGCTGCTCCTTCTTCCTCATTACCCCTTCTATTTATTCTCGATGGCTGCCAGCCCCACCTATCCTTGCTCCTGTCCTGCTATTGACCATTCAGCTCTTTATTAGGACCATCAGATATTTTAGACAGGCAAAGAATCTCAGCTTCACTGAGTTAACTAAATGCAGCATAAACAAAATTCACACACCTTCAAATAATTCTACCACAACCCTCCCTAACTTAAGTTTTTGTTTGTTTGTTTGTTAGCTAGTCCTACTCTAGGGACACAAAAGTAACTAATATGAAAAGTATGTGTTACTCTAATCTGTCGTGAGTTATTTATTATAACTCAAATTCTTCCTTCATGTGTCTTAATAACATTCAGCTACTACAGGTTACTCAAAACTAAAACCTCACATTTAAAATGAGCTCTTATATCTTCAGACATTACCAGATAAATCTACCCATCCTAGCTCCAAATATAGTCCCCAAATCAAAATAAAACAAATAACACACAAAGGTAACTACAAAAAAAAAAGTCAGAAGTGTTGGGAGCCGACCTTGAGTTACATTCTCTTGCAGAATTGCTTACACCTTAGAACTCTAATTGAGTCTTATCTTGGTATACAGAAACCTGCTTAACAGGTGGTCTCTTCCACTCATTCCAGGTACTGAGATAAACCAAGTGCTGGGAACTGAGATGGGCCTGGCCCAGGAACTAGATAAAGAGACGTTTATTGTCTGATGTTTACTGTCTGATGTTTATTGTCTGGGATAATTACCAGGACCCCAGAGTTAGCAGAAGTTACCCCTCCCCATTTCCTCCCTGCCTGCTACCCCTCCCCATTTCCTCTCAGCTTTGCTTTAAAAACTCCTTTTTACATCAATCAAGTTAGACCTTGACAAATGCACTGCTTGGTCTCCTTCCTTCTTTCTCTCCCATTATTTTCAGGTTCTAGCCCACCTCGATCCACGAATAACTAGGCCCCGCGGGGGGCACAGAAGTCATGAATTAGTAAAGGTGTTATTTAAAAGTGATAGAAAACAAACTTTAATCAGCCTAAAGAGAAATGGGATCTACTGATGAATGCAACTGCAAAGTTCCAACTGTCTTTTTAGGAAGTCTGTGTTTTCTGATACTACTAAATTCAGGACCCTGATGAACACATTACAACCACGAATTTCCTCTTCATTTTGTTTCTGTTGTGTGACTTTTCTGGGGAGAAATAAAGAAATGTCTCCAACACAGATAGTGTGAGCATGGCATGGTTGGAAAGGGATCCTGGCAGTTGGGAGCCAAGGAATATACAGTCAATCAATGTAAGCAAAACAGTTTACAGCTCTACTCCAGGGAAGGGCTTTTCCAATGTAAGTCTAACAACTCTGCTCTGGCAGGGGAGGCTTTCCCTATCCAGGTTGTTACAACTGCAATCTGCTTTGCTCTGGAGAAATGTTACAGCTCTCCTTAGGTCCCCAAGTGTAACAACTTTGCTCTGCTAGCACAACATTCCCCAGAGAAAAGTGTTACATTTCTGGTCTACTGAGCTAGCTCTGGCCAAAGTTGTTACAATTGGGATCCTATCCATCGAAAATGTTACAACTTACAACAAACTTCACTCAAGAGATGTACTGGGCAGGAAAAATCTAGGAGATTGGCAGCCTGGAGGGTTAGAAGGAGCAGCAAACTGAACAGAATACAGAATTTATACAGGGTTTCTTGTGGGTGGGTAGGTGGATGGGTAGGTGGGTGGGTAGGTGGGTGGATTTTGTGGGTCTGATTCTAGGCAAGCTTGGGGACTGGTGGGATTTTGTGCTCAGGGATTCGTGAGATTTCAAGCCCATGTCTTTGGTCTTGTGATGGGCATTTTTCCCTTGGCCCTTTTCACCCTGCAGACAGAGCATCAAGAAAGAAAGGGGGCATTCCATCCAAAGTCTTTGTGGAGAGTGGATGGTGCCTCTGGGGTAATTTTATGGGCTTGCTGCTGAGGGGTTACTTCTAGGAGCACAAGTGAAGTTCACAGGAGCTCAGGTGAAGGGTTACTCACACAGCATGGCAGAGCTTACAGGAACTTGGGTGAGAAGTCACTTAGACGACATCAGTGAGGGCTTATAGGAGCTTGGGTGACCCTAAAGCAGCTTGATCACTGACAAGGTCCACCTCAGCATGACAACAATTCAAAAAAGCTGCACCATTGGAGTTCCAACTCCTGGCCAACTTCCTCCTGCCTGTAGCATACACAATAATATAGAGCTGAAGGATAGGGGTCAGGACAGGACAGAGTGGATAAAGCCCAGACAAGAGTCAGATGACATCATCTTTTCACGAGGTAGTATTAACAGCCCCATTATCATTGCCACAGACCTACCTGTCACTGGACTGTTTTGCTATTTGGTTGTCATGACTGCAGGGTCAAAGTAGTCTGTAAGTTTCAATAGCAATCTGTCCCAAGTAAGATGGCCAAAGGTCTTGTCAGGCCAAAGGTCTTATAGCTTCACTACAATAACTTCTATTCAAATTCACTTTTTAGACTTTCTCTTGTCATATAGCATATCTATCAATAACTCCAAATTCACACCCTCCCAGACCAACAGTGACCCCCAACGACCAACAGTGACCCCCCCCAGACCAGCTGTGACCTGCGGTGATATATTATTTATGATTTATTAAAGCTTGCCTGAGGATTCAGAAAGCAAAGTCAGCCATAAGCTATAGAGATCAAGCAATGGCGATACACACCTTTAATCCCAGCAGCCACAGAGCTGGGAAGTGGTGATACACACATTTAATCCCAGGACTCGGGATTAAGAAGTAGATGGATCTCTATTAGCAAGGCCACACTGAGCTACATGAAATTGACCCAGTCCCAAAGAGAAGCAGCTCACACAAAGATGATCTCACCACTTGGGATCACAAGCCTTTAATCCTAGGATTCATGAAAGGTATATAAGACAGGAGCAAGGTCTCTGATCAGTCATTCATTCTCCAGCTACACTGAGGATAGGAAGACATCAAAGTCTCAGGATTCTCCAACCACGCTGAGTCTGAGGTTTGGTGGAGCCAGGATCACCTTTCAGTCTGAGGTAGAGTGAGAGCTAGTCCCTAGCTGCTTTGCTGTTTTGATCTTCAGCTTGGAAATTGAACTGCAATATCTGTCTCTGGGTCACTTATTTTTTGTGCAATAGTGACACACACACACACCCAAGACCAACAGTGACAACACACATACAGCTTCTCTCCACCATGAGTTCCTGGGGTGAATGTGAATCCCAGTGCTAACCATTCTCAATGGGAGTGTAGGATATTTCAGACATCCTGGATCATGGACCAAATGTATCCTACTACAGTTGATCTTAAGACAGTTTATCTCAGTTGTGAACTTGAGGAGCTAGATTTGCAATCACTTGGGAGATAAGCCTCTTGGACATGCCTGAGAGAAATTATTTCTGTTCTATCAAAGGTTTTTAGCCCCACAAGATCCCATAGTTCCTGAACCCCAGTTCCACTTTGTCTCAATTAGCCAATTGCATTAGATTGTAAAGTTGAAATCCAACCAATGGGATGAGACACAGTCACCAGCTACATAGAATACCAAGGCTCTGTCGGCTAAGTAAACTCAATATCCCTATTTGGTTTCTAGTGCACCCTTTTTACAAAAATAAATTGTTTTGCCAAGTTACTTTTTCTTTGTTAGTATGTTCCTTTGTGAAACATCAAGAATTATTTTGTTAACAATTGTGGGGCACTTCCAGTATTTCAAAGTCATCTGAGAGAATGTTTAGATCCCCTCCTTTAGGGAAAGAGTGCCACCCCTCCTTGTGGTAACCTCCATAATCTCAGGTGAATGACACTTTTTTAGATCCATAATTGTTATAATTCCAGGACAGAAAGTTACTCAGGAATTTGAGAAGCCCCAAGAAAATGCCTTAGAAACCAGAAAGCTCTTGTATAAAAGAACATGGTAGAAAACGCAAAGAATGACATCCTAGAGGTAGAATAAGAATGAATGAGACATATCACTGCCATGAAGTGAGCATGGAGTCCGGTTCCATAACTTCATAGGTGCCCCTGGTGACTTCTGTGCTAAGTGCCTAACACAGGGCACTACCCCATGAGGGAATTTGTTGTAGACGTATGAAGCATTCAAAATTAGAGTACAAGAAACCTCCATTGCTGGATGCTTAGATTCTGATTTGTAATCAAAGTGTAAGAAACCTCTATTAAGTAGGGATTTGAGTCTGATGGGTTAACTCTCATAAAGCCAGGATGGGAAACAATTAGGTTTAAAATAAAATAGTTCTAAAGAAACAAATTCCCCCAGACAGAGCCTAGGTGTGAGACAAAGGTGCTATAATCAGTCTCCTTCCCTGCTTGTCCATGTGCTCCCCATGCAACAGCACCACCTATGGGCCGTGAGCACACCTACACTTTCCCTCTGCTTTTTTTTTTTTTTTTCCTTTTCATGGTTCCTCTTCCCAGTCACGCTGGGACCTAGAAACCAGAAGAGGTCAAAACAGCGTCTAGGTGACACTACTCTGAGTTCTTGGTTACCGTGTGTGCTAAGACATATGGACACCCTTTTCTTAGGGTGAGATGAGACCATGAAGTGATTCCTCTGTTTTCTTTTTCTTTTTCTTCTTTTTTTTTTTTTTTTTTTTTGCCAGATCCCCATGCCTAGGCTACATGTACTACCTTCCCCTACATCCATGCTAACCTAACTCACTGCTTTTTCTTTTTTTTTTTTTTTTTAAGAGGGTAAGTAACTGTCCACACCTAATCTGTGAGACATGGATCCCAGAAAGACTTGTGTCCCAATGGCTGAGCTCACAATAAACAAAAGGCAACTATATTGTATTCTTACCATCTTGGCTGGTGGCCTTATAAAGATGGAGACAACCAAGTTGATTAGTGACATCATCAAGGTGGCCATAACCATATGACTTCACTGCTGCCTTGGTTACTGCACACCATGGCACAGATCAAAATGTCAGCACCCATAAAACTACCTGAGTGCCCAGGAGATCACTGCAACCCTATAATTTCCTGCATTATGGCATGCAGTCACATGTCCCAATTTTCTTCTCCCAACTTTGTCCTCCTTTCTGGTTTTCTCCTTGCTTGGTGCCTAGTGGAATCATGGAAATGGAAAACCCGGAGGGGGTTTCAACATGGCGGCACTGCCAATTGATAGGTCAACTCATTTTACATTAACTACAGAGGTAATAACAGACCTCCATGGAGGGGACAAAGGAAGGCTAGAGAAGCCAGATTTTCCTCTGAACTAAAGTGACACCTGAGGTCTAGATCTTCAACTGGTCTTAACTGTTAAAAGAAAGTGATTGATTTTGGATACCTGCATGGTCTTAAACATCCAACAAGAAATTATAACCAAAGCATAAAATGAGAGGTATATTTCTATAACAATCCAAAGATCTCACTCCTCAGACATTGGAATGCTATTTCCACAAATTTATTGCTCATTATTTTCTTCTTGATAAGAAAAATAGCCAGGTGGTGGTGCACACCTTTAATCCCAGCATTCAGGAGGCAGAGGCAGGTGGATCTCTGTGAGTTCAAGGCTAACCTGGTCTACAAAGTGAGTTCCAGGACAGCCAGGGCTACATGGAGAAATAATAAATAAATAGGGCCTGTTAAGAGAAAAACCCTCCTAGTCAAGAGAGTAGAATCTCTGACCAGAATGGAACCCTCACTCTGTTACTGTTGGACCAGTCGATTATGTGGTCAAGGGACCACCCTGGGAAGAGCTCACATTAATCCATTCTTATGCTATCACTTATCATAACAGTCATTCACTGGCTAAGACTGGAGAGAGAGGTTTTTCTATCCAAGGTATCTATACCCCAAACCCCTCCTACATGTACCCTCTGTGTATTCCCCTGTGCCCACTGGCTAATTGCATCAGATAGTGAAATCAAGCTCCCGCCAATGGATGAGATACAGTCACGTTGGGACCAGTCAACCTGTTGAACATACCTGAAAAGGGGAGTGAGGATTGAGAAAGAAACAAAAGATAGAGTCAGTAGGGCTCTCAGTCAAGACTGCAGCAGGTGGAATTTATTTCTCATAGCCCTTTTAGAGCCAAAGTAACTGGGGAGGGCAAAAGCCTTCCTTTCTATGGTTCAAGGAACACACAGCATAATTACCTCCTTAATACTCAAAACATCTAGCAACCACACCTTTTGCCAAACAAGCTGTTATTTGACCTTGAGGGGCAAAAACAAGCTTGAACACTCTGACCTTAAGTCAAGATGGAACGAAGTCACAGTGGGCTCCCACACAGGCCTACAATGGGGATAAAAGACAGGCCATCCTAGAAGAGCATATGTGTTAGGCCATGCTGGGTTCTGGCACAATCCTTTAAAAAAAAAAAAAACTGCCTTGCTGACAAAACTTTCATTTTGTCCTTGTGTTCCTTTATGCAACTCTAAGATTTTTCTTTTCCCCACACCTGTGGAGGATTGTCTTGATTAGAATACCTGGGTGCTGCCATTTCCAGAACTAGGATCCCAGACTGCAGAAAAGTAAAGTGCCAAGCATGGTGGCCCACACCTAGAATCCCAGCATTCAGGATGAATCTCTGGTAGTTCAAGGTCAGCCTGGTCTACACAGCAAGTACCAGGATAGACAGGGCTATATGGAGAAACCCCGTGTCCAAAAAGAAAGAGAGAGGTGAAAGCAAGCTGAGGACAAACATTCCTTTCCCTCATTTCCTGGCTGCAGATGCTATGTGACCAGCTGCTGCCATGTGACCAGTCGCCTCAAGCTCCTACCACCATGCCATCCTTGCTGTGATACATTCTCCCCAGAACTATGAACACAATAAACCTTCCCTAAGTTACTTTGTCAGGTATTTTCTCCCAGCAACAAGAAAAGTGACTAATACAAGTCGTAAGTGTACCTCAAGCCTATGGATTAAAGACTTGGGCCCCAGCAAGGCTCCGCTGGGAGATGGTGGAACCTTAGAGTTGGGACCTAGTGGCAGAGTTAGGTCATTGGAGGCATTCTCTTGAAAGGAGAGACCACAGCTCCTTCATCCCTGTCCTCTTTTGCTTCCCAACTATGTGGTGGATGTTTTTTTATCACCAATCAACCATGCATTAAAACCTCCAAGTCTAAACCCCAAATAAGCCTTCCTCCTTGTGTTAATTGTCTCAAGTATGTTCTGTGATGATGGACAACTGATGAACATACATACATGTGAGAGCCCAACATTGGAAATCATCACCCCCACCAAATGGTGGAAGAGAAGAGCTCCTCACAAGTCTCGGATAGAGTGCCTGTGAGATCCCCTGACCTCCTGGCTCATTCAGCACAGTTGAGTAAGGAGGATGGAGAAGAAGCTTAAGGTATGGAGTTAAATTTAGTAAGTTGTTTTGGAAGATTTTTCTATGAAGTTAAAACTTGTAAACAGTCATATCTCAGTATCAGGGAGCACCCTAAGCACATCGATACTGATTTCTAAATAAATTTCTAAATTTCTAAATGTCTTTGAAGAACACATCACTTGGCCATACAAGCTGCAAGAGAGCCTGGAAAAGAACACAGTTAGACCTGTAAGGCCTCTAGGAGCAGAGCCAAGGCAGAAGGGTTAGGTTAGATGCTAACTGCGTTAGTTAAGGTTCTACTGCTGTGATAAAACACCATAACCAAAAGCAACTTGCAGACTTACCTCTCTCAGGTCACACTCCATCACTGAGGGAGGTCAGGGCTAGAACTCAAGCCAGAAACTGAAGCAGAGACCTGATGGAGGACTGACGTTTTATGGCTTACTCCTTTAGCCTATTCAATCTGCTTTCTTAAAGCACTCAGGACTATCTGTCCAGGAGAGGCACCACCCACAGTGGGCTGAGTCCTCCCACATCAATCATCAAGCAAGAAATGCCCCTATAGACTTACACACATCAATCTGGTGGGGGCATTTTCTCAGCTGAGGTTCCAAAACGACTCCAGCTTGTGGCAAGTTGACAAAACTAGCCAACACATTGAGTGAGCCAAATTACACTCTAACACAGTCTCTCAAAGTATAATATAGAAAAACTGGCTGTTGAGTTCATCATAATGAGTCTGTAAATCACTGGCACAAGAAGAAATAGCTAAAGATCTTCAAACCAAAGCTGAGGGAACATTACCTGTAGGAAGAAGCCAAGAGCTAAAAATTGATGGAGTTGAGATTTGCACTAGGGATATAGAAGCTAACAAAATAGCATTTGTTTGTTTGTTTGTTTGTTTGTTTGGAGACAGTCTCACTATATAAGCCTGGCTAGTTTAGAATGCACTATGTAGACCACAGTGCACTGAACTGATAAAGGTCAGGCTGCCTCTGTCTCCCAAATGCTGGGATTATATCACAGCCAGCTAACAAAACAGAAATTTAAAACAACGGAGAAAAGCTGGGTATGACAGCTCACACCTGTGATCCTAGCTCAGAGGCAAAAGAGTTAATCCCAGAATTTAGGAGGCAGAGGGATCCCTGTAAATTTGAGGCCAGCCTGGCTTACAGAATGAATTCCAGAACAGTCAGGGCTACACAGAGAAACCAGAGAGAGAGATTAAGATGAACTGGGACTGGTAGTGTAGGCTTGTTGTGCCAGCAATTGAGAGGTTGACAAAGTAGGATTAAGAGTCGGGGGCCATCTTTGGCTATGTATTAGGTTTGAAGCCTGCCTGGGCAGATGGGGGAGGGGAAGAAAGGAAAGAGGGGGAGAAAGAGCAAAGGAGGAAGGTGGAGAGATACCAAGCCCCTCTTGAACTACATGGTAAGATGCTGTCTAGAGCAGGCAAATAGAGATGGGCTCCAGCTTAGAAGCTGCTGCTGCTTTTTGCTTCCATTCCCTTCCTCCTCCAGGTGGAGTCCTGTGGTTTAAAGCCAGCAGATCATTTAACCTGGACAAACACCTGCAACTGTTCTTTGGGCGATTCTCTCCAACCCTGTACCGACAGCCTCTCTGCATTCTTCAGTCCAAGGGAAGGGATGAGGATTGGGGTGAGGAGGGAAAGGTGAATCAAAATAGAAAAAGATGAGAGAGCAAAGAAGAGAGAAAACCACACATGTCTACCTACTCTAGGAGGCGGTCAGTCTCCAGCTGGCTCTGGCAACAAGCCCATTCCCCAGAATGCAGTGAAGTAAAATTAGTTTTTTTTTTTTAAACAATTACTAGATACTGGCTTATTGATTTATTTAGTAATTTACTAAAGCACTACCTGTACTTCCTATCTGCCAAGCATGCTTCACTTGCTATCTTGAACAGAATGACCTGGAAAAATAGCTGAAACAATGGGTCATTCCCTTAACAATCTGCACTTCCATAAAATCTTGCTTGCTTGCACATTCCACCTTGTGGTTTTAGAGTCTAAAATAAAAATACAAGCAACCAACAACCTGTCATCATAGCCTTGCAGAGGCTGCCCTGGCTTCCACCCACTGTGACACCTCCTCTCTACCACTCTCAGTGGTGCGAGAGTGCTTGCTCCGGAAAGGTGCTCTCCCTCAACAATAGCTGTCTTGCATTATGTGCTTTATATGCTACTGGAATACTCACTAAATCACAGACTAATAGGGATAGAATTTGCTGGACCCCAAATCATAGGCCAACACCAAGTTCTTTCCCACCTTGAAAGAACTATAAAATGTCACAGAAACAGCTATTCTGAAACAAAGATTCAAACAGTAGATCATACTGGACTCTGATAGAGTCATTAATCATTCTCCCTCAAGCTGCAAATTCTTCAGTCCTCACACAGCCGCCTGTCAGAGAAGGAACCTCGCTTCCTTTCTTCCTTTGACTTGTGCACTTGCCCAGCTAATTTCTCACTTCCTGACTTCCTGCCTCCCTTCTCTAGTCCAGGGAAGTAAAACCCTGCAGCACTGATAGCAGCTGGGGCATGAGAGGCTTGTTTTATAAAAAATTTCTGCCACGTTTTATTATCCAAGTAGACCGGAATTTTTTTTTTTTTTTTTTTTTTTTTTTGGTGAAATTGAACCATGTTAATAAAACAAACTGAACTTGCATGTGATGAGTTCACTCCTGTAAGGGTAGTAAGGTAATACTCAGCAGGCTGAAAGTGGAGATTTCAAAGCCAGCCTGGGCTATATAGAGGAATACACAGACACACACACACACACACACACACACACACTCAAAGGAACAGAAAGAAACAAACGCAGTTAATTCTTCACCTCTTCTTCTATCCAACAGCTACGATAAAACAGAACAGACTCCTGTACAACTGAAAATAACCAATCTTACACTATCAGGCTAGACACTTTCCCAAAATTAGCTGGCAGATCAACGGCGATATTTCTGTACAAAGTTGCGGTGTTATGAAAAGAGTTTGGTAGATAGGGACCAGCTGGTAAGTTGAACAAGGAGTTCACATTACTTCAGCAAAGTCATCTCTTTCCATTATTTCACTTTATCCTCCAGTACGTTGTGGGGTGTAGCTGCTGCTCAAAATGTCAAGCACCACACACTACCCCAGGTGGGACTCGAACCCACAATCCCTGGCTTAGGAGGCCAGTGCCTTATCCATTAGGCCACTGGGGCAGACAGACGTTATTGCCCTTGAAAAAATATTACAAGGAATATTTCTTCACTGGTGGTTAAGCCACCATTCAGTAACTGGTGTGGGGCTTTTATTTTTACCCAAGTTATTACCCAAGTTATCTCATCCAAGTCAGTACAGCCTTCTAGCCCCAGCGCCCTCGCATGCCTCGAGCTTCTCTGGCTGAGCAGGTTCAGGATCTGCGACCTCAACCCACCGCTACGCAGGGACCCACACCTGCGCTTCCTCCGCGGGGCTGTCTGGCTGTGGATACACTGCATTCACCTTAGGATGAAGACTTAGGTAGCACTAGGCTGACTCCGTCGGTGAAGCCCCTGACCCTTGGAAAATACCTCAGGGCCTCGCGTGTGTTCCTCCCTCCCTGGCCCATCACTGAACCGAGCTGCGGAGAGAGACGCAGGGGACGGACCCCGACCGAAACTGAGGAACGACCCCACCTGGCCCTACAAGGCTCAATCGCAGAATTCAGAGCCTTCTCCGCGCCCTCACGCGTGCAGCCACAGGACTGGACGCCACCTTCGGAGCTTGGCCACCGTTCAGGATCCTGAAGATTCTGCCCTGAGCCTCGCTGAACAGTCACCGGCACACCAAGGGTATCCGGGAGCCAGACAAACCCCGCCAGAGCTGCACGAAACTACTTCCTAGGTGGAGTTTTCAAGAAACGCTCTGTTCGTTCACGGTAGCTGAATTTGTCCAGTGGTGAAAATTCTGCAAAGTTGAGCCGTTCTGATCCATCTCCACGCCGCCCTTCATCTCCCGGACGGTAGAGGGACACCTTCCTTCTCCTCCCATCCATCCGCGTCCCCTGCAGCAGTTCTTGGAATGCGCTTCCTATACGATAGGAATAGCTTAAAATCTTTGATAGCTTAAAATCCTTTACATTTTTACGGAAAACAAGAGAAAAAGGAAGCTCCAACTAAGATCCACCAAGCTGAGGTCCTAGCTAATGCCGAGAGCGAGTCTGCGCCCCGGAGACCTGAAAGATGGATACTAGAAAGTTAGCGAGCCCGAGGAGGGTACAGGCCTCGAACGAGGTGGGACCCAAGAACAGAGTACTTGATGTCCAGAGACCGGTGATCTGGTACCAGATTTGTCCTTAAGAACTACTGGCCAACTTTAAAGTAGCATTTATTAGCAGGTCAGATGTCTTGTAGATTGTATCACAACCTTGATTGTGTTCTGTCTTATGTAGCCCAAACTGCCTTAAACTCACTTAGCTGAGGATGACCTTGAACTTCCAATCCTCCTGCCTCCGTTTACAGGCATGAAATATGCCGCCATACTGAGCTTCTAATTGTTTTCTTATCATAAGAGTCATACTAAATTTTTGACAAAAATGTTACACAGACTAGCCAGCAGGTACATGCCAATTTGGTAAATCAACCCGGACCTTGATGAAGAGCCATTTGGTTGAGCGGTATTTCCAAAGGCCTGGGTGGCGTTTGCACATTATTGCATGTTTGTTAGGCTTGTTCATAGCAAATTGGTCATCTCTGACCCTGGTGTAAAAGCTTCCTTCCTCTTCTCTTTTTCTTTAGATTGCTTGCAGGGATTTAACAGAGACAGGGTGCAACCCCTTTCTTCTTGTACCCACTCCTTGAAGGTTTTTGATGAGTGCAGTGATAATAAATTCAGGAGATGCAATTTTGTTCTCCACAAACCCTGAAGAGATATGGAGAGATATCTAAGGTTTCCAATATCTTAGGACAGCTTCTCTGGGGGGGCGGGGGGGGGGGAGGACACGTTCCAGAAACAGCAACCTGTGGGAGGGAGTGGGGCAGGTAGGGGGTCTTCCTGTGAATTCTCATCTGTACAGCACAGGTTTAAGGGCATTCACCCCAGCCATCCCCAGGGTCCCAGAGGGATTGGCAAATGCCACTAAGTAACAATTACTCTGAGGCACCGAGCATTTCCCCGGGGATCCCGTGGTACTTACATTTGGCTAAGAATTCCGTTACTGCTGTGAAAGTTCTCTGCTGTGGTTGGTTGGAACTTGAAGGCGAGGGGACAGGAGAGTTACCCTACTTAGCTCTGGCTGTCATCCTTAAACTCGGTTCTCCTGTCCTGTCCGCTCTAGTACTGAAGTCAATTCTCATCCTTCCCACTTTCAAGGTTGTTTCTTTTTTGGTTTGTGTTTTCGACACCACATCTGGATTGCATTGACTTTATATGTATATATCCAGCATGTTCCATTATTTTTACAAATCAGGTTAGTTTGAATAATCCCAGCCTTTTTTTTTTTTTTTTTTTTTTTTTTTCCCAATTTGGATTTTTGAGGCAGAGTTTCACTGTGTAGCTTTGGCTGTCCTGGAACTTGCTTTGTAGACCTTAGCCTCAAACTCAAAAGAGATCTGCCTGCCTCTGCCTCCCGAATACTGGGATTAAAGGCTTATATCACCACCACCTTACCAGCCAAAAAATTCCATCTTGTTGATAGAATTTTTGAATTATGAGCTGATGCTGTGTCTCGGGTAATTGCTTGCCTAGCTCTGGGCTCCAACCTGAACACCAGATTAATTCACATACCTATATTCCCAGCACATAAGAAGTGGAAGCAGGAAGATCATAAATGTAACATTCAAAAGCAGCCTAAATTACAGGAGACCCTGCCTCAAACAAAAAACAAACAAGAAAAAAACGACCCCTTGAATACGTTTGAAACGTCTGTTTATTTGTTTAGTCAACCCCAGTATGTAGCCAAGGTTGACTTTGAATTGTGAGCACCTCCACCTCCCAGGGACAAAATCGAAGGGCTCGTCCGGGATTTGAACCCGGGACCTCTCGCACCCTAAGCGAGAATCATACCCCTAGACCAACGAGCCTTAGTAACTAAGGACATCTACTTGTTTTAAGGGCGGGGATAGACTCTTGTGGTTGGCTTGAACAGATTTAGAAAACTGAATTTCAGGTCTAGAAGGAATCAATCTAAGGGCGGGGGAAACTGCACAAGGCCCCTCTCCATCCATCTACTATCAAAAGTAGAGCAGATTCTGTGACTCCCGGAGCCTCTGTATATCCCATGACCCTCTCCAGTTGCTCGAGGAAGAAAAGACCCACAGACAGTTCATTGCTTCCGGGTCTGGAATACGAGTCTGAGTTGACCTGTCCTGTAGCTAAGAGGAACTGAGAGCAATTAGATCAAGCACTTGGAAAGGATGCAGAAAACCAGCAATGGGACCCTGTGTGGATATACGCCCGCGAAATTTTTGGATTCTATTGAGTCCAAACTAAAAGTGGCAAGCCGCCCAACGTGGGGCTCGAACCCACGACCCTGAGATTAAGAGTCTCATGCTCTACCGACTGAGCTAGCCGGGCACCTCAAACCACAACCACTGAATATATAAATTAGTAAGAATACCCTGAGATTACCGGAGTTAATAAATCTGTATTAGAGACTGGGACCATTTTGAAGTTTCCCCACAGAACAAATGCTCAGCTCCGACACCCATGCTGCTCCCTTCCTTAGGCTGGATACGCCATTTGTGCATGGAACTGAACCCCAGGGCTGGGATGTGCAGCCCAGTCCTGGCGAGGCCAGCACACCGTCTTTCTTCCCCAAGACAAAATGATTGCCGAAGATTTCACACTTCTGTCTCCAGGTAGCGCCTTTTGCAGTCCCCCATCTTCTAACCGCACAAAACGAGCTTCCCCAGCCAGACCCGCACCGAATCGCATTCGGCTCAGACTTCACAAAAACATCTACACAGCCAGATGAAGAGAACAAAATCCAACAGGTCTGGCAGTGGAGAAGCGCATCCAAACCCGAGTCGCTGCTATACCAGTTAGAAGCCTCCGCAGGAGCTTGTTAAATGCCTGTCCGGAAGTGGGCTTCTCGGCTTTTCCCAGGCCAGTTCCCCCAGAACTAAACCTAAACAGGAGAGGGGTCCTTTGTAGGTTGAGCTGGAACCCTGGAGTTAGATTTACCCAATAGCTTGTCCACAGAAGGCAGTAGTTCTCAACCTGTGGGTCGCGGCCCCTTTGGAGATCTAATGACCCTTTCTCAGCAGTCGCCTAAGACCATCGGAAATATCAGGTACTTACACTACAATTCATATCAGCCGCAAAATTGCAGTTATGAAGTAGCCACGAAAATATTTTACAGTTGGAAGAACTGTATCAAAGGGTTACAGGGTTAGGAATGTTGAGAAACCACTGCTATAGAATGAAAGGAACCGAGTTTGGAGCAGGACTGCCGAGCCCAGGAAGGCTACTAGAGACGACGGGAGGGAATGTGGACAGAGTCCCCGGCTGGCGTTTCAATGGCCTCTGTGCACTCAGTTGTTGGGAGCCAAGGAAGCCCTGCTCTCGGTGTCTCCAACCTTCACCGACAGCGCTATGATTCAACTCTCAAGCAGCCGTGGGCACCAGTAAAAAGCATGAGGCTTTTTTAAATTTTTTTTTTAAATTGCCTGAACCACATCTGGTGATGAAAGAACAGAATATGATGTTTGGGGGGGGCAGGTAGGCTCATCCGGGATTTGCATCTAGAATTCTCTATTGGTGGGAATCACACTCCTAGACAAGCCAGACACCTACCTAAATAATGTCGCCACTTCATCGCGGCCCTACAGTTCTGGAGCTGGACCCGCCAAATCAGCCTGCAAAAAGGCTAGGATTTTCCCGCTCCTGTCAAGCGCCCAAAAAAACCCCAATCTGAGTACCCCAACCCTATGTATCCCACTATCTTCTCCTCCGCTCACTGTCCCGAATGGTGATCCGCTAGTGGTGCGCAGCTCATCTCGCACCGCAGAACTTGCTAGGGGTCAACAGAATTAAGCCAAAAGTCGGCAATCAGGTACGCAGAGACAGAGAGATAAAGATCGGATAAAGTAGAACAAACCCAATGTTCGTATCTCAGAATTCAAACAAAAGTACAAGCCGCCCAACGTGGGGCTCGAACCCACGACCCTGAGATTAAGAGTCTCATGCTCTACCGACTGAGCTAGCCGGGCCCCTTAGACGTTATGTTTTTAAGTATTTTGATTATCAAGGTTGCCTTGAGGGTATTGGAAATGGAGGTAATAAGTCCATCCGTGAAAATTAAGGACAAACATCCTAGGCTTACATGGAGTCTCCCACACTACCTCATCTCCGATGCCCAGGTTTCTCTCAGGCCGGGGTGCCAAGGTTGCTGCACCGGGAGCACAAAGAGTCAGGGGAGCTCTTCTTGGTACTAAACTATGGAGGGCTCATTAGAGAAGTGAACGCGAGCTAACCGTCCGTCTTTTCGCCCAAGCCAGACCGGACTTCACTTCCATCTTTGCTACAGTACTCGACCGGCCTCCCTCCAATCTCCACCTTCTGGTTAGAAAAATAAGGTCCCAGAGCCGGAATCAGACCCCACACAAATATCTACACAGGCAGGTCCAGCTCATCCTGTGCAGGCCATCTTTGATTACCCCAGAGCCTGTGGGACACCCACAAGGTTTGAGCCAGGGAAGGTAGGGGGAATCTCCTGAGGTGAGGGAGTAGCAATGAAAATTCCCTTCCATCCAAGTGGCACCCAGTGTGGGAGCAATAAATTCTAGCTAAAAATAAACAACCGCCCAACGTGGGGCTCGAACCCACGACCCTGAGATTAAGAGTCTCATGCTCTACCGACTGAGCTAGCCGGGCGACACATGAACATACTTGGCCGCTCTCGGATGTAGAATTTTACTGACTGTGATCTGAAGATAAGTAAATAGACCCATTTCAGAGATTCGGAAATTAGAGGCAGCTTCCAAAAGAGCTAAGAATTTACCACATAGCAGAGCCCCGAGCACCAAAAGGAGCACCAGGAGAGCGAAGGAGGGACCCTGAGACCAGGGCTGGTTCCTGCGGCCCTCCCAGGGAACAAAACCATTGTCTGCCTGGTAGAGAGGGGGAGGTGGCCGGACTGCCCGCTTCGTTCCCAGCTGTCCTTCCGAGCCGCACCTCCCACCCTCGTCTGTGGGCGTTGGGACTTCCTACAGTCCCTGCCCCCAACACTCAAAGTAAGTGTCCCCAGAGCCGGAGCCAGACAGTGGTAACACTTGCTATATTCACACACTGCTGGCCATGCAGGGGCGAGGCCCAACCTAGGTCCGCACCTGTCTTCGCCCATCTGGTTAGAAGACAGGCATCCGGTAGCTGCTTATTAAAGTGTCTGACTGAGCACACAGACGTCTCGGTTTTTCTTCGTTTCCCCAAAATTAAACCTAATCTAAACGTAAGCGGTGCCTCATATGAGTCTGTAGCCCTGCCTTTGTCGTCGTCAAGAGCCTTGGCCTGTCAGGTCTTAGCCCAGATGACAGAGTCCGGGAGCTGGCATAGGGTTGCCGTGGGGGAGAACAGGCCGGTCAACGACTCCAGATAGTGTTCAGAATGGGGGTCCGCAGGGTTTTGCTTGTATCCTAGCCAAGGCTCCAACAAGGCCAGCTGTACTGACCTGAGCCAACAGAATGGCACCTCCAGAGTCCTGTCCACACCCACACTCTGGGCTTCTCCACCTCTGTCTTTTTCAGTCAGAGGCCCCAGAGTCCAGTTTCACCCAAGCCACAAGAAGGAGACCTATCACATAGCACACCCAGGGTACCAGAAGCCAAGGCCTCAGTCTCCAGAAGACAGCGCTGATGTGTGTGTGTGTGTGGGGGGGTGTCTTCAGTTGTATCCCTATCTCTGAGTCGTATTTCCACCATTACAGCTGGGTTGACCCTCCTCATCCATGTAATTGCAAACATTCTTAATCGTGGATGAAAGAGGCCCAAGAGCGCCGGCATAGGAAGGGCTGATGGTCATCACCCACACACACAGAGGGATTCAAGTCTGACTTTACAGACTGGCTAAGTCTCCACCACTGGGCCACACCTCAGCCTCGTCTAGCTTCGACGCTTCACTCACTGTGTGCTTTTCTATGTAGAAGCACTCGAACTTTTTTTTTCCATCTGCAAGTCTCAAAAAGTCTCAAAGACCTTTCTATTTTAAGGATATTTTCATCATTGTCATTTACATACAGTAAACCTAACTGTTGCTCATAGGACATGTTTTGTTTTCTCTCTCTCTCTCTCTCTCTCTCTCTCTCTCTCTCTCTCTCTCTCTCTCTCCCTCCCTCTCTCTCTCTCTCTCTCTCTCTCTCTCTCTCTCTCTCTCTCTCTCTCTCTCTCTCTCTCTCTCTAAGTTATCTTTAGTGTAAGGGTGTTTTGCCTGTGTGTATAGTATCCACAGAGGCCAGAACAGGGTATTGGACCCCCTGGAACTGGAACTAAGATAGTTCTTACCTGCCATGTGAGTGCTGGGAATTGAGCCCAGGGCCTCTAGAAAAGCAGACAGTACTTTTAATTGTTGAGCCATCTCTCTATTCCCTTATTTAATTTTTTTTTTTTTTTACTTATGTGTGCTATGAGGCTAAGCTTATGTGCAGTATATGCTGCAGATGAGCAGAGGGAATCTGATCCTTCAGAACTGGAATTACTGGCAGTTGTGAACCACCACATGGGCTCTGAGAACTGAAACTAGGTCCTTTGCAAGGGCAGTAAATTCTCCTAACTGCTGAGCCATCTCTCCAGTGCCAACCACACCTCTATTTTCTTTATACACTTCTTTCTAGAGGAGATTCTGTAGAATATACCTTAAAAGTGTATTTCCCCATCAAAACTTGTTAATTTATTTCTGCCAGGGATAAAAAGGCATAATGAGTCATGTGTCATTCTAATTCTGCTTCAGCTTTATTTTGTTGTCCTCCCACCCCAAGTTGGTATTCCAGTATACAAATTTACATCACTTATGATTCCTGGCTCAGAGCACATTCTCAGGCCTTCTTCCCAAACCAAAACCATGAGCAGGTGTATCGTGTCCACAGAAAAGAGTGGAAAAGACCTCAATCTGTCCCCAGATACCAGCCTCAAAATCAGAAATTAAAGAAGGAAAAAGGGAAGTTCAGGAATTTCCCCTGGGCAGTAGTGGGGCATGCCTTTAATCCTAGCTCTCGGAATAGAGAAAAGAGTTATGCAGAGAAACCCTGTCTCAAAAACCCCAAAACAAAAAGGAAAGCAATAGGAAATGAAAGGGAGAGGTTTGGGGTAGGGGACCAGCAAGAGGGGCCTTCTGCTACCACCCACAAGCATCAAGAGCCTGCAGCTCCTGCGTCCCAAGCCAGGGGCCGTTGGAGGAGTCCAGAGTTAACCTTCTTATGGCCCTACAAAAAAGATTTGGGCTCTTAAGTACATAGGAAGCTCCTCTCAGTGCCTCTAACCCCACAGAAGTAGTTAGAAAGTGCAGGGCTGCAACTCAACCATTGAGCCAGAGTGGGGAGCCACAGAGTACTGTGGCCTTAAAAATATTATCCTCCTATAACTGGGGCATAACTCAGCAGCAGAGCACTTTAGACTCAATCCCTGGTACTAAAGGGGGAAATGGCCTTAGTGTCCAGAGCTGAGGTCTCTTGGGTGAATGAGATCTCTGAATATCTACTAGAGAAGAAAAAGACATGTGACAAGTAACTCTGGCTGATCTAGAACTCACTATGTAAACCATTCTGGCTTCGAATTTGTAGAGATGTACCGGCCACTATTTCCCCTGTGCTGGAATTAAAGGTGTGCACCACTGTGCCTGGCTGATTAATTGTTACATTTATTTATTTATTATGGATGGAGGCCACAGGACAATTTGTGTGAGAGTCGGTTCTCTCCTTCCATCTGTGGGTCCTGGGGATTCACCCAGGTGAGCAGGCAAGGCAGCAGGTGCTTTGAGCCATGGAACCAACTCTTGGGCCTCATGATAGGTTTTTCGTTTTGTTTTGGTTTTGTTTTTTGTTTTTAAATAAGATCAGTTCATTCAGGATTTGAAATCTGGCACTCTCACTCTAAATAAGAATTATATCTCTAGTCCATGGGTCAACTCCACTAGTGCCCCCTCTAATTGAATCCATGATAGGATTCATGGAGGGGAGGGGTCTGGGGAATGGTGCAGCAAGTTGCTATACTCACAGCTGGAGTTTCTATAAGACAGTTAGACAGGTGAGTAGCGACTAGCCAAGGCCAAGTACCTCGGGACTCTATTGTCCGAGCTAAAACACCCCATCACACAATGTAGGGCTAAAACTCGCAATCATAAGAGTATCAAGCTCGCTACAAGGCTACAAGCAGGCAGTTTGGTCCGACTGAGCCGGGAAATCCAAACAAGCCTTCTGAGTATACATATATAAATGTGCCTGAGGGCACAGGTATAAACCTGTTTGCACATAAAGTTTAAATTTCTCATCCAGGCATCTGCCTACCCAAAGAGCTGCTTTTCCAAATACTCTGACCTAAGCCAAGGGCAGATTGGAGTTGCAGACACAGGTTTCAATGGTCTTTCTGACTAAAGACATTTTCAGGGACCGCTGCTCTAACAAGCAAGAGTGGCCAGCTGCAAAGAGTTCGAGGATTCCTACAAAAGTCGGCTTCAATACCCAGAGCCAACATGTCAGGGATAAATCTAGATCTCGCTAGTGTTTAGGGAGGAAGGAACTGTAGAGAATGAACGTTTAGAATGATTGAAAAACGAGTGTTGCAAAAAACACAGCGGGCTCGTCCGGGATTTGAACCCGGGACCTCTCGCACCCTAAGCGAGAATCATACCCCTAGACCAACGAGCCACAGTAACTACCTTTGTAATTCTATTTTATGGCGGCTGTGGAAAAAAGGGCGAACCCAGCAGAGCTCAACAGGGAAGATTGGCTTCAGAAACCCTATTTTTTCAGAAGTTTCTGGACTGGCAAATTCCGGAAACATGTATGCCAAGATACTCCAGTTTTCCAACTCCCCTCCACGACCTACAAAGTGAGGAACAGCCCCAGGTCCCATAGTCCGGTGTCCCCTTGGTCTTGACCTTATCTACCGGGAGCAGGGCTGAGATAGGTGTTTGCCCACGCGGCTTCTGTCTAGACTCCAAGGTCTCTCCCACGATTAGATGGAACCCCCAAGAGCCAGGGGACGGCTGCATGGAACGTCCTTGACCGCGTCTCCTTGGCCACGCCTTTAAGTTCCGAGGCCATCCTCGTCGATATAGTTTCAGGATAGACAGTGTTACTTAGAAGGACTCTATCTCAAGAAGAAAAGGAAGAGAGAGGGAGGGAGGGAGGGAAGGAGGAAGGGAGGGAGGGAGGGAGGGAGGGAGGGAGGGAGGGAGGGAGGGAGGGAGGGAGGGAGGGAGGGAGGGAGGGAGGGAGGAAAGAAAAGAAAGGAAGAGACTTCGACTTAGGGGCAAAAACTCTGCGAGGTTACACACAATAAGTAACCGCCAATGTCCTTCCCTCCCCCATCCCTCACCCGCTGAAGAATGTTGCCTTCGAGAAGCAAGGGGCCATGCCCAGGATGTTCAATTCCTCCGCAAATCTGTTTGAAAGTGTACCTACCTCGTAGCAGAAAATCGGTTCTTGAAGTAAGCTGGGGCTCCGCCTTCTGCTCGTACAGAGAGCGAAGGTAAAGAACTTGTGTTTTGTAAAAGAACCCTACACTGGGCTCGTCCGGGATTTGAACCCGGGACCTCTCGCACCCAAAGCGAGAATCATACCCCTAGACCAACGAGCCACCACACGCTCGCTTGCCCCTCCCCTCTCTCTCCAAATGAGGCGAAGCTTCTGTCGTTTACTCCCCCCCCCCCCCAGTTCCTTGGTTGTCCAGTACCACCGTGCATAAGAACCATAAGGATTTACAGGCCCGCAGATACTGTGGAATTTCCAGGGTGAGAGCCATTTCAGCGACATAAAGTAGGAGATGATAAGCTGACAAATTTTCCATTCTCTAAATGCCAGCTAGCGTGGACTAGAGATAGGTTTACAAGTTGTAAAAGTAGAAGACATTTTTGGCAGGATACTGACATTAGAAAACACAAAGTACAGACTCGTCCATTTTTCCAAATGGCAAATGTCAATCAAAACAAAATACAAAAGTGACAGACCAAAGACTTATAACTTAGTTACATAGTCTTTAAAATAAATGCTTCTAGCCAGGTGTGGTAACAAAAGCCTAAAATCCCAGTACTTGAGACGAGAGCTAAGGAGGATTAGCAGTCCCGGGTTATCTTTGGCTACCCAGTGAGTTTGAGTCAGCCTGCGCTACATGAGACCTTCGGAAGCATACAGATATTTTGTCATATGGCAAGAAAAGGGGGGGGGCGTTTCTAGAAATCGATAGCTATGGGTCTCAGCTTTATTTCCTTCGTCTTTGGGACAGGTTCTTGTCATATTGCCCAGGCTAGCCCCAAAGTTACCCTGTTACAGGTGCACAGTCCTAGACTGCTCCTACGTGGATTAGGTGGGAAATAACCAAACTCTGAAGCGGAGGTCAGACAAGAAGAGATTCTTTGAAGCCTGGGAAGAGTTTCAAACTGCACACTTGAAATCCCAACTCTGTGGGAGCGGAGGCTGAAAAGTCAGTCTGGGTTACACCTAGGCCGTCTCAGAGCAACAATGTACTAATTCCCAAGCGCTACCGGAAGTACCATAGCCTTAACTAGGTTTGTTTACTTTCAGTACCATCACTCTGCCCCCATGGCTGAGCCACCATTGCTAGTCTCAGAAGTCTGAACTAAGGTTCTAGGAATACCAAGCTGATCACACAGGCAGAGGTCTTGTGAAATTCTCACAGGCTGTTTAGGCTGGAATAAAGGCTGGGCAATTCAGAGCCTGGGCTCCTGGGGTCCTGTTCCCTGGCTGCACTAAATACTTCTGGAAGGAGCCTTCCACCTGGCTGCAGCTTAGAACAGATTGGGACTCCCACACGAGTGAACTGTGGGATTCCTCCACCCTGTTCTATTTGGACAGACCTGAATCAACAGCTCTCAAAATAAGGCTCCATGGGGAACTGGGTTCAGGCTATTGCTGCAGTAAGGTGGAGCCAGGCATAAGGACGACCTTGTGAGCAGAGAAACAAGGCTGTGTGGGGCTCATTGGCCCATTCTATGATTACTGCTTAGAGTGCAAGAGGGTCAAATGCTGGAGAAATACGGATCTTCAAAGTTTTTTCCTCTTAAGGAGAAATGTAATAGGTCTCTCTCACTGAGTCCTGACAAGCAACTTCTTACACTAGAGGAGTAAACCAACCCAGTTGTGTTGGAATTCAGAGTGAAACAAGAATTCACAGTGCCACCCAAATGGGCCAGGTCTCAGGCACCACCTGAGCCACCATGTGCTATTTGGGTATCTGCTTTCTTTGATCGGAGGTGTCAGATAATTCAGCTGCTCCTAAGGGGCCTTCTAGGATTCCCAGCGTCTATACAGACACTGTACTATGGGACTGAACATCTCAGATGCAGACAGAATCCTTTGACTGCGACCAGTGCAACCAGTGCAACCAGACTGCAAGGGAGTAAGGCGCTAATCCTACACGTTACCCAAATGTCTGAGCTGCGGCAGCGTCCCCCGGTCTTGGGCGTCCAGCGGGACTGTTTGGCCATGTGTTTGGGGAGAAGTGGGGGCAAGGCTTATTTAATGCCTCCTCCTTGCTCTCTTGCCACAAATAAGGCCCCCACAGCAGCCTCAGGCACCCGGCAAAGACTTCCCCAAAGAGCAGTTCTTCGAGGTTCCTGCTCTTTCGGAAGTGGCTCCCTGGTAGATTGCTAAACTTTTATGTCCACCATACAGCTTCGGCCAGCAGCAGAGCACAACTCATTTGGGAATGAATACAGCCTATAAGGAAGTCTTAGGAGGATTTCTCCATATGGCTCGTTGGTCTAGGGGTATGATTCTCGCTTCGGGTGCGAGAGGTCCCGGGTTCAAATCCCGGACGAGCCCTGGAGGGGGTCCAGTTTCCCAGTATTTTTTTTTTTTTTTTTGCTCCCAGTATATAACGCTCACAAGTTATCTACCTTATGTTTGCAAGGTCCTAGAGACCAAAAAACCACCTCGCCCAACGTGGGGCTCGAACCCACGACCCTGAGATTAAGAGTCTCATGCTCTACCGACTGAGCTAGCCGGGCTACCTAACCTTTGTTGCCACCTGAACTAGCTGGGCTGTCTGGGGAACTGTCTGCAAGTGAAATTGTGGTGGAAATTTTTCAGAGTGGAAAGCAGTGAAAGCAACGGGTCTCCTGGCAAGGAACTAAGACTCGTGGGCCCGGGAAGTGCACGCTGAAATGAAGGGACAGAGACGCTGGGATGCTGCCGCTGAAGTACCAGTGTGCGGTGCATGGAGGCCTGAAATCTCGAATTTTACTTCCCACTGGCACACAGGGGCGTCTGGGCTAAAAGGTAGAAGCTTCGCTCAAACGATCGCATCGTAGGTCAGTGACCATATGGGGGACAAGGCGTGTATCCCTGCAATGGCTCTGAAAGGATGGGTCTCCTCTAGGCCTCTGAGAGTTCTCTGACTGATAGTCTGACTGACACAGTGCTTTTGCTCAAGGCAGCAGGCTAACGAGGGAGAGTCTAATAGCTGGCAATTAGGAACTCAAATTGCCCCGACCACCAATGTCTTTGCTTACTTATAGAAAAATGAACATCAAAGGAGGTGCTTAAATAAATAAAATAAAATGAAAAAGCATGGTTGCGCACGCCTTTATTCCCAGCATCCTGGTGGCAGAGATAAACAGATCTCTTGTAAATTCCAAGTCAGCCTGATCTACATACAAGTCCCAGGCCACAGTGAGACCCTGTCTCAAAAATAATAAATAAAAAAATAAAAGTCATCATTCACTAATTGTGATTTTTAACAGGGGTTTAACAATACTTACTAGCTGCTCAGTGTCCCAGGGAGAGTTACAGCTCATTTGTCTGTCTCAATTTTACCATCAAACAATCAAAAATATCAGACGATCGATCAGGCATCGATCGATCAGGCGTCACTCACAAGCAGAGACAGATAGGTCCCTCGGCTTAGGACCAGACTTAGGATACCGCTGTTTTGAGTGCATTGTTCCCCAACTCCAAGTTTGATAGTATGAGTCCCCTCTGATTGCATCTGTTCTGTTCGTTTGTTTGGGCAGGGAGGGTTCTGCTCCCATGTTAGAAGATGCTTAGGACCGGTTCAGTAGTTTGCTTGCTTTTGGACTTGGTCCTGTATATGGATGGCTCTTCATGATTTAAAATTCCTAGTTGTGCTGGGCATGGTGTTTCCCAGCACTGGGGAGTCAGAAAGATAAATACAACTCAAGGACAGTGTGGGCTGCATAATGAGTTCCAGGCCAGCCTTAACTACAGTGAGAAAAAAATTAAAATAAAAAAGGTACAAACTGATCCTCAGCTGCCTAGACAGAATACAGGAGGCTGTCTCAAAACAAAACAAAAATCAACAATAAAACAACATCTGGACTAGGTGACATAGTCAACACACACACACACACACACACACACACACACACACACCAAATGCCAGGTATGATGGCTTGTGCCTTTAATCCCAGCACTCAAGAGGCAGAGGAAGGTGGCTGTCTATGAGTCAGAGGCTAGCCTGGGCTACACAGTGAGACTTGGTTTCAAAACAAACAACAAAAATTCAAGTTCCCTAGTAACCCTAGTTCAGGGGCCTTTACAGATATAATTAGCGAAGTTGAATGAGGTCATAGTGAAATGGAATAAGTACTAATCCAATGACTGAAATAGGGAGACAAAAACACAGTGGGGAGAGACAGCTAGTCTGACAGAGGCATGTAACTGAAGAATAATAAAGACTGCATGTCATAGGCAGGATTTCTTTTGGGTCACCAACCAGCTCCCAAATCATGACTTGAAGACTTACCATCAATTATGAATGCACAGCCTTATCTTATGCTTTCCCTACTAGCTCTTATTACTTAAATTAGCCTGTTTCTCTTCATCTACATTTTGCCTTGGATCATTCCACATGCCCTACTCTGTCTGGTTGGCTGCTGGCTAACTGGCCCCAGATGTATCCCTCTTTCTCCTCATTCTCACCCTCCTTTCTTCTCATCATTCTAGAGCCTAGATTCCTCCTCCTATTTATTCTCTGTGTCCACCAGCCCCATTATCCCTCTACTGACTGGCTATTGGCCATTCAGCTTTTTATTAGATCAATCAAGTGACTTAGTCAGGCAAAGTGAAACGGCAACATGTCTATACATAATGAAACAAATGCAATAGAAACAAATGTAACACATCTTTGCCAAACAAATGCAACATAAACACATGCAACACACCTTTACATAGTTAAAGTAATATTCCTCAACATAAACAAAATGTAACACATCTTTACTTAGTAAAAATAACATTCCACAATTGCAGGCAGCAAGAATCTGGAAGAGACAAGGAAGGGTTCTTCTTGGAGCCTTGAAAGGAAGCCAGCCTTGCAAATAACTTGAAAAAGAAGAAGAAGAAGAAGAAGAAGAAGAAGAAGAAGAAGAAGAAGAAGAAGAAGAAGAAGAAGAAGAAGAAGAAGAAGAAGAAGAAGAAGAAGAAGAAGAAGAAGAAGAAGAAGAAGAAGAAGAAGAAGAAGAAGACGACGAAGAAGAAGCTGTTGGCTTCAGAATAGCAAAAATACTTTTCTACTGTTTTAAGCCACCCAGCTTCTAGTAATTTCTAACAGCAGCTATAGGAAGTTAATCAGTACATTGTAAGATGTTTTGGAGTTTTGCTGCAAAAGCTGTAATGGTGTATGGGAACTAAGTACCCATGAGACAAATGAACTCTCTCTTAACCTTAGAACACTGTTAAAATTGCTATTAGTGCTGGGCAATGGTGGCACACTCCTTTAATCCCAGCACTTAGGTAGACAGAGGCAGGTGATCTCTGTTCGTTCAAGGACAGCCTGGTCTACAGAGAAACTCTGTCTTGAAAAACAGGACAACAAAAAAAATTATTATCAGTGGGTTTTTTGTTTGTTTTTAGAGACAGATTTTTGTTTATTTTGTTTTGTTGCTTTTTTTGAGAGAGAGAGAGAGAGAGAGAGAGAGAGAGAGAGAGAGAGAGAGAGAGAGAGAGAGAGTAGTACTTGCTGTCCTGGAATTCCCTCTGCAGACCAGGCTGGCCTCAAACTCATAAAAATCCAACTACCTCTGCCTCCAGAGGGCTGGAATTAAAGGCATACATCATCACACTCAGCTTGAATCTTTATTCAAGCTGAGTTCTTATTGTAAGCCAAGACACTGAAGATGGGGCAATGTGACTCCTGAGTTAGCAGCTCTCAGATTCTTTATTGCTGCTCTGGCTGCCTAGTGCAAATGACTTGTCATTGAAATCAGCACAGCCATCAAGAGAACTCCGAGGAAGCTTTTAGAAAACTGGTGCTGATCACAACTGATTTGCCTGGGTGTGAAGGTGTAGCCTCAGCCAAATCTATTCTAAAGAGCTTGTACCAGACTTCCTGCTAACTCAAGCTTAGGCGAACTCTTTCAAGGCCCTTTGATCATGGCCCCCTGGTCCAGAGAAGCCACAGTCTAGCTGAGAGATGGTTATGATCGGTCCAAAACACAAGCTTTGATGACTGTGGTTGGTGCTAAAGAAGGAAAGCTGTGTTGGTGGGAACAAAAACCTCTATTTGCATATGAGGCCCCCTTCTTTGTCTGTTGAATCTACTTGGACATCCTTCCTATGCTGTTTACCTAGTACCTCAACATCAGGCCTAATGCAAATCATCTCTCAAGTGGTTTTGATACTTTTTTAGTAGAACAGGTTGAGGTGGTAAGACAAAGAAAGACTAGCAGACAGCAGTAGGGGAGTTACAGTAACAGGCTTCCAAAAGAAAGCTGACAGCAGACACACAGGAACAAGGGGAGGAAAGGAGAGGGGAGTAAATGGCAGAGAGCTGAGGTTTCAGTGATGGAGAGGCCCCAGTTCGGGAGGCTGGCATGAGGGCTGGAACACTAGAGGGTGCTCCCTACTGTTGTTACAGGTCCCAGCTGCCAGTGTAAGAATACAAAAGCTACCAAAAGCTGAAACTTGAAGAGCTTGTCCTCACGTAGACACAGAACAAAAGGACCCCAGCCATGTGACTGAAAATGCCTAGGACAGTAAACACAATTGGGTGGCTGGTTTGTTTTTCTTTTCTTTTTTTCTGGAATTATAGGCATGCACTGCCACTTCCAGCTACAATTATAGATAGGTGTGACCCACCACACCCTAACATAGCCTCCAGCTTTCCTAACATTTCCTCTCATGAACTGGAATTCATTAGGAAAGAGAGCTGGGCATCTGCTCCAGAACCCTGAGGGGGCATCCGGGTCTCCAGGACTGAAGGAGTCGGGGGCTTCTGCCAACCACACCTGCTAGTGAAGCAGGCTCCCAAAGGAGATCCAGAAAGGCCCTCACATTTCCCAGGCAATGCAGGCTGTCTGGTCCCAAAGCTCATAACCATACATGAACTTCAAATTTACCACCAGACAGAGCAAAGTGACAGCTGCCATGTGCTACTGCCCTTTGGGACTCAAGAACCCAAGAACCAACACTCCTGCCCTCTCCCAGGGGCTCTGGCCTGAGGAATTGTTGACAGGAAAGGACCCGCAAACGCCTCTCTGGTGCAGAGCACAGTAAGACCTTGGACACAGACTTGGGGAGACCCAATGGAGTCCTGGACCCAGAGTTGCACAGCTCTGCATCTTCCAGAAACCAATCTTCCAATTCCTCCACTCCACTGCTGAGACCTCTGCAAGTGGGATCCTTCTGATGGTCTCTGAGCCATGGACACATTACTCAGACTCAAGAACTGAGCATCAGGTTGGTCAGAAAAAAGCTGTGGTGTAGCAGTTGGTCTAGAGATACAATTCTGCCTTGGGTGTGGATCAAGCTTCTGCACAAGCTTGTATTTTTTACTTTCACCATGGAGATTTGATCCCGCATCCCAGAATCCATTTGTGTTTTGGGTAATCTATGCTGGTACAGGCCCTTGGTCTGCCTTCCCCTATGACTGAGTTTGATTTAGATGTACCATTTGTCTCTTTCCCCCTAAACCATCCCACTAGCTGGGTGGACAAGACCAGCATCCTGAGTGAGTTAATGTCAGAAACAGGGGGACATGTTTGGTTTATCTTTTCACAATGTCAGAATCTATTGAGTAACAATAAATTCACAATCGACATTGGTTTTCTTGCTTGCAATTTTCCAAGTAGTCCTGATTAACTAGATATCTGGATGTTGGCACTCACAAGTTCTTTTTGTTTTGTTTTGTTTTGTTTTGTTTTTGTTTCTCGAGACAGGATTTCTCTGTGTAGCTTCAGAGCCTTTCCTGGCACTTGCTCTGTAGGTAGAACAGGCTGGCCTCGCCTCTGCCTCCCAAGTGTTGGGAGCTCACAGGTTCTTTCTATTCCAATTTTATTAATTAATATTAACTCTGAGATCACACATTATATTTTTCACAGTGTGTGGGTGTATGTGTGTATGTGAGTGTGTGTGTATGTGATGTGTGCATATGTGGTGTGTCTGGTATGTGTGTGTTTGTGTGTGTGGTGTGTGTATATGTGATGTGTGTGAGTATGTGTATATGTGATGTGTGTGTGTGTATGTGAGTGTGTGTGTGTGTGATTTGTGCATGTGTGGTGTGTCTGGTGTGTGTGTGAGTATGGTGTGTGTGTGAGTGTGTGTGTATGTAGCATGTGTATGCAGAGGCTTCAGAGTTCAGAAAGGCTGTCTTGAAGTCAGAGATGGAGAACTGGCCCAGTGGCAAGAGTCTGTGGTAGACCAGCTGTATACATCCTAAGGAACTGCCGTGCAGTGTTCAGGCAAAGACATCAGGTGACCAGACATTTGGAAAAGTACCTGGAAACCAACTGAGTGTAGCAGGAGCAGAAACTGCACTGGAGCCTTGGTTTGGAGGCAGAGGTCCTTTGCTATGGCAATTTCCCTGAATAAAATTCCTAATAAGTGGCAGTGTGGGATGACTAGTCAGCATGTCTGCCACCTTTTGTCTCAGGATGCTCCTTTGTAGTCCAAAATGAAGGGTTCCATCTGTCGTGGGTGATAGGACTTCATACATCTGAAGGTGTTGTTATCTGCTTGTGGAAATACATTGTCATTCTGCCTCCTTGTGGGGCAGACAGCCATTGTTTACTTGTATAAACACGATATAGAGTCACTCTGTCTTTTGTTTGTTTTGTTTTTCCAGACAGGGTTTCTCTGTGGCTTTGGAAGCTGTCCTGGAACTAGCTCTTGTAGACCAGGCGGTCCTCAAACTCACAGAGATCCGCCTGCATCTGCCTCTTGAGTGCTGGGATCAAAAGCGGGCACCGCCACCACCTCCCGGAGAGTCATTCTTTGTTAACATTTATGTTCAGAATGGAATAATACAGATCAAAGCTGTTGCTTTACAAAATGGAGCCGTTCAAGGCTAAACACAGTCTGAACACTGAAATTTCATACGACCTTTAATAACCCAGCGTCCTCTCAGGAACACCCCTACTCCTGTGTCTGAGTTGTAGCCCCAGAGTGAGTAGTTTGTGGGTGCGATCTCAACTCCAGATGCACCACTCTCCCTGCACTTCTCTAGGCTCCTAGACCGCTTTTGTGGGATGTGGCAGCCAAGCAGAACGTGAGTAGAGAGAAGCGGCTCTTCCAGGCAGCAGGTGCTGAAGGAGGTACCCAAGTTGAGATGCCAATCTGGTGAGTTTAGCATAAATCCAAGGCTGTGCTTGATTATATATGGGGACCCCTCCCCCATTACCAGGTAGGCTTAGCTCGTCAAGATCCGCCATAGGATTTGCCCACAGGGATAGATTCCAGCTCCTATTGAGTCCTGTCTATCTGTCCCTAGATCAGTGTGGGGTCCCACTCCTTCCTTGGCATGAGCCTCCTCCAGTCTCTACTAAGTCACCTCTAAAGGCATGGCCTAAAGACACGGGGAATTCCTGCTCGGCAGTGGTGGTTCACACCTTTAATCCTAGCACCTGGGAGGCAGAGGCCAGACTGGTCTACAAAGCAAAGTACCAGGACAGGCTCCAAAACTACACAGAGAAACCCTGTCTCAAAATAAATAAATAAATAAATAAATAAATAAATAAATACATACATACATACATACATACATAAATAAATAAATGAAAGGAAGAAAGAAAGAAAGAAAGAAAGGAAAAAGACATGGGATTTCTAACCCTGGTCGCTGATGATGAAATGACTAAGGACAAGCCATCCTGTTCTGACTCCACTGTGTTCATCTGAACAGTTCTCTGCCCTCTACCCCCTTCCCTTCAGCAGGCACATGCCTTCATGAGACATCTGAGATTTCCATGGCCTTGACCATGGTCCAGATATATTAACAACAACAACAACAACAAAACTGAACTAAAATAACCAGAATATATGTAAGTCAAAAATAATTGTCAAATTATGTCTAAAATAATACCATGCTTGGCCAGGAATGAAAGTTTCAAGATGACTCTGACCCTCACCTAACGTGTATGTAAATTATTGTCTTTGTGGTTTTTTGAGATAGGGTTTCTCTGTGTATCCTGGGCTGTCCTGGACCTCTCTCTGTAGACCAAACTGGCCTCAAACTCATGGAAATCCACCTGTCTCTGCCTCCTGAATGTTGGGATTAAAGATGTGCACCATCACAGCCCAGTGTGAGTTTTGCCTTTATATTTACATTCTGATTTATATTAAAGTATGATTAAAAACAGTAGCAAAATTACAGTTATGAAGTAGCAATAAAATAATTTTATGGCTGGGATCACCACAACATGAGGAGCTGTACTAAAGGGTTGCAGAATTAGGATAAGGAGGTTGACAAGACTTTTTTTTTTTTTTTTTTTTTTTCGAGACAGAGTTTCTCTGTATTGCTTTGGAGTCTGTCCTGAAACTTGCTCTGTAGACGAGGTGGCTTCGAACTCACAGAGATCTACCTGCCTCTGCCTTCTGAGTGCTTTGACTGAAAACATGCACCACCAAGGCCCAGTTGGACTTAGAACTTTTAATTGGCTTAATCAGTTAGGTTGTCAATAACAATCTCTTGCAGATCACTTCAATTGAGAGCTGAGGAATCCAGATACCAGGCCATCCAAAAGCTGCAACCTTAGCTGCTCCTACTGTCTAAGGAATGTCCACTTCCCAGATCTACACAAGAGCTATACAACCTAGTGGGAGAGCCAGGACATCAGAGGATGCCACTGCCGTTGCTGGGGCCTGCCTGGGGCCTGATGCTTGTCGGCAAATGCAGAGGAATGTAAAAGCAGTAAAGACCAACACCTGAAGTGATGCTCACTGACACACGAGCAAAAGAACAGTATAATAGACTAGAAACTTAACACGATTTAAAATCTCACTGGCTTCCCAGCTAGTGTGCTGAGACTCATGACCTTGGGGTTGCAGAGGAAATTCATGTTGGGATCTGACCTCGGAGCAATTGCTGGCATTTGGTGTACACTTTTACTGAATGGGAATCAGACCCCTAGAACAGAGAGGTGGCCAGCTCCTACTGGTGTTTTTTGTAGCCTGTGGCTGTGCATAGTCAGCTCCACGGTGCTCTCCTTAGATTCAATCTGTTGACCTCACCATATCTACCGAATCCCTGTTCCTTTGGTTTTGGTGACATAGCGAGGAGCTGCTAGCAGAACAGTCTACCTACAATTGTGAAGACGAACTTTGTCTAGGAGCAGAGGCCTGCAGTTCCCAAGCCTTGATCATCATTCTAAACAGTGTCTATAATAGCAACCACATCCGCCAGTTTCCAAACGCAGTCTTTATTCCAAACTGATGCAGCCCCTGGTCTCTCTTAAAAAGAACTTAGCTGGAGTTTGAACTCAAGACCTCTATACGCCCTAAAC
The DNA here is from genome assembly GCA_030556225.1 of Cricetiscus sungorus. NCBI lineage: Eukaryota > Metazoa > Chordata > Mammalia > Rodentia > Cricetidae > Cricetiscus > Cricetiscus sungorus. The sequence continues at coordinate 10,271,392 of JANBXA010000069.1, forward strand.
AACAATCATTCCCCTAGCCCAGCAAGTCATGCAACTCCTAGGTTTTTCATTGTCTGAGGTGAGTTTACTACACCCTGTGCTACTCCATCGGCAACTGTCTCACTTTCCTTTTTATGAGGTTTCTCCTTTTCCATCATTTGTCAGGATTTGATTCTCTAAAGTGGAAAAAGGAAAGGGGGGCTCTAGAGTTGCTAGTTGCCAAGTTCTACCTTGGGGAAGTACCCAGCAAGACTTGTCACTCAGTTAAGAAACGCAGCAGGGTTTGAACTCCCAAACCCACCCTCTGGCATTGCAGGCTCCCAAACCCACTCCTGGGACCCAGCCACATTCTGGAGTCAAACTGGTTGAGGATAAGAACAGAACTGGGAGGCAGCAGTAAGGAGGAGGACATAGGTCAGACCTCAAGAGTGGAACATGCCTCTTTTATTCTTATTTAAAGAATAAAACCGTTAAAATGCTCTGGCCTCAGCAAAAGTCACCTGACAAAAAACCTAATTACTCCTCGATCCTGTCAGGCCTCGAGAAAGGTGAGGCTTCTATGAGCCAAAAACCCATCTTTTCAGTGGCAGTCGTCTCCTCTAACGGTCTTGCCATCCCTCGATAATCAAATAATAAAATCTAGTAAAACTAGTAGTGTGCAAAAAAAGAATCGGAGTTCGCGTGCCCAGCCAGCATGATCATGATGGCTCCAAGACTGAGAGAGCACACAGCCTCTACTGCCGCCATCCGCTCCTAGTAGTTTTGGACCGCCATCCGCTCCTAGTAGTTTTGGAAGGCACAGAGGGCAGAAGGTGTTTCGAAACACACCCGTCGCCGGAATTTAACTTCGCTACCTTACGTAACACGAAGGAAAACAACGCTCCCTGAGCAGAGGCCTGGCACACGACACCCAGGCATTTGCGGAGATAGGAAAGGCTGAGAGGGATTTGTCCTTGTTCTCTGTCCGAGTCCAGGGGGCCCAGGGCGCACGCCAATTGTCCTTCAGCTGCACCTAGACCCCATGGCTGCAGACCAGAGACATCTGGCAGAACAGATGTGGGGAGCCCAGCCTAGTGCCCGAAGTTGAGCTATGCCTTCGACTCTTGTCCTTGGATCTAGCACTTCGCAGAAGTCCAAAATCTTCGCGTTGTATGTAAAACCAAACAAAAGGAAGACCAAGGGCTCGTCCGGGATTTGAACCCGGGACCTCTCGCACCCAAAGCGAGAATCATACCCCTAGACCAACGAGCCACTGTGGGAGGCAGGCCTGGCATATGTCTTTGGACATCTTCATCCTCATCCGACACACTACGTACGTGAATCCATCCTTTTAGTCACGCCTTTAGTCAAGGTCTCCGAGTTCGTTTCTCCGTGAGTTCCAGAAAACCGAGGGAGATGCAGCACCGTGGGGATGGAAGAGAAAGTTCCCACACGCTCAAGGTAGGTCAGACCCCAGCCTTGTTGCCCAGCACTCGGCATGAATGAACAGGGATCACCGTCCTCCGGTAAAGGGAAGTCGGAGAACTCGCGTGAGTAATGCGATCTCATGGTGGACCCCAGCCTAGAAATTTCACCCCAGATAGAATCCAAGTCTAGAACCTTGAGTATGAGACTGGGAATTGCTGGCTCCTGATCCGCCAGTCCCCGCGAGCTCAAGCGCGGGGGCCAAGCCAGAATTCTTCAAAGAATCCGCAGATCCTGTCCCTTGGCTGAGCCCACTCCGGCCTGGACTCGGCGCTGAAGATCCACGCTGCTCATAGACACGGATACAGAAGCCAGAGCTGGACTCGGGGTTCGGTTCTTCCGAAACGAGCGGCAGAACGAACGCTCTAAACTTCACCTCTCATAGCGTTTGGCACGGGATCCAGTGTCCCTGCGGCGAGTTTGAAAGCACAGGCTCACACATGTTCCAATCAGGTCCTAAACGGGGGTTTCACTAACATCCTCACAGACAACCACATTGCCCCCTATCCTGTGGCTGCCGGGAACAAGAGGGGCCACACAGACCCTGGCCGTGCAATTGTAGGAGATTGGAGGAATGAATCCACCACCATCTAAGGTTAAATGCTCGTTCTAGAAGGTCAACTGGTCTAGAACCCGGAAGTTCTAGAGAACTCCAAGAGACTTTTGGGAAAGAAGTGCACCATCATCGCCCGGCTAGCTCAGTCGGTAGAGCATGAGACTCTTAATCTCAGGGTCGTGGGTTCGAGCCCCACGTTGGGCGGTTGTTTTTGTCTATGAGGTTAGCAAATGGTCAGAAGTCTGAAATAGGTGTTATAGAGATACCATGCCTGAGGATTTCATATACCGTGTTTTATGCTTATTCCTCACTGCTGGTTACCGAATCAGAAGCCGGTGGAGCTAACTTTATATTTAATTTTCATATATTAAACCTGACACTTTACAAATATATTTACATAAAAGTTCTAGGTACAATACAAAGAACATTCACGACTCTTTCTATGGACACTAATTCGTGAGGGACCCCACTTCTTAGGACTTTCTTGAAACTCCCAAGACTGGTGCTGACTCAACAGAGTTCAAGAAGCGCGTCCTCTTTCCACCCGAGATGGTGCTTAGAGGAACTGACAATGGTCCAGTGTGGATTATTTTACCTGTATGCCGTGAAAAATCGGGAAAGCACCGAAATCCTCGTCTTGTGCTGTAGGAACCGAGTCCTTTCGAGATTGTCTAACACAAACAAGTTTCTAGCGGAGACAATGGTGGATGGATCCATTGGTGCTAAAAGTGTCTGCTTTCCGTCTTGGGGAGCAGACATCATTGTGAAAGTGTTGAAGGTGTAGGGTCAGAAAGCGAAATAAATGGGAAGCCCCACCCCACTCCGCCCCCGCCCCAGCACCCTACCCCCTGGCTTAAAGCAGGTTCCTAAAAGCAAGTTCCGGTCCAGTTTGTCCTAGAACTCGAGATGTAGCCCACACTAGCCTCGAAAAGACTCACCTGCCTCTGCCTCCCTTATGTTGCAATTACAGATGAGCACCACCACCCTCCTTTTGAATCTTTAAGTAATAAAAACCATGAATTGTTCTAAAGCAAAAAAACAAACAGAAGTGTTTCTTGTTGAATGTTGAATCTCTAGAAAGCTAAGGCCAAAACCCCAAAGACCTCCATACAAGCATCTTGTAGCCACAGGGCTGGCTGCTCCTGCTAAAACAAAGAAAATATAATTCCACCCTGCATTGTTGCAGAATCACATGCAAGGTGAGCTAGCAGCCTCAGGGAGGCCTTCCTTCCAATGAAAGAAGACAGCATTGATTGTGTTGATTACCTGGGACATAATGCATCAGAAGCTTCCAATTTTACAATACATCAAGCCTTGTATTTTGGGAAAATGTTGCCTCAGGATGAAGCCATGGATATATATAGTTTTAAAATGCAGTGTTATTATCAAACATGTTCTAAAGCTAAGAAAATAGTATTCTGTGCTTTTGTGTCTGCCAATGAACTATGCCCTGAGTCCCAATCTACAATTTAAAAAACTAATCAGTTGTCTTGGAAGTTAATTTCTAAATAATTGGGTTTATAAAAAACAAAGGAAAAGAAAGAAAAGAACTTTGCCTTTAATCCCAGCACTGGGGAGGCAGAGGCCGGCAGATCCCAGCGAGTTCGAGGCCAGCCTGGTCTACAGAGAGAGTTCCAGGACAGCTAAGACTGTTACACAGAGAAATCCTGTCTCAAAAAACAAACAAATAAAAAATTAAACAAACAAAACTATAGCCTAACCAGGAGTCAAGGTGTTCATCTGTAATTCCAAGGTTCAGGAAGTTCAGGAAGAAGATGTAGAAGGACGGTGAGTTTGAGCCCTGTCTGGTGTAATAACAAGACTCTCATAAGCAACTTAAAAAAAAGAAAGAACCACAATAAAATTGCACATCTATAATCTGAACAATTGCTGTTTTAGTATCAACTAATAATTGGTGGTTCATAAAAGTTCATAAAAATAGTTCATAAAAATCACACAATAATTTGTAAACTGAAAACTTACTTGAAAACAAAGCTTGAGAGATAGTTTTTAAGCGTTATGTATCTATATTTCCCTTTCTCCTTTACATGTTTTATTTTCCAGGTTTAAAGGGCTTAAAACACAGTATCCCTACCCCGGGTGGGACTCGAACCCACAATCCCTGGCTTAGGAGGCCAATGCCTTATCCATTAGGCCACCGGGGCTGACGAGAAGGAGATACTATGTGTCTTTCACTAGTTTGTTTCTTTTCATTGTTTTCTGTGTCTACTCTGTGTGTATTTGCGAATCGCTGCCCTGTTCCCAGTCTTCCGTTCCATCTCCGATTAAGTCAAGGCTCAGGGATCTAAAAGGAGCCACACTTGTGAAGAAGAAATAAAAAAATGTTCATCACTGGTTTTATCGTAGCTCATTAGTCTAGAGTGGATATAACGTCTTTCTGTGGTGCAAGGTGTCCAAGATTCAAATATTGAATGATCCCTTTGAACCGCGACGGCGGGTAGGGAAAAAAGTGTTTGTGATGCAGGATACAGAAGCCAGCACGATAATATATGTGTTTTGCAGAGCAGGTTCACTGTCCAGAAAAAAGAGAGTGCACTGTGCTCGGTTTCTGTCCAGTCCTCTCCCTCTGTCCGTTCAACCAAATGCTGGTTCAGGTCTTCACTTTTTTTTTTTTCTTTCCTTTTCTTTTCTTTCTTTATAAAGTATACAGCAGGCCTATTTTTTGATTGAGACCCTCCCGCTCCCAAAAAATAAAATAAAATAAAAATCTGCGCAGTCAGAGCCACGTGAGCTGGTTCCCCGCCCTCGCCCTTTGTAGCTCTCCTAGGAATTGCGGGGATGAAAGACGTTTCCACTTACATCCAATCCCTTGAAAAGAGCCGACCGCCCCACGAGAAATGTCAACTCAATTCTAGACATATTCTTGCCATTTAAATTTTTATATTTACACTAGACCTGTAAGGAGACAGCTTTTTGTTGTTGTTGAGACAAGACTGGCCTTTAATTCTCCTGCCAATCACCTCCCAAATGCGGGGTGGGACTACCTGTGTGCCCGGACAAGGGTACCCTCACATTGTAAGAATTCTAATCTATTAGATTGTTTTATGGATTTTAGACCTGTGGACATATATACAAACCATTATTTTCAGATGTCCTGTTCAATGACATTAATAGCATTCACCAGATTGTGCAATCAACCGGTTAGCCTGATTTTTTTAATCAAAGTGTCACAAACAACTCAGTCTGGCCTCTTTCTTGGACTGATGGTCGTCTGGCATGATTTAGCTTCATTTACCCATGTCAAGCATGTCGCCCGGTATACCAGACTTACTCTGGAGGTCTTGAGCGTGGTAGGGTGAAAAGAAAATGCGGTAATGGGAATTTTTTAATGTGTTTGTAAAAACCAACAACTTGCAGCGACCACGAAGGGACTCGAACCCCCAATCTTCTGATCCGGAATCAGACGCCTTATCCATTAGGCCACGCGGCCCCACTGCCTTTCCTTATTTCGTTCTCTCCATAAGGCTTTCATAAGAGCCTACTGCGCATGCTTAAATTAAAGAAAGAAAAAAGTCTCACCCCTTGGTTTAATCTGTTTAGTGAAAGCTGCTTGGGAGCTTCAACAAGTTTGAATCAGAATGAGCCCTCCTGGGCAGTCCGCGAACGGAAGCCCCTCTGAATCCGAGAGGCTCGCCTTTCGGATCTCCTCCTCCACTTGTTGGCCCTCAACTCAGGATCAGGAACAACCCATGCGCTTGCGCCATCACATCATTGGTGTATCTGCAATAGTCTCTTCAGTCTCGGACCCGACTTTTCAGTCTCCGGCCCGATTTGACTCGCCTTGGTTACATCTTGGTGCCCAGAGCCAGGTGGAGACTGAAGAACGCACGCACCAGGGACTTAGCAGGGGAGAACTATGGTCCCTGAGCTGGTCCTTCCCAGGAATTCTTTCTCCCTAGATATCCAGACCCCGTCCAACCTCTGGTTCCCAGGAGTACAGTTGTTCCCCTATCTAATGTCTGGTACTTTACCTATTACCTCATTTATTTCAGAGAGAGCATGCATTTCCCGGGGCACACGACTGTGAACAGATATCTATTGCACACTATCTGAACTCCCACGCCCAAGATGCTGCATCACTGACAGATCGCTGAAGGGGGGTGGAGCGGAAGTAGCAGGGCTGTCAATCCTGTAAACAGAGCCGGCGCCGGAGCGAGCTTCGGATCTCCAAGCAGGCCTTGCACAGCTCGTCACTGTCTGGTCCCAGCACATCCAGCTCACATACCCTCCTGTTGACCTGAGGAGCGACACTCTTCTAGGCCCCGAGGAGCTCAGTCTGGCACACCCACTGCGGTCCTTGTTTCCTGGCGGTTACTTTGAGGGGAGGGGATGCTTTCTGAAACTATCCTAGGCTAGTCTCAAACTCGGAAATCCTGCCGCAACCTCCTAGCTACAGACATGCCCCACAACACCAGGCTCTTGTCTGTTGTTCTGTGAGCCTAAAATTTCAAGTGCTATTTAATCATCTTTGAGCCGCACACAACCCCAGAGGTTTAACATGGGTTCCTTACTCTCACCTAAAAAAGTCCCCACCCCGCGGGAAAGGCTCCTCACCCCATATATATTGCTGCTAAGATGTTTTGACCGGGGTGTTATGTGTGTTTGATCATCTCATATTGTGAGAGCCACAGATCCCTCCTAATAATAAGGTGTTTATTGAGAGAGACAGAGACACACAGAGAGAGAGATACAGATAGAGAGGGGAGGCAGAGACAGAGAGATTTCTCCTTTCCCTGGGGTGAGAGGTAATGGAACGCTACCACCAACCCAGCCTTTTTTCTTTATTTCTGTCCCCATCCCTCTCACCTCAGTCAGCAGCTCAATGAGATCTCCTCCAGGGTTGGCTCTGATGACCTCTACCAGTGTCTGAACAAAGTCTGAGCCCTTTTCTTCATCCCGATAGGCCACACAGCCTAGGTCAGGGGATGGGGCCAGAGAGTCAATTAGCGTTAGGCTGCTGCCTTCTGTGTCCCAACCACCAGATGCCTATTGTGGGTGGGAAGAGTGTGAAGGGAAAGCAGAGGATATTCTTGGTATCTGGCTTGAGACCAGAGCAGGGTCAGGGACTTCTTGTAACAAGGAGAAGTTGCTGATATTTGTAGAGTATTTGGGTAGAATCAATGTAGAACAAACATTTGCTGTGGACTTGCTAGGTATCAAACATTGGTCAGGGTCCTGGGGCAAGCAGACCTGCCCTGTCTTTGAAGAAGGACACTAGGATTTGGCATAGTGAGCACTTGACAAGCCTGTCATTGTTACTATAAGAATAAAGTACGGGGGCATGGCTTAACTGCAGATGGGCTGGTACTAAAGTCACACTAGGTCTCAGGAAGCTAGGTTCACAGTAACTTACCCTCAGCAGCTGCGTAGACAGTAAGGATGTCTGTTTGGCCAGAACTCCCTGGAGTGGAGAGGGGGTTGCCTGCAAGAGTCAACTCCCTTTACTGGCACCCTGGGCCTACACGTGCCTCAGGTCTGTCTCTGGTTCCAGGGCAGCACAGGGCAGTGGAAAATTCAGGGCAGGAAGACAGATGGAAAACCACAAGCCTTACAGCATTTAGGCTGTATGAACTCAAAGAATCTGACTTCAAATTGCTCGGCTTAGTTAGGTCCCTCGCAGCTAAAGGAGGCATTCCCTCTCTGAGTCTTGGCAAAGAAGGGGCAGAGGTGGCAGCAGAACCCAAGATGACAGTCCTGGACATAAGCCATGACTGATTTCCACCACCAGTGTGCCAAGGCCAGGCTCTAGAAAGAAGGCAGACCTACCTGGGGCATTAACATGAATCTGGAGAACATCTGCCTGGGTGTGGATAGCTGGGGGTGCTCGCAGCCAGCGCCTGTACCATGGGAGAACCCTTGACCCCACACCAGGGTCCCTGTTCCCTGGAGAAGCAGGGGGACAGATACTTTTATTCAGTGGTTCCTCAGGATATCTCTGGGTAATCAAGACTCCATATAAATAGTGGGCAGGCTTACAGAGCTGGCAATATTCATACGGGCTTAAGTTTGTGGGGAGGATGGAGAGGGGCAGAGAAAGGCCAGTGTGTAGGCTTCCTGGAGAAGGTGGGCTGGTAATGTGGGAGGCCAAGGGCTGGCAGCGGAAAGCCAGGATGGGTGGTTGGGCTGGAGGCAGGACCCCTTACCCCCACGGCAGGCCTGGAGCAGGAAGACCTTGGGGCAGCCGCACAGTGCCCGGCAGCAGCTCAGCTCCTGCACCAGCACCTCCAGCTGTACTTCTTGCCCATCAGCCCCCAGTAGCTGCCCCTGTGGCCCCCCGTGGGCCATCAGGGCCACCAGGGCACAGCTCACAGGGCCCTTGTGAGCGTCCAGTCTTTCCCGGAACTGAACCAGCTCCTCCCGGAATGCCTGGAGTGGTGAGGACGAGGTCAAGGTCTGAACCAGGGCCTGGCTGACCTCCATGGGGCTGGGGGCACTTCAGCCTCGCCCTGCGGAAGGGTGCCCTTCCTTCCAAGCACCTCCAGTCTTGGGTTTTCCCTGACCTGAGCTGTAGGGTCTGTCCTCAGGGTGACCGTGAAGCCCAAAGACTGGCATAGCTCCCTCAGTGCTGCCACATCATGCTGTGTCCCAAGCCGATCTTGAATCACAGCCAGTAGGAGGGCAGCCCTGGTCCCAGACAGGTCATACTGCGCACTAGGTCTGGAGTCTGACTGTACAGAGGGTTAGGGACATACAGCGGGCTGAGGTGCTCCCAGTTCCTCCTCTCCCCATCTGTATCTCTCCATCCAGCCCGCAACTGCCCACACAGGACTAGCCTCCCTTCCTGCCCCTCACCTCTGACCTCCAGGGCTCCACATCTCCCAAACACAGGGTCCCCCGCAAGGAGGTCCTAAAGAATGGGCAGTAGGTATCCCCAGCAGACTCTTCAGCCACTCTGTAAAAGAGCTAGGGGTGCAGGACCCAGGGACAACTCAGAGAACTGCGCTGTTGGGGGTGGGGCACAACCCAAGCAGAAGGTCAGGATCTTGGCTCCAGGGGAAACTTAGCCAGCTCAGGGCTACTCACGCTTTGGAGGTCATGGCAGGGAGAAAGGGGGAAACACAGAGGTCAGGATGGACTTAAGCAACCTAGGCTCTAACCCACACTCAAGTTATCTCATCCTAGGGATCAATGCACACAGAGGCAGGCCCCTTCCTGGAGGAGCACAGGTCTGTGGAGGAGGACTCCCAAGGTGGCATACCTGGAGAGGTAGGTGGTAGGCTGAGAGCACCATGGAGCAGAGCTGGGGCTCACAGCTCTCACTTCTATACTTGTAGGTCACCCAGACACCACTGAACTACCTGACAAGATGTTCAGGAACCTAGCTCAGCCACAACGGTCTTTCAAAATAACAGGGCAGCAGTCGCTGTCTGTATGAGTGTCAAGGAGTATGGCTGAAGCTTCATTGTAGATAACAGGAGCACAAGGATGGGTACCACTGATGACAGTGAGACTGCCCAGGCCACAGGGAGGGCACATCACGTTGAGGGAATACTTCACAAAAAAGCGTGAGATGTAAAAGGAAGTTTGGAGTCTGGGTGTCCCGTGTGTGTGTGAAGGCATGTTCTGCAGCCCGTGTGTGTGTGTGTGTGTGTGTGTGTGTGTGTGTGTGTGTGTGTGTGTGAGTGTGTGTGTAGCTGACAAAGATTTTCAAACAGATGCAACAGAGTGTGGATGAATCACATAAATCAGTTAATAACTGTAACAGGCTCTGGGGAGCCAGGGACATGGGCCCGCCTTCCCTTCTTCTGGGACCCCCACCTCTGTCAGCAGCTGCAGCAGTGACCAGTGAGGATGTTGGCTACAGATTTTCCCCAGATCCATAAGGAAAGCTTCAGGTTCCCGGGCAGCTGGTAGAGAAGCACCCAGGGCTGTGTAAATAGGACAGAAGGTCCCAGCTTTCTTGTCCACCCCCACCTTCACTTTTCCCTCCCAGAACTGGGATTACCATCTAGTCACTCACCCTTGGGGTCACTAGAAAACAACAGGAAGATTTTGGGGCAACCCTTCAGGGCCCCACAGTGACTCAGCTCCTGAGCCAGCAGCTGTGGACACCTTAACTGCCCACTGGGGGTCATCAAGACCACAAGGGCACACCCCACAGCACCCCTGTGGACATCCAGCTGCTCCCGGAACAAACGAAGCTCCTCAAGGAAGCTCTAGAGAAAGAAGCAAAGTCTGGTGAAGCCCCAGCTAAAGGTGAGTGCTGCGGCTGAGGGTTGAAGGTCTCGGGATGAAAGCTCACCTGGACTGGAACCTTCCTCTTCTCACAGTTTTCAAAGCCCAGAGCCTGGGACACACCATCCAAAGCAGCAATTGCAGCAGCAGACACCCCAGGGGTGCTGAGTATCAAGGCTGCCCTTGAACCCTGCATACTGTATTTTCCCTGGGGAAGGAAAACCAGAGCTGTCCTGGGTTGGAGCCCAGCTGAGTGTTGGGAATGGACTGGGCCAAGCAGAGCATCTCACTACCTTTCTCCCCAAGCTGTCCCAAGCATCTGCCAACTGTGCAGCTGTCCGTAGGGTCCCAGACACCAGGAAGGCCATGAGGACCAAGTGGGGCTTCCTCCAAGCCCAGAGCTTACTCCCTGGCTCTGGTTCCCAGTATACTGGGGCCTGATCCTTGCCCTCTTCCACACAAGTTGTCTCCTATCAGCTGCTATGATTCCATCTGGACTCTGCCCTTCCTTGGTAACCCTGGGCTCCCCAGCCCAGCTCTCTTCTCCAGTTCTGGCTGGTAACTTTATGGCTGGCATTCTTGTGTTCCCACCTGAGCCATGAGCTTGAGTTCAATTCTATTCTTAGCCCTTGGCCCATGCTCCTATCTGATTGTGTTACACCTAAGTGCCTCCCTGAGGGGAGCTGCCAGCTCTCAAGCCCTGAGAGCCTTTTCTTTTTTCTTTTCACCCTGTCCTCCATGGGGCTGTGCACAAAGCACAAGCATACAACAGTGCAGAGCTTACAGAGGCAGGAACAGCTAGCTGACTGGAACCTGCTTGGCCCAAGAGTATGAGCTTAGTTGCTTCATGTGGGGAATGGGATGGTTGAGACCACAAGGCAGATGTGCTAAACGTGGGGCTGGCAGAGGAAGAAGCCTGGAGACAAAGGCTGGCACACATAAATCAGTTAATAAGGGACAGGAACATCTTGTCTCTATCTATCCCCAGGCGAGGCCCCCTAAGGCTGCCACAATGAACCAAGAAGATCAGCAGCAGTCAGAGAAGGAGTGACTAGCTCTGACCAGGCACCACCAGCTCCACGTAGGCCCCAGCTTGTACTAGGATGGGGAGGTGGGGTGTTGAGGGCCAGCTGGGAATAACAGCTGAACTCCTTCAGGCTGATTAACCTCTGGCAGCTTCAAGCCCATACAGAGCAAGTCTGAACTCTTGATTCCACAGGGCAGTAGCCAGTCAATCCCACTTTACCCCCTGCTCACTGCACTACCGCAGAGGAGGAGGACCTGACTCAGACTCCAAGTAGTGCTTGGACCCTGCTCTTCCAAACCAGGACTTCACCCCCTACACAGGAGAGTCACAGGGCTGCAGGTACGGGATGTGGCTCCCCCTAGCGACTGCATACACCATCAGTTGGTAACCATCAATGTTACCAAGCCAAAAGGTTTGGTAACATTGCCCCTAACTCAGAAAAGCCAGCTAAAAAATGACAGCCTCAAGGAAAATTTCCATGTTTATTCACAAACCCTTCTGAAACCCACTAGGCTGAGCCTTTTGAAGGGCCCATTGGCTGTCCCTGTTAATGTCAACCTGCACACAATGCAGATTAAAAACATGGAATACAGTGCTCGAGGAGCCAGCTACAGAGTGCTGGGGAAGGGCTAGTGTTAAGAACACCTCTGGCTCTCAGCGGGACAGCTAAGCAGCTTCCGGGGGTCAGGGAGGACAGAGTGCTTACAGGTTGCTAGTGGGGGACAAGGGTGGGGGGAGTGGTGAAGGCTAGGAAGCTGCTGGGACCAAACCCAGGACCTAAATTGCCATTGGTGTGGACCCATGATCCTTCCCAAAGCCCAGAGGCCCCCTGAGGATGGAGGCCAGTCCCCACTGGAAGGCACAATTAGACAGAAACAGAGAGCCTCTGGTAGAGCAAGGCTAGAGGTCCTGGGGAGAAACCAGGTCCTGTCTGGGGCCCCACACCACCTGATACTCAACTGGAAACTGCCAAGCTCCAGGAAACAAGTGGAAGAGAAACCTAGATCAGGAGGGGAGACAGGTGGCAGGATCCTGGGGGCAGGCAGGCCACTTCAGAGTACTTGGGTGCCTTCGATAGGCTGGCAGTGGTCATAGGCAAGAGGAAAATTCTCCAAGAGGAACAGAGAAGAGAGGCTGTGAGACTCACAGGGAGTATCCACCTCCCTGGGCTTCTCAGGTCCCACTGTAGACTCACCCCACAGGTTGGGCCATCTTGGCATGCAGGCTCTGATGCGCGATGAGGTGTGCACGCTGCTTGAAGCTCTTGTCACACTCGCCACAGCCAAAAGGCCGCTCGCCAGTGTGCACACGCCGATGGTCCAGCAGGTAGGAACGCAACGAAAAACTCTTGCCACAGTCGCTGCAGCCGAAGGGCTTCTCGCCTGTGTGGATGCGCTGGTGGTCAGCCAGGTAGGCGCTGCGGCTGAAGCTCTTGCCACACTCAGCACAGGAGAAAGGCTTCTCACCAGTGTGCACACCCTGGTGACGCACCAGGTCCGAGGAGCTGCGGAAGCTCTTGTCACATTCAGGACACTTGTGTGGCTTCTCACCAGTGTGTGTTCGCTGGTGCCGGGCTAGGTCTGAGCCCCAGCGGAAGCGCTTCCCACACTGCCCGCAGCTATGCGGTTTCTCAGTCACTAAATCCCGAAACTGGCGCCTGCGAATGGGCGGTCGGCCCCGACGCTCCACCACCAGCGCGCCCAGGGCTGTCCTCGGTGGGGTCTCACTCTCCCAGACCTCAGTCTCAGCCTCCTTGGGATTCCAGGACATAGTCACTTCACAGTCAGTCTGTCCCGACAACTCTGCCATGGCCTCGTCTGGAGGAACTCTCTCGCTCTGGCTTTTGGATCCCAAACCTGCAAGGAGGGGAGAGCCTCTTTAGTCCCCCTAGATTCTGGGACCTGGGACGGGAAGAGATTTGAAGAAACTCAGGGAAATTTCCTTGGCTTTGAGATTCAGGCTGCTCCAGCTCAGACAGATCAAGCTTCGGCCTCTCATCTACACAATGACTAGGTGGGCGAGCAAGACGGCTAAGTGGCTTCTCACCAGTGTGTGTTCGCTGGTGCCAGGCTAGGCCTGAGCCCCAACGAACACACACTGGTGAGAAGCCACTTAAAAAGTCACCTGCTGCCAAGCCTAACCATCCAACCTGAGCTCCCCCCACCAGCCTACATGATGGAAGGAAAACCAACTCAAGAAAGCTGCCCTTTGACATCCACATATGCCCCTCTCTGTACTGCACACAAAATAAAAATATTAAAATGTATTTTTATTTTACAAGTCCTTTTTTTTTTAAATATGAAACGCTTCACGAATTTGCATGTCATCCTTGCTCAGGGGCCATGCTAATCTTCCCTGTATCGTTTCAATTCTTTCTATTATATGTTCTGCCAAAGCGAGCACACAGCCCTTTTATTATGGGAAAATGATAAAAGGCCAACAAATGAGCAGTTCTGAGGCAGTCTGAGGGAGACCAGCTGAGCTGACCCTTCTGTGGAGAGGCACCTGCTATTACAAAGACCCTGTGCCTGTTCCCCACCAGTGGCCAGTGCTGCTCTCCACAGCTAATGACAATGGCTTACTCCCTGTCTGTAAACTGAAGGCACCAGCTGAGTGGTGATTAACTCCTTTAATCTCAGCACTGCTAAGGCAGAGGCTGGTGTATCTCTGTGAGTTCAAGGCCAGCCTGGTCTACAGAGTGACTTCTAGGACAGCCACAGCTACACAGAGAAACCCTGTCTCAAAAAACCAAAACAAACAAACAAACAAAACCCAAAAGACTGAAGGCACCAGTATGTGTACCTCCTGTGGCCCTTGTTCCTTAAACTCCAGCTCTGCAGACACAGCACACTCCAGCCTTAGACAGGGAGGAGCCCCCAAGCCCACTCACAATGCTGCCAGTTAAGCAAGATGAGACCAGGTAACACTTGGTGAGGCCTCAAATACTGGGGTGCAGCTAGGGCTCTTGCTTGTTTTGTGTCTTGTTTTTAGCATGTCTGTGGCTGACAAAATTCATCAACCTCACTGAATCTCAGAATGTCGTCTGGGCACAAACTCTCCTATGTAACAGACTGAGGTTTGACTGAGAAAATACCCTTGCAAACCCTCCACAGGGCGACACAAAGCTGGCACACAGAGAACACTGCTCAACTGGTCACATAACCTACAGAGACACAGACACCTGAACGTCATAGGAGGCTGCTGAGGAGACTCACAGGAAGCTAGCTTTAGAGCAGGGCTAGAGGAGGGGTGGGAAGGAAAACCAGGGTTATAGCAGACCTGCTTACCTAGAGCAGCATTCCGGGAGTTCTCTCTCTTTATGTCCCAGAAGAGATCCCTCTGAGCAGGGTCCAGGGAGCCCCATTCTTCTTGGGAAAAATAGAAAGGGATAGCTCCCAATGCCACAGGTTTTTGAACTGAGGAGATATGACCCAGCTCAGGTCTCCCAGACAGCTGTGAGTGAGGACAGGAGGGATCAAATTATATATTCAAGAGTACCAAGTCCTCTTCGAGAACAAAGGGACTGCTAACTCACATGAACTGCAGAGGCAAAGCAGATATCCATCATCTCTCCTGTCCGTCCCTCTTTAAGAACAGGAAGCTGGGCTGCAGAAAAAGAACAGAGCTTCATACAGGCCAAGGGCAAGACTTCATCTACACTTGCACATGTACACACACCAAATACAGGCACACATATGCTCATGTGACTGGGCTTCCCTGTGCCTGTTTCCCTCAGGGCAATTCTAGAGAAGACTTGGCCCTGTGTAGTCACACTGTGGATTGGAGAGTCTTACTCACCCTGGTTGTGTTGCTCTTGGGATGCAGATAGCTGCTTCTGCACCCTTGCCTTCTGGGGAGGACCTGTGACTGGGAGTTCCTGGATTGCTGCTTTAGACTCCACTTCAGAGGCCTCATCCTGTGCAGTAACCATAAAATGCCCATCAGCACAGATGACAGACTAGAGGTGGGGGCAAGGGACGGAGGTATGAGACATACCCATTAGGAAGCTGAGGGTTGGGTGGGGTAAGAAATTAAATGGAGGCCCAGAAAAGACCAACCCAGCCAGCACTGGAAGGCAAAGGCTGGCAGATCTCATTGAATTCAAGGCCACCTTTGTCTACAAAGTGAGTTCCAGGACAGCCAGGGCTACACAGAGAAACTCCATTTTGAAAAACTAAAACAACAACACAAACAAACAAACAAACAAATAACAAGAACCAGTCCCTAAAAGGTTAGAATTGTAGCTACTGAGCAAGGGAGAAAGGAGTGGGGTGGGTCCTCCGCCAAGGGCAGAACCGCACATCCTCGCTGCTTGTTAACACATCCCCAGAAGCTCCCAGTGTCAAGGACTCAAGACAGCAGAGTACTCTTAGATGGCTCCATCTTCTCACACCCTCTGATGTACACCACTGAATTGGACTAACTAGAGTAGTCAGTAGACTGACTAGAGCAAAGCACAAATAGTTGTGTGTAGCTTAAAACCTTTCTGGACTCACTGGGGAGGCAGAGGCAGTTGGATCTCTGAGTTCAAGGCCAGCCTAGGCTACAGGGTGAGTTCCAGGACAGCCAGCTATGTAGAGCAATACTCTCTCAAAAACAAAAACACAACAAAATAAAAACTAAACCTTTCTAGACCACAACCACTTTAAATCCAATGACGTCATGAAAAACAGACTACATTTACTTAAGACTCGTCCTTAGAAAAGCACTGCATGCTATACTGGGATTGTGTTCCCCTAGACACTGTTGTTTCCTGCCCTTGCAGAGACTTATCTTAATGAAGATGGCCTCTTCCACTATTTAGGCTCCTAGACATGGAAAGGACCCCTCACCTGTGGCCAGGCTTTCAATGACCGATTCTGAATGTCCTCCACCAAAGCAACAGCTTCCTCACCACTCCCAAGGTGCTGTCTCTGGACCTGGGTCTGGATCTCCCCAGGTAGCACAGCCAGGAACTGCTCCAGCACCAGCAGTTCCAAAATCTGCTCCTTGCTATGCAGCTCAGGCCGCAGCCAGCGGCAGCACAGCTCCCAGAGCTGGCTGAAGGCTTCATGCGGCCGACCCACATCCCTGTAACAGAACTGTCGGAAGCGCTGGCGGCAGGCTTCAGAATCCATGCTGTCCACCTGCTGGGCAGGTTCCTGTTCCCAAGAGCAGTCTTCCACCTTCACTATCAGAAGCCCATCTTCCTCTCCAGGAGCATGGTCTTGGAGCTCCTGGAAAGATGCCATTCCCCTGGCCTAAGGCTCAGGGCTCCAGAGCTGAGTCTCCCAGAGAGGTTCTCTGTGACAGATGGGCTGGCATCAGTGCACATACACCTCTGGAAAGACAAAAGGACAGTATTTGAGGAAGAGTAGAATATGTCAGTCTGGAGCAAAGTTTAGGAACTCTGGCACCTGTACCCTTTTGTAACTCTAAAGCCTCTTTAGACTTCACTGTAATGCTGTACTCTACACAGACCCACATTCTTTATCACTACATCTGACATCCCAAATCTGGGCTTTTCATGGCCTGTTTGACAGCAAAACCTAATCTCACTCATTTGGAAGCACTACTGCATCTGTTGATATGAACATACTTTTATCTTCATTTATAGTAACTGTCCACGCTTAGTAGCAGAATTAAGCATGTTTATGCAGTCTTTAAAGCCCCCCTAAGCCAGTTTTAAATGTAGTTCAGTTGTTACAGTGGTTGTCTAGCATAAATGATCACCAGCATTGATGTAGGTGGGATGATACATATTTGTAATCCCAGCACTGGGATCATCTTTAGCTACATGGAAAGTCTGCAGCTAGCCTAGGATACAGGATACTGTGTGTGTGTGTGTGTGTGTGTGTCACTGAGGACTGGAGACCTCCCAGGTTAAGAGCAGAGGACCCAGGTTCAGTTCCCAGCACCCACATGGTAGCTCACAACTCTAGTTCTAGACAACCCAACCCCTTTTCTGACTTCATCAGGCAACAGTTCCATAAATGGTACACACACATCTATGCAGGTAAAACACTCATACACATAAAATAACTAAATATAACAAAAAAATTTCAGTCATTGAGGGTTTTTGTTTGTTTGTTTGTTTTTGTTTTTTGTTCTGGTAGTGGTGGTGGTAATGGTGAGGGTTTTCAAGACCAGTTCTCTGTGTAGCCCTGGCTGTCCTGGAACTCACTTAATAGACAAAGCTGGCCTTGAAATCACAAAGATCCACCTGCTTCTGCCTCCTGAGTGCTGGGATTAAAGATGTGTTTTACCGTCTCCCAGTGTCACTGAGCTATTCTTAAGGTAGGTTTCTCAGCATATATGCTTCAGCTTTAAAATTTCACTGGGTATAATGGTAGATGTAAGGTGACATACATCTGAAATCTCCAGACTGTAAGGACTAAAGCAAGAGTGCCCAAAGTTAAGAGACCAGTATGGGCCATAAAGCAAAACTGTCTCAAAACTGTTTATAATTTCATGTTTAATTATTGTCTCAAGTTCCAATGTCTCAATTATGAATGTTGTCTCAAGTCCCTCTACTGATATGTCACTGTTATTTTTCTAAAATTTGAAAAATTACAAATTTACACAGATGGCTAAGTGGTTAAGAGGATGTGCTTCTCTTGCAGAGGCCACAGATTCAATTTCCAGCAATGACTTGGAGGCTCACAACCATTTGTAATCCCAATTCCAGGGTATCTGATGCCCTTGATTGGCCTTCTCAAACACTGCATGCAAGTAGTACACTTAGATACATGAAGGCAAACACTCAATACACATAAAATAAAATAAAAAAAAAATCTTCTTAAAAAAAAAAACTTACAAATCCAAAAACAACTTACTCCAGATAAAAGGTGGTTATCGGAGGCCCCATGGACACCACTCTACCATTTCTTCACAACTATATGTGAACATACGGCGTGTACTTCTATTTTATGTTGCTACGGCTTCACAATATTCTAGGTGTTATTTGAATTTTTGCCCTTTTTTTTGTTGTTGTTTCAACAGTCTAACTGGCATGAACATAATTTTAAAAATGGAAGGGGAATGTTAACACGTTTCTTTTGACTCATTAACTATCTAATATATGACGGTGCCATATTTTTTCCTGTGCTTTTATTGAAAATTGTTATCTTCAGAATTGACAAGTGTTTTATTTGTGCTTTACAATAAATGAGATCTTATGGGCACACCACTTTGGATTTTGCGTTTTTCAACTAGCAACGTTTCTTCATTAGTGAACCTATAAGTTTCTGTGGCATGGGAGTGCTCCAGTTTCCCAACCAACCCGAGTGATGCATTCGGGCGATTTCCAATTCTTCTCCACTACCAAAACACTTTATTTACGATTCTCTTCTCCAGCCTTCTGCCTCATCCTCGGAGAGGGCCCGGACTCACCAGGGTCGCTGGACAGGACGTGGGGAAAGGAGAAGGTCCCCAGCAGCCTGGCGAGAGCGGCGGGCTCAGCTGTGCTGCCCGGGGGCCCGGAGAGCAAGGAGCCGCCGCGGGCTGCGCTGCCCAGAGGACCGTGTATCCTCCGGCCTGCGCCTGGGAAGCCAAATCCGCAGGAGCCGGACCGCGCAGAACGCCGGTCCCGCCCCCAGGACACAACGCCCAGACCGCACAGGTGCTAAGAGCTTCACCACCAGCTCCTGGTACCGGAAGTTCGCGCGGGGATCTCTGGGAAACCAGCTGGCGCATGCGCAGGGACAAGAGTCTGGAAATTTGCTATCCAGCATGCCGTTTGTCAGAAATGTCTAGCCAATGAATTCCCACAGCTGGTCATTCTGGTAAACGCTGGAGCTAGCGGTTTGGGAGAAGTCTCCTTTTCTCCTTTTACTATGAAGCTTGCCACAAACTCTCACGCTCACAGTTATGGCCTTCTGTTGCAGCTTTGATGAATGCCCAGGGTCCCTTCCCCAAAGACAGGATGGCATAACAATTCCCTCTGTAGCTGCCCAGAATGCCTGGGTTTGATGATTCTCAGAAACATGAGTCTAATGACCAAGCCCATTTGGAGATCTTCGGAAGAGCATCAAGCCTAGAAAGTCTTGCATCTTCTAAATTTTAGGATTCCAGGGAGTAGGGAAGCATAGGAAAGGAAAGCTTGTGTCATTGAGCCTGTCTCTCCAACAACAGATACCCAGGAGAAAAAGGCAATTTTTTAAACCCCAAGATGCTAAGAGACCTTAGTGGGGCTTCTGAGTCCAGGGTCTCTGCACAACTCTGGCAGTCAGAGTCTAGGAGGTGCAGAGACTCCCATCCTCAGACCCATCAGACGGGTTAAAAAGTCCTCCAGATAGGTTCGTCTCTAATTAATCTGTTCAGCAGACCTTTGGTGCTTACCTCCTATCTTATCCAAAATGTTCCTGGGTTCTAGCTCAATCCTCTGGGCTGTACTGCAGCCAGAAGCCTAATGATCAGACCTAGTTCCTCCCTGTCCAGCCAACTGAAGAGAGTTTTGAATCACCAGGCCCCTCCAGCTCCAGAGGTCACATCTGCCACAACCTCAGAACCCTTACTGACTCCCTAGCAAGATTTATTGCTCTGCGATGCAGTGCACCCACATCAGGGAGTTGAGTTACAACCCTCCCACTGCTCACTTCCACTCCATCCTTCAGAGTGGTCCTTCATAAAAGTCCAGACTCAGAACACAGCCCTATCTCCCACCCCCCTGCCAGATGCCAGCCCTGCTGTTTCATCTCCTCTGTGTCGATTTTTAAGAGCCAATCCCTCCTCAGGGCTTTTTGTAGAGGCCACACAAAATATATGCTGTTCAAAAAGTATTGTTGATTTGGTTTTCTTTTTCTTTTGTTTTCTATCAATCTAAAGCAAAAAAATGCAAAAAATAGAATTCACCCCTAACAGCCTCGAGCACCCCAACGCGCACCCTCTGCTCCTGAGTGAGACCACACTGTCCACAGCAACTGACTAAAAGGTGGGTGTGGGAGAGCATGAAGGGCAGCAGGAGGGGCAGATGGGCAGTTGCTCCAACTACAAGAAATCAAATAGGCAGGAGTTGACTATACCTGCTCCTCAAGCCTTAGCCACAAGATGACAGTGTCCACCACTCTGTCCTGAAGCTACAAACAAGCAGCCTAGTTGAGCAGATGGGGAGAAGTAACACTCTACTAGAGGTCTTGTCATCTGACTTACTAGTTTTTGGAACCCTTTTTGAAAAAATCAGAGTTCTGAGGGGGAAAACAGGAGCAGTCACACAATGTTGTTGTCTGGTTGTACACTGCCAGTGACTGGTTAGCCCACTTCCAAAATACTCCAAAAATCAGCTTGACAGAATCTAGAACTAGAATCCAGAACAGAATCAGAATCTAGATTTAGATATCCCAGAGGCAGAGGACCCAAAGTCTGTGCAAATCACAAGCTGATTGCCTTTATTGATTGTTTACTTGAGGGCAGGTACAAGCACGATATCTTTTTATTCTTCACACAGCCCCACACCACTGAAGTTGGAATTGCCAATGTTAGACCATCCAGGGCCAGTAAACCAAGAGACAGTGATGAGAAAAACCTGCCTGCCAAAACGTGGGTTTGTCCAGAACAGTGTAAAGTCACTACATGTTTTCCTTCTTTGTCCATCACAAAGGAGCAACTGGTGCAAGGGCCTGAGTTAGCTTACCAGGTGAAGACAGCTGACAGCCTATGCTCCATCCTCAGGACCTACATGGTGGAAGGAGGAAAGTGACTCTCCTAAGTCATTCCTCTGAACTAGACAAAGACATAGAGACACACAGGTCAGGGGATCAGCTGAATCAGCAGTTCTGTGGGAGACTCCTTGACATAGGTGGCCCTGATGTGACCTTTCCTGGGCTCCTTCACTCTCAAGGTCCCAAACCCTTCTGTTTCCAGATCATTCTGTAGGTTCATAACTTTGTCTTTCATTGAGCATCCACCTATGTGACTATTGTTCCAATGGATAAGGATATAGGGCCTTAAAAGTTGAGGTCAAGATTTTAAAGTCCTGACTAGAAACATTCACCTCAAAGAAATACAATCCAGATGACTGGGAATGAAATAAAACACAATAATATCACAGTGTGTAGCATAAGTAATATAAACCCAGAGACAAATATTGGGGTTCAAGCTGAAGATCAGAGAAGCAAAGCAGCAGGTCACTAGCTTTTACCTCTACCTCAGAGTGAAAGGGCAGTCCTGTCCTCAGTGTAGCTGGAAGCTAAATCTCTGATGCTGAATACTGCATGCCCTGCTCCTGTCTTATATTTCTCTCTAGAGCTGGGATTAAAGGTGTAGGATCCCAATTGTGTGAGCTGTTTGTCTTTTAGACTGATTCACTATAATGAAACCCTGGGTTATAGTGAGATATCCATTCCACCCACACCTGAGAGTCCTTTTAGTTTAACTCACAGAGATCTGTCTGCCTTTGTCTTCTGAGTCCTGGAATTAAAGGTGTGTGCCACTACTGCCACCTACTGCCTCTACTGCCCAGCTTCTTCTATAGCTAATCAGTGTTGCTGGTGGAATAAAAGGTATGTATCAGCATTGCCTGGCTTGATGGCTGTGACTGGCTTTGCATTCTGATCTCCAGTGGTTTTATTAAATCATAAACAATGTATCAGCACAACAGTGGGTCTCTGTCTTAAGGAGGCTTTGGTGGTTCATAAGAATATGAGCTACATTAACAAATGTACAATGCCTTAAGTTTTTAAAAAACAAAGTTTAGAGGCCGGGCAGTGGTGGTGCACAAACACCTCTAATCCCAGCACTTGAGAGGCAGATGCATGAAAATCTCTCAATTAGAGGCCAGCCTGGTTTACAGAGTGAGTTCCAGGACAGCCAGGGCTATAGAGAAACCCTGTCTCAAAACACAAACAAAACAAACAGCCCCACAAAAAACAAAACAGAACTTGGATTGGAGAGATAGCTCACTCTGTAAAGCTAGACACATAGCAGGCTCCAGTCCCAGTAAGAGACCTTATCTCAAAACAAACAAACAAACAAACAAAAACAAAACAAAAAAAAAACACCTAAGGGTTGACTTCTGGCATCAATACACACAGAGACAAAAAATGCAATTGCAACCACTGAAGGAATCCTTTATCTGTGCTATGCATATGAAATCAGAGGGAATTAGGAACGTCCATTGAGCTTTTTTTTCCTCCTGTGCTTAATCACACCGGCTTAGCAAATATAACATTGATCCTCAAACTACAGCTAGAGGGCCAAGGTCAAATCGGCATGTGTTTGTTTTTGGTGGTGGTGTTTTGGGTTTGTTGTTTTATAATTGTTTGTTTTAAGGTTTCAACGTCCTTTTTGTTTTGTTTTTTCGTTGTTGTTTTGTTTTGTTTTTGACAGTCCTGAATTGTTTATTGGGTATGAACTTTTACAAACATCGCCTACATTAGCGGTAACGGTGGAGCTGCAGAGTGTGGCGCCTTCTCCAGGTTGCACGATGGGAGCTGCCGATATGTGGTGGCACTTGTGGCCCTTTCCAAGGCCACGGCTCTTGCGGCCAGCAGATGTCAGCCCACGCATCTCTCTTTGCTTGTGGACTGGTTTGGTGATTCACTGGGTGTCAGGCTTCCTTCTGATAGCTTTATGGAATGGATCAATGAGGATAACCTCAAAAAACTTATATGTGGAATCTTCACCAACCCAGGAAGAATTGAGGACTCTCAAAGCCCCACAATGATGGCCAGCTCTCTCCTCAGCAACAGACTGAAGGCTTCGGGCAAACTTTAGCTGGTTAACATCATGATGGATAGGCTTGCCGTAAGTTGCACCCTTAGGAACCGGACGTTTGCGACCACCACGGCGGACACAAATCCTATATATGACATAACCTTGCTTGGCCTTGTATCCCAGCCTTCGCGCTTTATCGGGCCGGGTGGGACGGGGAGCCTTGTGCAGTGCAGAAATCTGGCAGTATTGCCAGCACTGGACCCTCAGCAGAAAGCGCATCACGTCGGACTGCTTCTTCCTCCATAGCTCCTGGATATACTTGTATGCACCCATCTTGACTCACCTGATGGCTGCTGCCAGAGGAAAGGAAGCCCCCCCCCCCTTTTTTAAAGACAGGATCTTCTTTGTAGTCTTGGGTGGCCTGGAACTTATTATGTAGACCTGCCTCAGCCTCCTGACTGTTGGGATTAAAGGTATGTGCCACATACCCAGCAATTTATTTTTTTCAATATGCTATATTTTAGTGAACACATGATTATTTTACTTGGCATCACCTATGAACTGCTTTAAAGCTATGCATTGGTTAGCATGCTGACAGCTGACTACTGCTCATTCCCTTCCTTTAAGTGACTCGATTCCAATTTGTGTTGCTAGTTATGTCTGTACAGCAATACAGATAATGCTCCCAGGGCTAGAGAGACAGCTCAGCTGTTAAGGCAACAGCTGCTTTTCCAGAAGATCCAGGTTCAATTCTTAGCACCTACATATCAGCTCAGAAACATTTGTAACTCCAGTTCCACAGCTCTGATGCCCTCTTCTGGCTGCCACAGGCACCAGGCATGCATAAAAGCACATATTCAAACACATAAAAAAGAAAATGTTGCCAGAAGTGGTTGCACACACCTTTAATCCCAACATTTGGTAAGCAGAGGTTCAAGGTCAGCCTGTCAGTCTGATCTACTTAGTGAGTGCCTAGACAGCCAGGACTATGTAGAGAGACTGTCTCCAAAAATAAAGGGAGGGAGGGAATATTCCACACATAATAAACTTTTAAAAAAAGAGCCAGAAGCCAGGCATTGGTAGCACGCACTAGAGAGGCAGAGGCAGGTGGACCTCTGTGAGTTCAAGGCCAGCCTGGTCTACAGAGAGAGTTACAGGACAGGTAGGCTCCAAAACTACACAGAGAACCTGTTTCAAAAAGCAATAACAACAGCAAAGCTCTGTGTGTGTGTGGTGTGTGCATGTATGTGCACAAGAGCGCATTGTTTTTGAGACAGGTTTTCTCTGTACATCTGGCTAGCCTGGAACTCACACTGTAGATCAGGCTGGGCTCAAACTCAAGAAATCTGCCCGCCTCTGCCTCCCAAGTGCTGGGATTAAAGGCGTGTACCACCAACACCAACAAATAAATGTGCATTTCTGTAATCAGATGTTTTTACTATGCTAAAAATTTTACATTTTTATATGCCAATCTTTAATGTGAATATACATGTGCTGCATTAAGTGTGAAGGCAGAATTTAAAATATATCTGAATCAAAAAGTAGTAAGTGAAAGCTAGGTCTAGTGGTATACACGTGTAATCCCATCACGTGAAAGGATACAAGTTCTAGTCCAGCCTGGTCTCTCCATAGCAAGTTTCAGGCAAGCCAGGGCCATAGCCCTAAGGGTTCAGAGAGGTGAGGCCGCTAACAGAGGGAGTCAGTGAACAGTCTTTGGTTCCTCTAAAGGCCAAGTTTGGAGAACGGGAACCAGGACCATTTCTGAACAGTAACCTGAAACTGTTGCCTGGACAACCTCTCATCTTGGAGTGTGGCAGGAAAAGCGCCACGTTGCTGGTTATAGCATCGGCAGTGATTGGCTGGTTTTTCTAGCGCCCATCTCCCTGGCAACTGACTGGCTGAGGACAAGGGAGGGCAGGGCCTCCTGTGTGGAAAAAGTGTGGTCTAACTCCTTATCTATTGCGGGCCAAGATCTCCGGGAGCTAATGTATCCCGCCGCCTCCACTTCCGTATGGCTAAGATGACTCCTCCACCAGGACCCTGAGCCATGATACCTGAACCTCAGAAGTAAACGCGTTTGCTGTCCTGGCGGGCACTCTACTCTCAATAGCACACTAGTATACCAGGTGTTCAGCTGTGGCCATGAGCCCTCCGACATCATCCTTTCATGACACGCCACCACCCACCAAATCTTCAGTTGCCTTCAAGGCCCACAAGTCTAACACTTCATTTTACTTGTTCTTTGTCGAACATTTTTCAAGGCGCCCCTCTCTTTTGAACATACTCGTGTCATCTGTCCAGTGGGTCCCTACACACCTCAATACACCAGGCATATAGCCCGAGGAACTGAAATTACAGTCAACAATACCCATCGTGCAAGTGAGTCAGTACACTAAGGTTCCGTGAATTTTAATAAGTCTTTTCGAGCAGTCCCTTCTTCATTAAAGTGTTCTCAGAGAAAGGCCACTTAACAGGTGAAAGCCCCCTCAGCCCCTCACACTGAGCCACACAGAGAAATTTCATTGCTGGCTGAGTGACATTTTGTCGAACAGACAAGATGGAGGTAGCAATCTGTCTTTCTGGCCTCTTTGATAAATGACTATCTAGCCAGGTGCAGTAGAACACATCTGTAATTACAGCATTTGTGAGGCAGAGTCAGTATGACCAATGGTTAGTGCCATCCTTAATGTTCCAGGACAACTTCAGGTATCTGAGATCCTGTCTAAATAAAAATAAATGTTCTTTTTGTTTGTTTGTTTTTGTTGTTGTTGTGTTTTTTGTTGTTGTTGTTGTTTTGTTTTTGTTTTTTGTTTTTTGAGACAGGGTTTCTCTGTTAGCTCTGGCTGTCCTGGAACTCATTCTGTAGAGCAGGCTGAACTTGAACTCAGAGATCATCCTGCCCTCCGCCTCCTGAGCAAGTTCCAAGATAGCCAGGGCTACACAGTAAAACCCTGTCTAAACAAAACACAATCACCACAACCCTGACAGACCTGATCTGACACCAATTCGCAGTGTGACTTGTGATTCAGGGGCCAGAGAGATGACTCAGTGGTGGACACATATACACACAGGCAAAACACCAATGCACACTAAATAAGTAACAAGAACAAAACTGAGGCAATAAAAGCGAGTCAGGGCTTGCGGAGTAGAGGTGATGTGGGCATTGCATACAATGTATCCCATCGGCTGGCTCTGCTCCTGTGCCTCCCCGGCTATTTGTTACTATTCTCTGTATTCTATCCAAGCTACAGAACTGTATCCCTTAGAAGCTGGCGCCACCCAGAGCTGCAGACAGTGTGTGATTCGCTGAGACCTCTCTGGTATCAGAGCTGAATGTTCTCTTAGCAGCTGAGCCACAGTGCAGGATCATAGGCTGGACCCTGGGCTTTAAAAGGAACAAACAGGAATGGATGCTATAGAGGTTAAAAATCAGAACTTTTGTTCAAAACCAATGGGAAGGTATATTATAAATGGCATATAGCAAGGAGGTGAGCAACAGAGCCAGCAGCAGCTGCAGAATGCATGAGAGAGGAGAATGGTCCCTGGTGAGGAATTCTGGGTTTCCCTGGCAGTCCCCAGTGTAAGCAAATGGAGAGGAGATACCCACACAACAGTGAAGAGCCTGAGGCAGGCAAGATGATTCAGTAGACAAGAACTGAGTTGCCCTGCTCCTGGTTCTCAACATAAAAGTTAAAGGAAAAGAAGCTAGGACTCAGCAAGTGCCAAGTGCCCTTGGGACATGGTATCAGCTAAAGGGACCCCTTCCCAATCTTCATTTTCAGTAGTGACTGGCTGCCTTCCAGCTGGGAAATCTGAACTCAGAGCCTTTGTTTATAGACTTATGGTCACAAGTTGGGCTGGGTGGTTTACATCTAGAAGGGAGAGGCAAGGAGCAGCTGTTACAAATCTTGTTCCAGGCTACCCTAGGCTACATGAAACCGGGTCTCAAGAAACAAAACCAGGGTGAGATGGTTCAGCAGGTAAACATGCCTGCTGACAACCTGAGCTCCATACCTGGACCACATGGTAGAGAACCAACTCTAGAAGGTGTCCACTGACTTCCTTTCACAAGTGCTTTGTGGCATGTGTGCCCCCCACACATACACGCATATAGAAATCAACAACTACAAAAATTATTTTTTTTTAAAAATGCCTTAATGTTCTGGAATAGGCCTCTGACAAAAGGGACCCTGACCCAAAACAAGGCTAGAAAAGAGGCTTCCCAGGCCCAAAGTGGTGACTCAGGGAAACCTGAACGAGGACACCTGGTAGAACCAAGAGCTGCCGGATGCTCAGAGAGCGGCTGAAGCACCAGGCAGACAAATCCAAGGCTTTTAATCTGCAGCTAGAGTGCTTGCCCTCCTCCTCCCACATCGCCATGTCCCACTTGGCGCCAGCATTGGCACCTTACAGCTCCCTGCCCTCACCCCAGTCCATCACACTAGCTAGGACCCAGAGTCTTCCCACGGGAGACTGTCCCAGCTACCCTGGATGGTCTCTCTCTGGCTTCTAAGTGGGAGCAGGTGGGGGTGCAGTGAGAGCCCCCGCCGCCCCCAGCATGAGCATGGCTAGGGCCTTGGGCCCGGTGGTGTGAATCTTCTCATGCCGGTGCAGGTTGGAGCGGCGGCTGAAGCTCTTGCCGCACAGGGGACAGGAATAGGGCCGCACACCGCGGTGTGTGCGCTGGTGGGCAGTGAGGTGTGAGCTGTGGCTGAAGCTCTTGCCGCAGTCAAGGCAATGGTAGGGCTTCTCGCCCGTATGTGTGCGATTGTGTGCGATGAGGTTGGAGCGCTGGCTGAAGCACTTGCCGCACTGGGGGCACGGGTAGGGCTTGACGCCGGTGTGGGTACGCTGGTGCGTGACCAGGGCGGAGCTCTGCGTGAAGCACTTGCTGCAGATAGGGCACTTGTGGGGCTTGGCGCCGGTGTGGGTGCCCTGGTGTGTGACTAGGTCCGAGCGGCGGGTGAAACGCTTGGCACAGCGGTCGCACACGTAGGGCTTCTCACCGGTGTGGATACGCTGGTGCTGGATCAGCGTGGAGTGGTGGCTAAAGCTTTTCCAACACGAGGGGCAGGTGTAGGGCTTCTCGCCCGTGTGGATGATCTGGTGCTGAATGAGGTGTGAGCTGCGGCCGAAGCGCTTGCCGCAGTCGGTGCAGGTATAGGGCCTCTCGCCTGTGTGTGTGCGCAGGTGTGCCACCAGGTGCGAGTGCCAGCTGAAGCCCTTGCCACACTGTTCGCATGTGTACTTCTTGCCCGTTTCACCGTCGGGGACCAGCCTCTCCTCGCCACTTTCCAGTGAACCCTTCTCGCTGGGTTTCTCTAGGCCGCTGTTCTCTGGGGTCTTGGGAGGACCTGTGTCGGGTGGGGATGGCTTTGGCTGCCTGGCTTCCCCAACGTCTCCGGCCACCTTTGCACCCAGGCTGCTAGCCACTTGCTGACCACACTGTGGCTCTTCCCTCAGAGCCCACCTGGCCTTGGTCCTTAAGGGTTTCGTATCCCCTGGGGTTGCCACGGCTAGGGTTGGTACCATCTTCCCCATTTCCACAACTCCTGCAAAAAGACAGGGTTGCCAGCTGGAGGCAAACTTCTGGAGAGCCCGCGGGATGGAAAGGCAGAGCTAAAGACCCAGGAGCTAGATTCTGGGAAACAGAAAAAGGCAAGGGGAAAGCCAGGGGACAAGAGCCACCCTCCAGCAGTAGAGGGGTCTGGAAATCCCTCATGCACAACCACAAGGGGGAGCCCCAAACCAAGGCATCTGCTGAGGCCCTCACCTGAACCAAGGCCTCTCCTCTCAGCTCCTGCTGGTCTGCTGGAATTTGCCATCTCACCCTTCCCCTGAACTTGGGGGACCCATAAAGGTCTGATGAACGGAAATCCTGTCCAGAAAGAGAAGCTGTGCTTCTGCCCAGTGGTAGAATCACCCCCCTCAACCACACTCCTTCCATCATCCCCTATTGCCAGCCCCACCTGACTCAATGAGGAAAAAGGGGAGGGGATCCTAGAAACCTAAGGCAAAACAAAAGGCTCTCAAATTCTCTTTACAGCTAGGCATGGGTGCCAGCATCTGGGAGGCTGAGGGAGGATACAGAGCTCAAGGCCAACCTAGACTACACAGTGAGGCTCTGTCTCAATCAAAATTAGTAACTAAAAAATTTTAAAAAGTCCATGTTTGGTGGCATATTTGTGGGATTCCAACACTTAGGGGGTAGATGAAGGAAAATTAGGAGTTTAAGCTATATGAGTTCAAGGCTAGGCTGTGCTATATGAGACCTTGTCCCAAAACAAAATTTAAACAAATGGATAAGTAAATATATTTATTCTTTTAGAAAGGCTGGAGTATGGCTGGGTGGCAGGGTGCTTGCCTGTGTGGCTGGGTGGCAGGGTGCTTGCCTGTGTGGCTGGGTGGTAGGGTGCTTGCCTGTGTGGCTGGGTGGTAGGGTGCTTGCCTGTGTGGCTGGATGGCAGGGTGCTTGTCTGTGTGGCTGGGTGGCAGGGTGTTTGCCTGTGTGGCTGGGTGGTAGGGTGCTTGCCTGTGTGGCTGGGTGGCAGGGTGCTTGCCTGTGTGGCTGGGTGGCAGGGTGCTTGTCTGTGTGGCTGGGTGGCAGGGTGCTTGCCTGTGTGGCTGGGTGGCAGGGTGCTTGCCTGTGTGGCTGGGTGGCAGGGTGCTTACCTGTGTGGCTGGGTGGCAGGGTGCTTGTCTGTGTGGCTGGGTGGCAGGGTGCTTGTCTGTGTGGCTGGGTGGCAGGGTGTTTGCCTGTGTGGCTGGGTGGTAGGGTGCTTGCCTGGCATGTGTGAGGCACATCCCTAACACCACATAAAGTAAAGTAAAACATCTCCCTTTGCTGATAGTCCTCCTCTTTACTAGTAGCCACCAGTTATCCTCTCCCAGAGCTTGGTTGCCCCTACCTCCTGTTTCCTTAGGTAAACAACAGAACTGTCCAGGATGGAGTAGAATCTGCTCAGTTCAGCAGGTCCTTTTCCTCATCACAGCTGTCTAGCAGTGGGCCAGCAGTAAGGACCACTGAGGACCACCTACTCCTGCACTTGTGTTCAGGGGAGCCTGGGATAGTGCAGAAAGGCCAAACTCCAGAGGCTGGGACACTGAAAACCACAGGACCAATGTGCTGTGTTGGGAGTTGGGCTGTGTCTCCCATGCCTTAGTGGAGGACAGGAATTTGTTAGGTCTTTGGTTAGGGCCCATTTGAGTCCTAAGTTCCCTCTGATGACCACATTTTGCTTGGGTTTGTTGGCTTGGGCCCTGGGAAATGCTAACAATGGTAGTAAGCAACCTGAGATAATTACAGCAGTGAATGGGGTGGTTGGTGTGCCCAGAATGGGTCTCAGGGACACCATCCAAGCCATCAACAGAACTGCTAAGTCTGTGTGAGTATCTAAGTTCCATCCTTAGCAACCACATTAAAAGCTAGACACAGTGGCAAATGTTTGTAGTCCTAATAGTGGGTAGGTGGATACCTGGAGCTCAATGGCTATCAAGGCTAGACAATCTGGTGAGTTCCAGACCAATGAAAGACCCTGTCTCAAAAAAAAAATAGAAGTGATCCAGGCAGTGGCAGTGCACACCTTTAATCCCAACACTCAGGAGGCAGAGGCAGGTGGATCTCTGTGACTTTTATCCAGCCTGATCTACAGAGCAAGTTGCAGAACAGCCAAGGCTACACAGAAAAAAACCTGTCTTGGAAGCAACAACAACAACAAGTGAACATCACTGAAATAACAACACTCAAGGTTAACCTCTGGTGATCTCACACACACACACACACACACACACACACACACACACACACACACAGCTTAGGCACAGAGATTTCACCTTACTAGTAAATTGTAAATAGCTACATAATGAATGAATGGATGACAAAGAAGAGCTCATGTCAAGATCAGTCAAAAGCCTTCCCACCCCTGCAGGAGCATCTTGCCCCATAGGGTCCTTGAAAGCAGCAGCAGTTGCTTCTAGCTTAAGGTAGCTGATGGCACATTCAACCAGGGAGCCTCCAGATGAGTGAACACATCTGAAGCTGGGACACTGAGAAGGAACACAACACGTGTGATAAATTAATGCAGTGAAAGGAAAAGCAGAGTTCTAAACCAACACTGTGCAGTGCTACAGCTATTCACAGGCACGGCTGCTGCTTCTTTTTAAACATCCTTTGAGATAAGTTCACTACTTAGCCCTGGCAGGCCTTGAACTCTGATTGTAAGCATCAGTCCTCTAGCCTTTGCTTCTGCCTCCCATCTGCTGGGATTACAGGTGTGAGCCACCACATCCGACACTGGCTGTTCAAACTCCAGTCTGAGCTGATCGTATGAAATTTAAATTTAATCCCTCCTCTCTGGTTCCTAAAATTCAACAGGCACTCAACATGTGGTCACTGTCCTAGACAGATACAGACATCTCCATCTGTGAGGAAGGCTCTGCAGAGCAGTGCTATCCAGATAAAGGAGAGAGGACAGGGGTGGGTAGGGAGGTAATGACTGGCAGCTTTCCACATTCCTGAGACTACAGGAAGCTGCCACTGCAGATGAGCCCTTACCCAAAGCCAGCCCATTTTTTTCCTGTAGTACATCCCCGTGGAAATTTTGCTGTGTGTGGTCCAGCCTTCCCCACTCCTCCCGGGAGAGGTACAGAGCCACATCCTCAAAGGTCACTGGCATCTGAGACAACATGAAAACAACACTATTCAGGGTTTGCTGTGGACATGGGAAGAAAAAACTGACAACAGCAGGCCTTCCTACTACTGCCTCCAGTGACCCCATCACTGGATTAATCACTGATTAAACAGTGGAGCAGAAGAACCAACCAAGAATGGCCTCTGAAGGGTGTGAGATTCAAGAGCAAGGCAGCATTTTAGGGTACATGGCCATAGCTCAGACCCCCACAAGGTACCACCTCAGAGGACAGGACTGCTGTGAGCTCATGTCTGAGCAAGGGCTCTTAGGTGGCCCCAGAAGCATTTTAGCAGGGGGTTCTGACTCCACACAGGACAGGAAGCAGTGTTCTGGAGTCCCATCCTGAGCCAATTACAGACAGGTCTGAGTTCCGTGTGAAGACAGACAAGGAAGAGACCTGCCTCTCTCCTGGGACAGGCTGGGGGAACCCTCAGGAGACACTTACGTGGGACCAGGCCGTGAGGAGAGCTGCAGCCACCTGTCGTCCCCCTCGGGAAAGCACAGGAATCCAGGGTGAGGGAAGAGCTGAAGGAAGACAAGGTCTCAAGGCAGCACACCACATCCTGGGCCATGATGCTCCCCCAGCTACCTCAACCCTCACCGATTCAACCCAGGAAGCCAGTCACTCACTAGAAGGATGACAAGAGGAAGATGGAAATCTGGGCCCCTCCCTTGGTAAAACCCTAAACTCTCCCTGGAATGGCTCCCCCAGAAAGCACGCCCTTCTCCTACCTCCACCAGAAAGGAACAGGGCTTTCCCCTGACAGCCAAGTCTCGGAGACATCCAGCCCTGTGTTCCTGGAGTCCTGTCCTCCAGTGATGTTCCCTCAGGGTGTGGTTCTTCTGGCTCTGCCTTAACATGTGTTGACTTCTGAGAGGTTCCCAAGGGTACTGTCTCCTCCTGCCCAGAAAGCATGTCTCCATAGCATTGTTCATGACCAAGAACCTAGGAATCACACTCCTTATCAGCACTGGGCTGGATATACAGCAAAGACAGCCAGCAAGGGATGCACACTCAAACATAAGGCACATTTTAAAGCAGCAATAAAGTTAGCAATCTTGAAATTAAATCATTGGAAATTTAGAGTAGGCCCTACATCCAGTGATTTAGAACTTGATAAGAACAGAAGGTACAGTTAGGTCTGGTGGTGCCAACTCAGGAAGCTGAAGTAGGAAGATAACAAGTTCAAGAACTCCCATGGCTACTAGGAGAGTTCAAGGCCACATGAAAAACTTAGCAAATGTGTTTCAAAAATAAAAAGTCAAAAGTAGATTTGAGATGTAGCTCAGTAGGAGACTGTTTTCAGTCCTTAGTAACACACATACATGCACCACACCCACCATCACACACACACACACACACACACACACACACACACACACACACTCCACAAGGGCAGGCAGCAGTTACAAACAGAACTAGAACTCAGACTCAGAGGTAAGCCATAAGGAGGCATGGCCCAGGAAAAAGGGAGTAGGGAGTAAACTATTTCCCTATGTTCTGTGAGTACTATGCCCCTACTAGACAGAGCAAAAACACTTACACTATAAAGATCGATTGGAAGATATTTCCCATGAGGCCGCTCCTCCTCTCCAACCCCTGCCCAGTGACCTCATCTGGAAGCCCCACTCCTACAATGACTTTCACCTTTCCTTTTGTCCAGATTATCAGTTTCAAAAATCCCCTCTGCTGCATTTCAAGGCATCTTTCCCTCCCTAGGATCCCACCATACCTCATAGGTTTTTTCCTTGCTTTTGGAAACCAGGATGTTTTTACTGTCTGCAGACATCTTCTCAATCAAAGAGAGGACAACAGCAAATGATTCTCTCTCCCCTGCTCATCAAGCCCCCTCCAGGTTTTAGCCAGCAACCTGGAAAAGAGGAAAGCAATCAATATCTGGGGACACCTCCCAAGTGCTCTAGAATACAGACGACCAGAGTGCAAATGAAGTCTTTAGACCCTATGGAGTCCTGTGCTAAATGAGGTTTTCTGGTTTCTTTGAAAAGAATGGTATTGTCCCCTTTGTCATTGAAGCAAGAGCCTCAAATATCAATGAAGCCAGCTCAGGGAAAGTGAGGGCTAAATGGAAACCAGGGTTTCTCTTCATGAGGTGCAGAAAGTTCCGAGAAGAGCCTACAAAAGTGGCGCCAGTGCGGTGATGCCTGCCGTGTGACCCAGCTGAACACAGCTTGGCCTGGAATCCTCAATCAGCTGCCCACTCGCGGAAGTTGACGCAGAGCTGCAGGTCCCCGCTGGGTATGTCCACCTTGGTCACCGTCCGATGGGAGATGTCCTCCTCGTCTTTCCCATCCAGCGTTCAGCCCCCTTATTCTCTCCTGCCTTCTACCTTTGACCCTGTCCCCTTCTGCAAGCTGACTGCACAAGCTGATTTTCCGTTGCTCTCCCAACCAACCCCTTTTCACCAAGGTAGAGGCAAAGGAGGAACCTGAGGTGCCATGGAATCCCCCTACCGGGGATGAAGCAAGTCCTTGCAGCCAGAACGGAACCGGCCGGGAAGTCCGGTGAAGGCTAGGATTAGGGACAACAGGAAGTCCCTTCCAGATCCCATTCCCCACTCAACTGCAGTATTATAGGGTTCCCAGCTTCGAGGGTTCCGGTTGAGGGGGTCCCCAGCCTGGGCTGCACCTGCCTTGGCTTGGGAGAGTGGGTGAGATCTATAGTGCTGCTTCACAGTGATTACTCTACCCAGCAGTGTCTATAAACACTGAATCAGGAAAAACTGCAGATGCGCCGGGCGTTATGACGCACACTTTAATTCCAGAACTCGGGGGACAGAGGCAGGCGGATCTCCGAGTTCGAGGCCAGCCTGAATCACAGCATGAGTTCCAGGACAGCCAGGACTACACACAGAAACCCTGTCTCGAAAAACAAACAAAACAAAATAAAAAGCATAAGGTGCATTTTTAAGACAGCCTACGTGTTTGATAATTCAAAGTTTGCAGTCGCCCTTAAAGGGGCAGTGCCATTCTCTCCTGCACACCACACATCAGGAGGGCATAGACTGTCAATGGGGCCCCTGGATTCATTTCAGGCTCCTGGGTTAGGAGGTCTTCTGGGTCCTCCCAGACTGGCACAGAGTTCTGGATCCCCAAATGCATTTAAGAAATAGGATTCATCCCTATGCTCTATATGGCTGCAAGATGGGAGAGAAATTGGATTTTTCAAGGCCACTCAGGCTCAGTAATAGGGGGTATAGAGGTTGTCCCAGAGTGGTTTTGAGAGGCATAGGGGGAGTTGTGGGGAAAGATTATGATCAAATTACATTGTACAAAATCCACAAATAACTAATAAAATATTTTTGGTTTGTTGAGACAGGCACTCTCTATGTTACTCTGGCAATCTTAGAACTCACTATGTTGACCATGTTGGCCTCGAACTCAGAGATCTGAAAAAATTGTGTGTGTGTGTGTGTGTGTGTGTGTGTGTGTGTGTGTGTGTGTGTGTTTTAAGACAGGGTTGGGGAAACAATAGCTCAAAGGTTAAGAGCATTGGCTGCTCTTCCAGAGGACCCAGGTTTAATCCCCAGCACCTACATAGTGGTATTCCTAAGAGATCTGACACACTTCTCTGGACTCCAAGTGTCCTGCACACACATGGCATGTAGACAGGTATGCAGGCAAAACACCTATACACAAGCAATAATATAATAATAGCATTAAAAGGGGGGGGGCTACCCAGTTGTTCATCCTGGTACATTCTGGAAGACTCTGTCCCTTCAGACCTTAGGAACCAAGGCTCCAAAGGGGGAAGAAAGTGACTGTGCTTCTCATTCCATTGAGAAATGTTCTTTTTGGACATAGCATGGGAGTGTTAGGGAAAGTGGTGGTGGTGACCTAGACTGGAGTCCACAGGAACTCATCCTGTGCCTGCTGGCTTCGACTCATCCAAGTGTTCTAAGACAGGCCCCCTTCACCCCAAAAGGCAAACACCAGTAGCTGAACATATTGGCTTATTGCTATAATCCCCATAATCAGGAGGCAGAGGCAGGAGGATTATCAAGAATTTGGGGTCAGCCTGGGTGGGTTACATAGTTCCATATAAACTAGGGCTACATAGCTAGACATTGTCGTAAAAATGAAGAACAGGGTGCTTGAGAGAAGGCTCAGGGGTTAAGAGCACTAATTGCTCTTCCAGAGGTCCAGTTCAATTCCCAACAGCCACATGGTGGCTCACAACCATCTGAAATGAGATATGGTGCCCTCTTCTGGTCGGCAGGGATACATGCACTCAGGTCTCTGTATAAATAATAAAAATAAATCTTTAAAAAATGAAGAACAACAAAAAGGCCAACACTGGTCCCTGCCCAAGTACCCCAGCGTGTTATGTGGGCCCACTGAGCTTAATTTCTTTTAAAATTACACTGGGCTGTAATTCTGATTATTCAACAGACTGAGTTAGGAGGGTCACAAGTTCAAGGTCTGCTTGGGCAACTTAATGA
The DNA here is from genome assembly GCA_030556225.1 of Cricetiscus sungorus. Classification (NCBI taxonomy): domain Eukaryota; kingdom Metazoa; phylum Chordata; class Mammalia; order Rodentia; family Cricetidae; genus Cricetiscus; species Cricetiscus sungorus. The sequence goes on from JANBXA010000069.1 coordinate 10,307,395, forward strand.
AACCTATCTCAAAGTAAACTGTTTAAAAACCACACAGCTGTGGACTAGATGAATGGGAGAGCATCACCAAGCATGTGCAAGTTTTACACTCCAGCTATTTACAAAATGAATAAAAGTTAACTGCAGCATTAAGAATGGCCAGAGTTCTCTTAGGGTGTGTATATCACTAAAGATGGAAACTCTGGGTCTTCCCTATGGAGGCAGACACTGTACAAATGAGCCATGCACTGAGCTTTACATTCATTTATTTATTTATTTATTTATTTATTTATTTATTTATTTTTGTTTTGTTTGTTGGCACAAGGTTTCTCTGTGTATCCCTGGCTGTTCTGGAACTCCCTTTGTAGACCAGGTAGGCCTCAAACTCACAGGTCTCTGCCTCCTGAGTGCTAGGATTAAAGACATGCACAGCCACAACCCAGCTAAATTTAAATTTTTAAAAATCAGAACATTTGGATTGTTGAGATTCCTTTGCTGTGAAAGTCTGATGATTTGAGTTTGATTCCTATAAACTATATAAAAGAGGAAAAAGTGGAAAGAGAGAATAAACTCCTCTACACTGTACTGCCCACCTGCACTTACACACATTTTTTTCTTTTTTTAAGATTTATTTATTTATAAGTGTTCTGCCTGCAGGTCAGGAGAGGGCACCAGATTTTATTGCAGATGGTTGTGAGCCACCATGTGGCTGCTAAGAATTGAACCCTTAACCTCTGAGCTATCTCTCGTCTATCACACAATTTTTTAAAAATCAGAACATTTGGCAATACTGGACCAATATTCCCTCCACTCATGGCAAGCTTTGCAAGTGGCCACATCTGATTGGCCCCTATAGCATTGAATTCATGTTCTACTATAGACCAAAAGCTGCTGTGGAAATGGAGGCTTAGCTCATTGGTTAGGGACACTTGTTCTTACAGAGGACCAAGGCTGGATTCCAAACACCCACATGGTGCCTTACAACACTCTGTAACTCCAGTCCCAGAGGATCTGATGCCTGCTTCTGACCTCCTTGGGCAGCAGACACACCCATGCTACACATACATACATATATGCAGATAAAACACACACATAAAAAATACAAGAGGAAGAGAGCTCCGGAGTGAGAGTGGGGTGAGCATGTAAAAAACATGCTTTAGGAATTCCAGAATCTGGCTTGACTCTACTGTCAATATGAAAAATTAAATTTATTCTGGGTTTGTCTCCGGATAGTATTCCCAGGTGTTTGATGCCTCAAGGTGAAGAGAAATGTAATTAACACCAGTTTCAAACCAGACATAAATATAAATTCACACATGAGCTAAGAGGATCCTAGAATAGACAACACCCTGTAGCCAGTCCATGAAGAACGAAGAGTATGCAAAGCAAAGAACTTGCTCCTAGAGAAGGCAAGTTATTCATGAAGTCCCTGAAGGGGCCAAGTCCAAAACAGCAGTGTTTTATCCAGGTCCTAACTCCTGGATAAAAGTTCTCCACCAACAAAAGAGGCCATTGCAGGCATATTGAGGGACAAAGTATCCAGAGATGTGGATCCCACCCTGAGGTCACCAGAGTAGACCAAATTGAGTCTGAGCATACTTGGTTGAAGAATATGTATGGAGTACTTCATGCACAAGTATTATTAACCTTATTTTTTTTAAAGAATGAGAGGAATTATTTCTGGTTATCTTAAGGAACATGGCATGTCTGGGAGAGGTTACCACAATCACTCTGTAGGATGGTCATTCATGCAAGAGCTCAGAAAGGCCCCAGGAGAAAAATGCAGGAATAAAATAGATAGACATAAAGCACTTGTGGTGATAAATACCTGTAATTTTAGCACATAGGCATAAAGGCAGGAGAATCAAGAGTTCAAGGCTATCCTCAGCTACATAAAAAGTTCAAGGTTGGTTCACCTGAGCTAAATGTGATCCTGTCTCAAACATAACAAAATAAAAAAAACCAAGATGTAAGCCAGGCAGTAGTGGCCCATGCCTTTAATCCTGGCACTCAGGAGGCAGCCCAGTCTTATCTCTGTGAGTTTGAGGTCAGCCTGGTCTATAGAGTGAGTTCCAGGTCAGCCAAGGCTACATAGAGAAACTCTGTCTTAAAAACCCCAAAACAGGGGTTGGAGAGATGGCTCAGAGGTTAAAAGAACTATTCTTCCAGAGGTCCTGAGTTCAATTCTCAGTGACCACATGGTGACTCACAACCATCTGCAATGAGATCTGGTGCCCTCTTAGGCCTGAAGGCACACTTGCAGACAGAACACTATATACATGATAAATAAATAAATAAATCTAATGAAAAAGAAAAACCAAAAACAAACAAAACCAAACGCAAGATGAACAAGCTAGACATAGTGATACTTGAATGTTATCCTTCAAGAAACTGAGATGGGGACTATCTTGAGTTCAAGTAGCTACTCAACAAGGCTCTGCCTCATAGCCTGCCAGTAGTGGTGCACGACTTAATCCCAGCACTCGGGAGGCTGAGGCAGGCGAATCTCTGTGAATTTGAGACCAGTCTGGTTGACAGATCTAGTTTCAAGACAGCCAAAGCTGTTACACAGAGAAACCCTGTCTCAAAACACCAAAAACAAAACAAAACAAAACAAAAACAAAAACCATGTGTTATATAGTTAGTACCATAATCATTTGACTAGTAATTTAAAAATAGGGACTTGAAAGACCTTCAAGAACCAGAATTTATTTAGAGGTGGCTGTGGTGTGATCTCTCATATTGCCAAAGTTTGAATATTTTTTTTTTAAAGATAGCAAAAGAAATTTCTATCCATTAGAAGAGAGTTGAATGTCTCTGCCTCCCAAGTGCTGGGATTAAAAGTATGTTCAACCACACCCCATAGAAATCTAACTTTTGTTTGTTTTTTGAGACAGGCCTGCTCTGTGTAACTTTGGAGCCTGTCCTGGCACTCAAGCTGATGTCGAACTCAAAGAGATCCATACCTGTCTCTACCTCCTGAGTGCTGAGATGAAAGGCATGCACCGCCACCGCCAGTCAAAATCTGACTTTTAACTGATGGCAAAAATTCATATTTAAGATCCCATAGAAGTTCTGCTGCCTGCACAGCTCATGGGCCACTTGTTTAGGGCACTACTGACCTCAGAGCTTGTCACAAGTGCTAGCATAGATGAAGGCACTTAGCAAAGTTTCAGTTTTGAGAACCATTAGACAAATGCCAAAGCCAATACCTGGAGGTTGCTCTGAGCTTGAGTGAGAAGAAGACACTATGTTTAGTGAATAAATTCCAAGATACTCTCAAAGGTCTTAAGGAATAATGAAATCTAGAAAGAACAATCTTAAAGGAAGAAGAAAAAAATTAAGGGAACAGAGCTGAATTGGAGACTAGGACAATTCAGAAACATGACCTTGGGAAGGAAAGTGATGAGCATAGGGGAAAATAGCAGAACCTGAGAAGAAAAATAGTAGGCCAGACATGGTGGTGCTTACCTTTAATCCCAGCCCTCTGGAGTCAGAGGCAAGAGGATCTCTGTAAATTCGAGGTCAGCCTTGTCTACATAGTGCTCTTAGGGCACACAGAGCTCTATGCAGAGAGCCCATCTCAATAATAATAATAATAGAGTTTCAATTGTAACTCAATTGGTAGAATGCATGCACAAAGCCCTTGGTTGGATCTCCAGCAACAAATAAAGTGAGTATGGTGGTGTATGCTTATTATTCCAGAACTGGAAAAGTAGAGGCAGGAGGATCAGGAATGCAAAGTCATCCTGGTCTACATAACATGTTCAAGACCAGCATGAACCACAACAGTTATAAAAATAGTTGGACTTAATGAGGTATTGTTTCTTTAAATGACACGAATTTGGGAAGATAGGGGCATGTGGATCTAGGAGTAGTTAGGGGCAGGAAGGGCTGTGAATATGACCCAAATACATTGTAAACAATTCTCAAAGAATTAATGAAAATAGACTAAATTAATAAATTGGAGGCTCCAGAATAATTTATCAATTAAAAGCATTTACTGCTCTTTCAGAGAAGCAGAGTTCAGTTGCCAGAACACGCATGGTGGCTCAGTTGAGAACCCGAGGAATAGTTTAAAAAAAAAAAAAATGACAAACTGGCCGGTGGTAGCACATGCCTTTAATTCCAGCACTTGCGAGGCAGAGGCAGAGGCAGAGGCAGAGGCAGACGGATCTCTGGGAGTTCGAGGCCAGCCTGGTCTACAGAGTGAGTTCCAGGACAGGGCTACACAGTGAAACTCTGCCTCGAAGAAGGGAGGAAGGAAGAAAGGAAGAAGGAAGGAAAGAAAAGACAGCCAGGCGATGGTGGCGCTCGACTCCAGAACTAGGGAGGAGGTAAAAGCAGGAGGATTTCCGTGAGTTCGCGGCCAGCCTTATCTACAGAGCGAGATCAAAGACAGCCAGGGCTACAGAGAGAAACCCTGTCTCGGAAAAAAAAAAAAAAGAAGAAAAATTACTAAAATCTTCAAAGACCACCAAACACCTCCAGAAATGCGGAGAGGACCCCGCGATGCATTAATTGCACAGAAACACATGTTTAGAGGATCCGAGCACCAGAGCACTCGTGTCCAGCAAAAAGCTTTGCATTCTCCAGAACACCTACACCGGAAATCCTAGATGCAAGCCAGGACGTTACTCCACCCCGCCCACGACCCACAGAACGCACCCGGCCCGGCTGTAACCCGGAGGCCCCGCCCCTCCTCCTTCCTGCGCGTTCTGGCGTGCGTTCTCCCTGGTCAGTCCTGGCTAGCCCGCAGGCTCACTCCGGTGTCCCCATATTTCCAGTCCGGCTGCCCACTTCAACTTCCGGTTTTCTCATCTCGCGTTGACCTACCTATCCACTCCTCGTGATGAGGATGGCATTGAGAGCTTGCAGCAGTCCTACATTCGGCTTTCATCCGGAGGAAACCGAGACTGCGAGTCGGCGAGCCACCGGTGGAGGGCGCTGGAGCCGTTTCGATGCCTGGGACCTCATAGTCTAAAGAAAAGCCTTTGGGAACAGAATTCAGATCGAAAAATCAAACAGGGGCTGCGCGCCAGAAACTACGTCTGTCCCCACGCACATTTATTCATTTACATTAAGAACTATTTTTAGAAAGGAAAGTATGGCAGTGTAGTTCAGCAGTGGAGATTTTACCTAGTGTGTACATTGGAATTAAACCCAGGAACTCAAATGAAAAATGGGACCATGGGAGATAGCTCCATCAGTGAAATGTTTAAGTTGGATCCCCAGGACCTATGGTAAAACTTTCCTTAGTTTTGTGTACCTGTAATCCAAGCAGTAAGGAGGCATATATAGGCGAATCCCTGGGCCTTGCTGGTTTCTCATTCTGGCTCCTCTATCAGTGAGAAATCCAGTTTGAAAAAGTAAGATGGAGAGTGATTGAGGAAAATGTTTACACACTGGCACAAAAATTTTTTAATTTTCTTTTTTTTTAATGGAAAGGTTAGTGTGGTGACAAGTGGTTACCAGTAATCCCAGGCTCTCTGGGACTGAGGTAGGAGAATCCCAAGTTTGATAGCAAGACCAAACACAAATATGGAGAAAACTGCTCGGACAAGGTTTAAGCCAATAGAAAGTCTTTATTGTAGGAGGCAATTGTAGCCAGCCAGTGACAACACTAGATGTTCTGGATCCCGATGTACCCTGGCTTTTCTCAGAGTGAGCTTTCAAACACAAAACCACATCCTGAGTTAACATACCTCAGTTAACAAGAATAGTTAGCCAGAAGAAAGGCCACAGAGGCCAAAAGGCAAGGTTAGTTCATTTAGAGACTTTCCCATAACTATGGACTGTAAAGGATTAGGTCTTTGTCTTAGTTTTGAGTTTTATGGTTTGAAAATACTTTGATCGTGGTGTCAGTTGTGCTAAGGTCTGTTACAAAACCATATGCATACAGCCTGTCTGCTCACTCTGAGTGTGTGTGACACACATCTTAGAGATCATTAATCATTTTAAAAAGGAGAAAAGAAAAAGAAAAATGGGCTGGGTGTTGCTGGCACACACCTTTAATCCCAGCACTCGGAAGGCAGAGACAGGCAGATCTCTGTGAATATGAGGCCAGCCTGGTCTACAAAGCGAGTGCCAGGACAGCCAAGGTAACAAAGAAACCCTGTCTTGAAAAACCAAGAGAGAGAGAGAAGAGAAGAGATAAATTCGAAGCCAGCCTAGGCTACCTAAGACCCATCTTAATTTAAAAAAAAAAAAGGGGGGGGTAGAGGAGGGAAGGAGAAAGATAGGAAGGAAAACTAAAATATAAAGTATTAAGGACTAGAGAGATGGCTCAGTGTTAAGACATGATTCACTTCTCAGTACCCACATCCCAGTTCTGAACCTGTAACTCCAGTTTAGGGGATGCAAAGCCCTCTGTTCTTTGCAGGCATCTGTACACACATGATACACATAAACTCATGCAGACACACAGACATTAAAATAATGAATTAAAATAATGAATTAAATCCCAGCACTCAAGAGGCAGAGGCAGGAAGATCTCTGAGTTCGAGGCTAGCCTGGTCTACAAAGTGAGTTCCAGGACAGTCAGGGCTACACAGAGATACCCTGTCTCAAACCCCACACATTGTAATAATAAACTAAAATAATGAATTAAATGTTTAAAAATAACACATGATTGCAACAGATTGTGCAGTATGGATATGCTACAGTTCCCTTACCAGGCCACTCCTCACCACTCAGCTTTGATTCCTTTGGCTTACACAAACTACAATGCAGTTATTATCTTGGAGCCTTCCATTCCTTGTGGTAAATAAGAAAGACTCAGCTGAACCTGGGCTAGTGCCCCAGTCCTCGGCTCCTGCCCAAGCCTAACTCCTAGATCATCAAGCTTCGGCATTGGTAGCCACAGCCTTAGCCAGGGCTGTTTGGAACAGTTTGTACCAGACTTTTTGCTACCACTCAACCAAGTGGCCTTTCCTTGTCCTGGTCCAGCCTCAAGAGGACAGGTGGAAACTTTTAGAGAGAAACATCAAACCCTTCTGTTTCTGATTGTTGACAACAGGGTAAGCTATGAAATTTAGAACTGGAAATCTCAAAACCCTACTTGCAGCATCCAGGACACTGCGGACCTGATAGCTCAAGATAGCCTACAGAGCAGGCACAAGAGGACATCAATGGAACTAAGCTCAAAGTCCCTCAGGCTTAAGGGTTGCCTTTTAGATTTGAGAAGTCAGTGCATTTTTAAGAAACCAGGACACTGTCACCATCCTGAAATACTTTTTGCTGCTGTCACCTCCTGCTATGTGATACCTTGAGTGTCCCCCAGTGTTGGCTTGACTTTTAGCAAGCCCTCAGGATTAAGCATCCTGACCAGCTCAGCACCAGAAGGCAGGGTGCCAAGGCACACACTGTGAGGTCCCTTTCACCTGTGCCCTCACTCTTTCACTTGCTGAGTCTGTATTCCAGCCTATGACTCCTTTTTCTACATGTCAGGACATCTGTTTTTCAAATGCAATGTGTGTGTGTGTGTGTGTGTGTGTGTGTGTGTGTGTGTGTGTGTTCTTTCCTTGAAATGTGAAAACATGGACTTTTTATTTCTATACTGCTCTTTTGTTTTGTTTGCTTGTAGGACTCTAGACCTTGCTTTGTACCTCAGAGTGACCCTAAATTCACTACAAGGTCAAGGTTGGCCTTAGCTTTCTAAGAGCTGGAGAGAAGAATTACAGGGACATATTTCTCTCTGGAGCATTAAGCTGGTGTTAAGCACTGTTAAAATCACTGTGTGATTTAAAAGTCCTTGTCTTTCGCCTTCGAGGCAGAGTCGCTGTTGGCTCGCAAAATTATGCGCCTGAACAGGGACTTGAACCCTGGACCCTCAGATTAAAAGTCTGATGCTCTACCGACTGAGCTATCCAGGCCACTGGTATAGGTGTTCAATCCTAGCCCTCAGGAGGCAAAACCAGACAGATCTCCATGCATCAAAGCCAACATGATCTACATACATAGTGAATTCCAGGGCAGCCAGAATTACATGATGAGACCCTGCCTCTAAATAAATAAATAAATAAATAAATAAATATTATGAGTGAAAATGATAAGTTCTTTAAGTTCTTATCATTTATTAAGCTCCTGCTAAGCCCTCCTGTAATGTTGATCTTTCTACAATTAAGCAAAGACATTGGGGTGAGATGATTTTACTCCATAAATGACAGCTGTTGAAGTCCCCAGGCTTGCTGCTGTGGGTCAAATAGCCATCCAGACTATCTTGATGATGGCACCAGAGGACTAGAACATTCCATAGACAATTCATGAGAAAATTACCTAACAATTGAAGTTGATTTCCTGGGCCCTGAAGGCACAGGCTAAGCTAAGGCTGTTTCAAAGTTTGCACAAGTTTTCCCATTACAACCCTGGGTATTTGGGACAATCATAGCGAATTGTTTTCTACCAATCACAGCCACTAAGTGTTGTGTTTTGAAACAAACTCAGTTTGGATCCTAGCACAAATTGTAGTCATTTAGATATGTGATTTGGGCCAATTATAGCCTAATTATAGCCTATCCTCTTAGCACCAGTCACAGCCACATTTTTCTAGGTCACAAAAGGAAGGGCTTCCCATCTAGTCTAGGTGGAAATGGTTGGAAGGTCATCTCACACCTGTAACCTCAGCACTGACAAGACTGTAAGTTCGAGTCTAGTTTGAACTACATAATCATAATAACAGTGAGTTTCACAGGAGACTGAATTATAGAAAACTAACTCAATAAGTAAACAAATAAAAATTAGTCAATGGTAGTTGTTAGTATTTAGGCATTTGTATAGGCCTGCCTTTGGAGTTCTGATAGGACGTGCCTATTTAATAATATTTCCTTTTAAAAGGGCCCTGCACACCTCCCATCCTTTTCTCTCTTTCTTTCCCTGTCTGTTCCTCTCCTTTCTCATTTTCTCCCTTTTCCATTATTATGTTAATAATAATAATTATAATAAAACCCTCCACTTGAACTCTGTTGCATGGCATCTACCTCTCTGAAGCTTTTTTTTTTTTTTTTTTAAATTACAATAGTAGTGTTACAAAGTAAATCTACCAGAGACCACCACATAGACACTCTTGTTTTTGTTTTTGTTGTTCAAGACAGGGTTTCACTGTGTAGCCCTGGATGTTCTGGAACTCACTCACTCGTAGACCAGGCAAATTCACAGAGATCAACCTGGCTCTGTCTTCTGAGTACTGGGATTAAAGGCCTGCACCACCACTGCCAGGCAACTACAAACCCTTCAAGCCAAAAAGGAAGTTTTTATTGTTGGCCAGCAGCTGTAAATGTAATTCTTACTTGATAATTGTTCTTTTTTTTTTTTTTTTTTAAATTGCACATCACCCCTTTATTGTACTGATCTGGAAAGATTTAGTAGTTATGCCCAAAACGAATTCTGAACCCACGGGTAGGGCCAAGCAGCTGGAACATGGACATGATCAAGGGGCACCTCACCTCTACAGGACACAGCAGAGGTAACCAAACCCACAGCAAGCTCTCCTGCCCAGTGAGGACTCGGAGTTTATCCATCTGACATGAGGAATGGCTTATTTTCTGGTGACCACATGGAAATATTTTAATCACCACTAGAAACAGCAGAAGGGCTTTTTTCTGCTGATAAATATACACATATCCGTTTTTTGTAAAAGTAAATGTAACACAGACTTGAGGATTGATCGCTTTTCCGGGGCCAGCAGCTTCTTTAGGCTCAGAGAGGAAGGTAGAAGGTTTTAAATCACCATGCGAGTTACTTTCACCTTCCTCTGGAAGTGACTACAGCCCCCAGTTACCTAACTGCAGGGGAGTGCAGGACAGGCTCCAGGGACGAAGAAACCTGGCTGCAGCTTCTCATTGGTCATTCCACTGTCTGGTTCCTTCCTGACCTCTTCCAAAAGCAGACCCTTAGTGAGCAGAGGACTGAGAAAAACTAATTACTACTCTCAACTCTCCTGGTAAGAGGAGCCGTCCCTGGATGTGAACTAAGAACCTGTACCCCAGAGGTGTTTTCCTGACTAGGTTCAATGAAGGGAGTGGGTGCAAGGGATAAAATACTAAATGAAAATGGGAGCCATGAGTCCCCATCTGCAGCTACAACTTAAATTTAAGATCCTAAAGATGTAGTCAGTGTGGCAGCTGTTGGGGAATGATGCATAAACAGGCAGGGAGGAGGGTATTAGGGTAGGAGTCTGACTGCTGGCCTCACTTGTTGACCTTGCCCTGAGCAGACATAGCTTCCATAGCTTTCCGAACGGTCTTTTCATCTCCCAGGAACTGCATGGGTTTAACAGGCTTCAAGTTCTTGTCCAATACATAAACAATAGGAATGCCAGTTGGCAGGTTCAGCTCCACAATGGCCTCTTCTGAGAGCCCCTCCAGATGCTTGATGATGCCCCGAAGGCTGTTGCCATGGGCTTCAATCAGGACTTTTTTTTTCCTCCTTGATCTGGGGAACAATTTCTTCATTCCAGAAGGGTAGTGCTCTGGCAATAGTGTCCTTGGGGCTCTGACAGGAGGGTAGCCGATCCTCAGTAAGGTCTGCTTACCTGCGATCCTTACTGCTGTTGCTGTAGAAGTGACAATCAGGCTTCATTGGAGGCGGTGGGACATCGTAAGATCTTTACCTGCGCCTCACCATGCTTAGCAGCAGTTTCTGCTTTTTTGAGACCAGTCAGACCCCCGTAGTGTCTCTCATTGTGGCGCCAGGTCCTGACCACTGGCAGCCACATCTGCTCAATGGCATCCAGGACTGTCCAGAGGGTTCGGATTGCTCTTCTGCACGCAGGTGAAGCAGATGTTAAATTCATAGCCAGCATCTCACAAAGCCTGTCCGCCGCGCTTCGCCTCCTCGTGGCCCGCCAGGCTCAGGTCGGCGTCATACCAGCTGCTAAAGCGGTTTTCTAGGTTCCAGGCGCGCCCACCGTGCCAGATCAGCACTAGCTTGTAGGCGGCCAAGGCGTCAGGCAGGAGGATGTGGCAGAGACTGAGGATCGCTGAGATTCCGCCTTGATAATTGTTCTTACTGTATATTGTTTTACTACGTTACAGTTAAACCCTTTCCTTTTTATTTAGACAAAAGAGAGGACATGTTGCAGGAGACAAGTTTCTATCATTACTCCGAGACCTCTAATGGAATTAAACCTTGATTCATTGGGTGAAGTCCATGCTCAGCTGGCTGGAATGACCATAGAGTTTTCTGGAGGACTCAGGGGAAGATAGAGAAACTCAGAGAGGAATAATGAGGAGCTTGGAAAGATTTTTCAGGTTTTCAATCTGAGAAGGTGGAGAAGGGAGCAGCTGATCTTTTTCTTTATTGCTCTGTGGATCTATCAGGTTAATACCCTAATATCTGATCCCAGAGTTTTATTTCTAAACAAAACAATAAAAGAATTCTCTGTAACATCCCTTTGTCGTTTCCGCACAAAAACCACATTCCAGTTGTCACACTTCAGTCAGCAAGGAGCCAAAAATGATAGGCTCGTACATTTAGGGACCTTACTGGAACTATGGACTAGGTTTTATTACAATGTTGGTAGGTGTTGGAGCTACACTACCTGCTGGGTTTTAAGGTCAGAATGGTTCTAACCTGTGCTCAGTTGTGCTAGGGCTTGGGGGACTGTTACAATAGGTATTTTCCTTAGGAAAATGGCTTGATTCTAGAATAGGCCAGAAATACATTACATGGAGATCTAATTATATCAGAAAGTAAAGAAATGCTAAGTCAACAAAATGATGAGGCATGGGGGCTGGAGAGATGCCTCAGTGGTTAATGTACACGCCTACCCTGACCAGCAAGGAAGACGCGACAGGCACCCTACAATTTATCTATTTTTTTCTAAAAGTTGTCCAGGTCATCAAAAATAATGAGTGGGTACTTGAGAGATGGCTTAGACAATACAGTGCTTGCCATACATGTACGAAGACCTGAGTTCACACTTCTGGCACTGACATAAAAAGCTTCGTGCTGCACTGGGGAGGCAGACCTAGGTGAGTCCCTGGAGCTCACTGGCAACCAGCTTCAGGTTCAGTGAGAGACCCCCACCTCAAAATACAAGGTGGATGGATGGCTAGGCATGGTGGTGCATACCTTTGATTAAAGCACTCAGGAGACAGACACTGGCAAATCTCTGAGTTTGAGCTATCCTGGTCTACACAGCCAACAAAGTCTACATAGTAAGACTATATCTTAAAAAAAAAAAAAAAAAGTGGAGAGAGCCAATCATAGTCGTGCATGCCTTTAACCCAAGTACTTGGGAGGCACAGGAAGGGGAAAATCCCTCTTGAGTTCGAAGCCAGCCTGGTCTACATAGTTTCAGGACAGCAGAACTACTACTACATAAGTGAGGCCTGAGAGAGAGAGAGGGGGGGGGAAGAGAGGGAGAGAGAGGGAGAGAGAGGGAGAGAGAGGGAGAGAGAGGGAGAGAGAGAGAGAAAGATCAAGGAAGTCAACTGGCAGATTTCCAGGCTACACAGAAATGTGAACACCTGTGCAGACCGGAACACGTGCTCAAACGTGGACACGTGTTCAGAAACAGGAAACAACAACAACAACAACAACAAAATTCTAAGAAACTGTCAGAGGAAGAGAGTCCTTAGAAAACATTGTCCTCCATTTCTGAGTCCTCTGCGGGTCCACCAGCTTGCTAGGCTTTTCTGACCCAGCAGTCCTAAACTCCCTCTGGTCTACGGGGACCTTAGGATTCCTCCCTGCTCTCAGACCCTTTGCTGACTTCCCCCTTCCCCCAAGCCACTGCAACCAGCTGTGCAGGAAGAGCAGGGAGAAAAACCGCTCCAGTCCAGGGACCCTTCTAGAGCTTCCTGAGGCCTCCCCTTTCTTGAGGTGGGGTTTCTAGGGCAGCAACTGTGGGAGGAGTCTGTTAGCAAGAAGGTGAGGCTCTAGGCCATTAGAAAACTGGAAACATCTTGAGGGCGGTAGCTACGCCATGGGTCCCTCAGCCGTTCCCTGTGTCCTGCGTGCCAGGAGCTGGGTCTGGGGCTGAAGACGTAGAGCTCAGCACAGCATGGCCTACAGAGTGGCCCACAGAGATCCACTCCAGCAGTAAAAAATAAGCAGAATGCTGACGCGACGGGGAAACTTAAGAGGAGCCAGAACAATGCTGGGCCTAGCCACGACGGATTGAGACATCAGGACTGGGGGGCAACCAGCGCCGAGCCGGTGGGCACACCGTAGCACCACTGATAAGCCGAAGGAAGCGGCCTCCGCTCTGTTTGGCTGCACGTACTAGGAAAGCCCACCAAAGCAAAGGCGGGCTTGACTTTGAAGTGGGCGACAAAGCGGTTGGGGGATGTCACTTCTCCTGAGGGGCGGGGAGAGGCAGAGGGCGGGGTTAGTGGGACAAAAGCCACTATCAGGATTCTGGGGAAGGCGTTTGGACTGAGTAGTCTTTGCTTCCTTATCGCATCTTACATCCCCGCCCCCACCCCCACCCCCCCACCCCGCGTGTGTTGGGATTTTCACCTTTTTTTCATTACGTTTATTTTTATTTTGGGATGGGGGCACATGTGGCGGTCAGAGACAACTTACCGGAGTCACTAGATCAGTTTTTTGCTTGTTTGTTTCACTTTGAGGCAGGATCTCATTCATGTAGCCCGGTCTGACCTCGAATGCCATAAGTAGCTGAGGATGACCTGAACTCCTGATCTTCCCGCTCCCATTTCCCAAATGCACAAACATGCTCTTTATGATGTGTGAGGGATTGAACCCAGGACTTCCTGCGTGCCAGACAAGCACTCTGCCAACTGAGATGCGACCTCATCCCTTTGGTTTTGTTTTTTTTTTGAGATAGGTTCACGCTGCAGACCAAAGATAGACTGGAATTCATGGTACTCCTTCAACCTCAGCCACCCAAGTGACCAAGTGAAGGAATTACAGGCTCATGTCATCACACCTGGCTTCTGATTCCCCCCCCTTTTTTTTTTTTTTTTTTTTTTTGAGACAGGGTCTCACTACATAGCTCTGTCTGACCTGGAACTCGATATGTAGACCAGGCTGGTCTTGAACTCAGAGATCCACCTACCTTATTTCTGATCCCAGAGTGCTGGGTTTAAAAGTGTGCACCATCCTGCTTGGTCTGTTCCATTTTCTTACTATTGCTGTCTCCTGTTCCTTGGACTGCAACCCCCACCCTTCCACACACACCCAGGGCGAGGTCTCATTCCTCAGTTTAGCTCTGTCCTTTAGAGCCTGCTGTTCTACACACAGCACCATTTAGATAAATATTTGTCACATGAATGAAAAACAGGCAAAGAAGCCTACACACAGCAAGCAGCTCTTGTCCCCAAAAGGGCACAAGTCTGTCCCAGTTTAGATGGGGAAGCTCTGGTTTAAAGTAATTTGACTCTTACTTGGTTTAGCAAAGTTTCAATCTGGAGTAGTCACTTTTGTCTTGATTTTTCTGGCTCCGCCCTCTTCCTCACCCCACCCAACTGGGAGGTGAAGGGTTAATTCTAGGAAGCCCCTTTATCCCCTTACCTGAAAGGGATGGGGCAGGGAACTTCCTGTCCCATTTTCTCCGAGACTTTCCCCAGGGTTGCCTGCGCTGGCTTGGGTCCTGGATTCCACCAAGGACCTCCAAACATCTCAGCCTCAGGAGTAGGTGTACCTGGACTGGTGAGTTGGAGGGCTGGGATATAGGTTATATGTGTGGAGAGTGAAAGAGGTTTCCAGGCCCTACTGGTGGGTTGGTGGCTAGAACAAAGTCTTAGGAGAATGAGGGGGTAACTCTGTGCTGGAGATGCCAGTGCCAGACAGCACGATGCATTTATGGACTTGGGGACATGAGGGAGAGTCCTAGCGGTAGCATCTGCCATGTGTTCCCAGGTGGACTGATCAGCACCAAGAGGGGTCCTCATCTAAAGAAACTGGATCAATAAAGTTGAGTAAGTTAGACCTCTAGAACTCTAACCAGGGAGAGGGGTTATCTCTTGCAGACTATCACTCTGGCTTCAGATTTCTCCTGTTTGAGTGGGTTTTGTGGCAGCACCAACATACAAATAAGACCCATCAGATTTTGAGTAGTGACTGAGAGCTTTCTCGCCCCACACCCAGCCAACCCCCTACAGAGGTGCATATTAATAGGGCTTTTGTCCTGGAGAGCTGGGGGGGGGGGAGGGACAGATTTTTCTAAGGCCAACTTGCCTGAATTCCATCTCTAGGAAATCCATTAGTGAGGCCTCACCTAGAAATTCCTGCTGCTTTGTGTAGCTAGCTGGGCTGTGACCTGAATTTGGAATTCTCTTAACCATGCTGTGTTACTCCAAGCTAATAGTGGCAAAATCTCATAATGCAGGATGGAACTAATGGGTCCAGGGCCCCATTTCCGTGGTAGTGAGCCTCATAGATGCACCAGGTGTGGCTGTGAATAAACCGTTCTTGGACGTCTTAACTTGTTAGAGTGAAAGCTTGATATTTAGCAAGTGGATTGGAGCTGGAAGAAGTAAGCATCAGGACGCTGCCCGGGGCTGATGAATGCTCAGTGTGCACTAGTGTCTAGTGCAGGGCAGCCGGCCAGAGAGAGTTCATTTTCTAGTCGCCCTTCCTTTTTTTTTCAAGACTTATTTTATGCATATTGATGTTTTGCTTGTATGTACACCAGAAAATAGCATCAGATCCCATAAACAGCGGCAAGCTGCCATGTGGGTGCTGGGAACTGAACTCATGACCTCTGGAGAGCAGCCAGTGCTCTTAACCCTGGAGCCATCCCTCCAGCCTGTCTAGTTGTTTTTCATATCCTTCTCCAAACAGCAAAATGAAATCTTATTTCCTATGTGTGAGAGAGACTAGGGCTTGGTGTTCAGGCTAGGCAAATGCCTACTTCTAAGATAAATCTCCAACACCTCTTTTGTTTTTCATTCGGGGGGAAAGGCACTCACTAAATTGCCCAAACCAGCTTTGCCTCACTCTTGATGGAGTCTAGGCAAGCCTGGAAGTTTTAATCCTCCTGTCTCTGCTTGATAACTCTCCCTTTTTCTTTGTTTCGTTTTCGTTAATTTGTTCTTTTTGTTTGTTTGTTTGTTTGTTGTTTTCTGAGACCTGGTCATGTATCAAGCTGTTCTTGAGTCCGCAATGTAGCTGAAGACGACATTGAACTTGTGATCTTTCTGCCTCTGCCTCCCGAGTTCTGGGTTTTGGGGCATGTGTCACACCCCTGGTATGTGAGTGCTGCGGATTAAACACAAGACTTATAGTATGTTTTTGCTAGGAAAGCACTATACCAACAGAGCTAAATCCCAAACCCTACTCCCCTAGTTTTTGAGTGTTTATCATATATCATATACCTTTTCTGCCCTGAATCTTATTATATTTGTTCTTCAATTCGTAGGACTTCTGGGTAGCCATTTTCATTGCATATGTCCAGTCATTGAAGTTAAATCACTTCAAATGCCAGGCAAAAACTTATTCCTTGGGCCAGGTGAAGGGATTGCAATGAACAGTGAGTGGGTTGGGTGGTGTGTTTTAGGGTTCCAGAACAGACACACCAACACTGGAAGAAGTAGTTGCAATAGGAAAAGCACCTCGGGTACGAATGTCTGAAGTGCAGGAAAGACCCAGGATTGGACAGGCTGTGTGTGGGAGTTAAAGGAGCCCAAGGGAGGACGGTGATGGTCAGGAACCGGGTCTGGTTCATTAGTCAGTGCCACCTCCCTCTTCTTTCCCAGTCAGGGTTCCTTTGTTCTGTAACAGACCCACACAGTACAGCCCTCCTACGAAAGGAACTTAGAGAACTCTCCACCCTGAACACAATCTGTACAACATCCAGGGCAGAGGAACTTTGCCTAGCCCATTAGCTTTGAAAACACGTCATAATCAATAATGGTGAAAATACCCTCGAGCCACTGCCGATTGATAGAGTGGTACGTTAGACCTGAGGCTCTGGTCCCATCCCCCTACTTGGCATTCCCACTGTTAGTCTGTTTGTTCTAAGGAACTTAACTGCTTGACCTGTAGCTCAGTAGTAGAATTATTTGCCTGACATTCCTAAGACTTCTGGGTTCTGGGTTCCATGCCTAACTCAGAAAGAGAAGCTAAAACCTTCTAAGTACTGCTGAATGATTTAACTGAGCTGACTGAACTGATTGAGTCCCTGGTCCTTAGGACAGGATGGAAGGCCCTCTGGGCTAGAGGAAAGGGAGGGAGGAGGGGCTTGTGCCTGTACAACTAGTGCCCCCTGGTGCTCAGTTACAAACACTTTCCATGGATAGTGGGGTGGTAGAGAGAAAGGGAGAGAGTAATCCCAGTTGGGAGATGAGGTAGGGTGACAGTACTCTAGTTACTGCCCAACCCACAGCTCTGTTGCAGTGTATTCAATAAACTATTTTTCAAGAAGAGAAAAAAAAAAAGGAGGTGGTTATAACTCTTGTAGCAGTCCCCACTCACAGGCATTTATTTGTTTGTTTACTGATTGTGAAGAGCCCAGGTCCCTTTCAGAAGTCCTGTGGAGAGGGTCTTGTTGAACTGGTTCTCCAACCTACAGCCATGAAAGGATTGAAATGGAAAACAGTTTTTTAAAAAAGATTTATTTATTTTTACTTTGTATGGATAAATGTTTTGCCTGCATTCATGTATGTGCACTGCAAGCATGCCTGGTATCCCAGAGGCTGGAAGGGAGACTGGAACCCCTGGAACTGGAGTTCCAGGCAGTTGTAAGCCACCATGTGGGTGCTGAGAAACAGCCTGGGTTCTTTACAAGAGCCCAAGTGTTCTTCACCTCTGAGAAGTCTGTATCTCCATCCCGAGAAATGAGGTGTTTTCCTGTCCTTCAACTCTGCATCAGGAGGAACAAAGTGCAGGAGACAAGTTAACACAAGTATCTGTGGATGCAGAGGACAGCCATGCAGAATGGTCCAGGTTCTTTGTGTATGTGTGTGTGTGTGAGAGAGGGGGGGGGGCGTATACGCAGCTGTGTGTGTGTGTGAGAGAGAGGGGTGTACCTATGGGAAGAAAGAAGCTTTGAGTATGTGCCACTATCACCATCTGTCTCAGCTCTTCGACTTGGGTCTCTTTCTGAACCTGGGTTTGTTTTTCAGCTACACTGGCAGCCAGCAAGCCCTACTGCTCCTCCTGCCTCCCATATCGGTAGGCTTTCAGTCATGTATGGGAATGTCGTTTGTTATGTGGACACTGAAATTCAGACTCTGGGCTATGTGCTGTCTTGGAAAGTGCTCTTGCTCACCGATCTATCTCTTTTTTGTTTTTGTTTGTTTTTTGGTAGGTTTTTTGTTGTTGTTTTCCATTTTTCCAGACAGGGTTTCTCTGTATATATAGCCTTGGCCGTCCTGGAACTACCACTGTAGACCAGGCTTGCCTCGAACTCTGAGATCCCCCTGCCTCTGCCTCCTGAGTGCTGGGATTAAAGAAAGGCATGCGCCACCTCCGCCCGGCAGCCGTATTCCTATTTTTTTTTTTTTTTTTTTTTTTTATCGCCTGTAACTCTGGTAGTGGTTAGCAGTATATCTTGTTTCTGTACCACTCTCCCCCTTTTTTTTCCTTATCTAGATAAGGGTGGCCTGGAATTCCTGATCCTTGTCTCCATATCCTGAGTTCTGGGAAAGCAGGCGTCTGGTTTCCTGCAGCAGATCTTTACTCAGGGTCTCCACAGGTGTGGGGGGAGCTGAAGAAGGAGACTTAAGAATCAGCCCAGCTTCAGAAGGTGGGAAAAATGCTGGCAGAACCAGTCCCAGATGCCCTGGAACAAGAGCAGTTCGGAGCGGTGAAGCTAGAGGAGGATGACGTGCCTGGCGAGGAGGACCCCAGGCGGGCAGAGGCCAGGCCTCGGCCCGAGGTGGCTCACCAGCTCTTCAGATGCTTCCAGTACCAGGAAGATATGGGGCCACGGGCATCCCTGGGCCGGCTCCGGGAACTCTGCAACCACTGGCTGCGGCCGGCGCTGAATACCAAGAAGCAGATTCTGGAGCTGCTGGTCCTAGAGCAGTTCCTGAGCATCCTGCCCCCGCACGTCCTGAGCCGCTTACAGGGCCAGCCACTCAGAGATGGAGAGGAGGTGGTGCAGCTGCTGGAGGGCGTGCCCAGAGACTGCAGCCACGTGGGACCACTGGTGAGATGGGCTGGACCATGAGCTGTAGGGGTGGGGTAGAGTGGACAGAAACTGGTTACCTCGAGAAGAAAGCTCTGCAAATGCCACTTGCCTCCCTCTGTGACTAGAGTCCTAGAGATCACGGGGCCCATTACAACAAAGGCGGTGAGCCGAGACAGGAATTGATTTCCTTCAGTGGCGCTTTGTCCAGAGAGCTGGTGTTTAGAAGGTATCAGATTAACATTTTAAGCAAAACAGGAAACTGCCTTCCATCTCACCTCTGGGCAGCAAGAGGTGGGTAGGAGTGTCAGTGAAGGTAGTCAAGCATTCAGACTCAGTGTCTTCCCTGTGGTCACATTTCACTTTTTTTTTTTTTTTTTTTTTTTTTGAGACAGTGTTTCTCTGTTAGCCAGGCTGTCCTGAAGCTCTGTTTGTGAAAGTTATTCTGGCTTTGAACACACAAAGACCAGCCTGCCTCTGCCTCCCAAGTGCTGGGACTGAAGTCATTCTCCACCACACCTAGTTTCTGGTCACATTCTGATGCTTGTCATGTCTGGGCCCCTCATTATCACCCCTGCTGGGCTCTTCCTAAAAGCCTGCCTCTAGTTAGTTTCTGAAGTTATCATCTGGGCCATCTCGGACGGTTAGCCTGGAGCAAACCATTAAAAGTGTGTGCATGCTGAGCTACTTACTAATAGCATGTACATGTAGATTCCTTTCTACAATATGAAATACAAGTGTGTTCTTATAAAGTAGAATATAAATGCGCCCTATCTCACCAACCCATTCTTACCCTCTTAGCTGCGTGACTCTTCCTGTGTGTCTCTGTTCTAGCCTGGCAGGTGCAGTAGACTCATGGAACTTGTCTGCCTCCTAAAACAGATGTTTTTAACAGGACTTTAGCTTCAGTGCTGGCAAGAGTGCCTCTGCAGCCATCATCTCGGAGGAACAGGATACCCCTTCCCAGGTCCCTAGCCAAAGCCCTAAAAGGGAGCTGCCCTCAGAAGAGACTCCAGCCCAGCCTCTCTCGAATGAATTACCCCTATCTCAGCCAGTGCCAACCAGACCTGCTGAACCTGAGGAGTGGAGACTTGCCCCAAGTTCAAATTGGCCAGTGAGCCCAGAGCCCCAGGGGGTGCTCCAGGACCCGCAAGAAAGCCAAGAAAGCAGTGAGAAGCTGGTGTCCTGGGAGGCAGACTGGATGTGTGGGTGGGGGGCTGGAAGTCAGGGAGGAGTAGGCGGAGGGAGAGTGCTGGGGTAGCTTTGTGGTCTTGAAGATGGGTGGTCATGTCTTTAAAGCCACATTGCTGGCAAGGCTGCCTTC
The DNA here is from genome assembly GCA_030556225.1 of Cricetiscus sungorus. NCBI lineage: Eukaryota > Metazoa > Chordata > Mammalia > Rodentia > Cricetidae > Cricetiscus > Cricetiscus sungorus. The sequence goes on from JANBXA010000069.1 coordinate 10,327,737, forward strand.
TAACAGCAATGTCCTCCTCCCCCAATGCTGTCAGACCCCTCCCAGGGCCCCTCATGGCTTGAGGAGAATTCCAGAGACCAAGAGCTAGCAGCTGTGCTGGTAAGCTGAGCCCATCCCTATCACAGATCCTTCCTCAGGCCCCAGAATGTTCTCTACCTTGGGCCATTTAGCTGTCCATACTTCTTCTATTTAATCCCAGAAAGTACTTCCACTTCCTGCAGGCCACAGAGCCCATTCTTCACTCAGAGGGATCTTGGCTCTCATTACAGGAGTCCCTTACATTTGATGATACTTCAGAGAAGAAAGCTTGGCCTGCAAGCCTTCTTGGTAAGCTTCACCACAGTCATGGCTGCTGAATCCTCTTTGCTCAAGGTTCCAGATACCATCTGACATTCTAACCTTTTGATGGGTTAATGCTAACAAGGTCTTCAGTTTTGTTCATTTATTTGTTTAGTGGTGCTCATAAGCAAATCCAGGACCTGCCCCCTTCCCTTCTTCCTGGTAGCTCCTGGTCCTTGTGTCTGCTTTTTGTTGTTGTTGTTTTGGTTTTGTTTGTTTTTGTTGTTGTTTTTCATTTTTGTATTTTTTAAGACAGGGTTTCTCTGTATAGCCCTGGTTGTCCAGACCATGCTGCCTGGTCTCAAACTCGAGGAGATCTACCTTCCTCTTCCTCCCAAGTGCTGGGATTAGAGGTGTGCACCACCACCACTGCTGGGCTCAGCGGTTGTTATTCCTAGATATGGTCTTCAACTCAATATCCTCCTAACTGCCACCCGAGCACTAGGACTAGAGAGGCCTACACTGCTACACCCAGCTATGTCTCTTAATTTTGAGCTTTAAATAGGTATTTAAGGGCTGCAAGTGTAGCTCAGTGTTAGAATACTTCCCTAGCAAAAAGGAGACTCTAGGTTTAATCACCAATAACAAAAAGGGTGGGAGTGGAGTACCAGAGAGATGCTCAACAGTTAGGAGCACTGTCTGATCCTCCAGAGGACCCTAGCTCAATTCCCAGCACCCCCATAATGGCTTAAAACTGTAACTCCAATTACAACTGTAATTCCAGGAAGATTGGATGCCCTCTCCTGACCACTGTGGGTACTGCATGCATTTTTTGCATGTGTTCTATACATTCATGTATAGAAAATATCTACACACATAAAAATAGGGGTGAAGTGGTCAAGAAATACAACTAATAGAGATGAGATAGCCCTGATTGTTGTATGACATTGTGAATATATTTATGAATATAGTTTATGGACCTAAACTATACACTTTGAAAGGATGTGATGGAACCAGGCATAGTGGTGTAGGGTGTGATCCCAGCATTTAGGAAGCTGAGGTGGTGGGGTCTCTTACTTGTCCTCAGGCTCTGCCCATCACCAGCTTTATAGGATCCTGGGTTTCTTTCCACTTCTGGACGGGTCAGGGTTTGATGATGCCTCGTAGAGCTTTCAGAAAGACCCTGTTGTTAACTGTGGTCGCCACCACCTTCTCCTTTTCCTCCACCCCCTCCTCCTTCTCTTTTCTTGATTGTTCTTGTTTTGTGAGGCAGGTCTCTCTATGTAGCCCTGGCTGTCCTGGAACTGTCTATATAGACCAGGCTAGCAGCAAACTCAAACATCTGCCTGCCTCTGCCTCCCAAGATGCTGGGATTAAAGGCGTGCACCACTATTTACAGCCGTGTGCATTTGCTTCTTTTCCAGAACTTAGGAGCAGAATGCCTGACAAGGAGGAAATTAAAGTTGAAGAGCCTAAAGTGACTATTTGGCCTGTCATTTCATCAGAGTCCCAGATAGAGGGTCCTAGAGTAGTCACAGGAGAGCCCATTTCCCAGACACTAGGGCAGGAGACAAATGGTGCTGGCAATGAAGGGACCCTTGATGGCAGCAGTGAAGCTGTGGAGGGGAGAGTAGCTGCAGGTGCCCCAGAGTCCGAGGCAGAGTCACAGTCTATAGGCACAGAAAGTGGCGTGAACTTTCCACAGCTGTCCAGTCTACAGGCCCATCAGCTACAGTCTCACTCAGGTTCTCGATCTCAGCCAAGCTCTAGGTCCTTCATCTGTCTGTGGTGCGGGAAGACTTTTGGGCGCAGCTCCATTCTCAAGCTGCACGTGCGCATACACACAGATGAGCGGCCACACTCCTGTCATCTCTGCAGCCACCGTTTCCGCCAGAGGTCACACCTGGCGAAGCACTTGCTAACACATTCCTCTGAGCCTGCCTTCCGATGTGCTGAGTGTGATCAGGGCTTCCAGCGTCGCTCTAGCCTCATACGGCACCTGCTGGCTCATGGCCAGGAACAAAACCCCACGCCAGACTCAGAAGGCAAGGCAAAAGTGCCAGAGAAGGCTGTTGTTCTCTGTTCCCACTGCGGGCAGACCTTCCAAAGGCGATCGAGCTTAAAGCGCCACCTGCGCATCCATGCAAAGAGTAAGGACCGTCAGTCCTCAGAAGACCCTGTCAGTCTTAACTCTTGCCAGGAAAGCAAGCCCTATGTGTGCAGTGATTGTGGCAAAGCTTTCCGACGAAGTGAGCACCTGATGACTCACAAGCGAGTCCACACCGGTGAACAACCCTTTTCCTGCCATGCCTGTGGCCGCTGCTTCACCCAAAGTTCCCAGCTGATCAGCCACCAGAAGGTGCACACAGGTGAGAAGCCTCACGTCTGTCCCCAGTGCAGCAAACGCTTTGTGAGACGTGCAGGCCTTGCCCGCCATCTGTTGACCCACGGTGGCCTCCGACCTTATCACTGTGCCCAGTGTGGCAAAAGTTTCACCCAAATGCGAGACCTGACCCGCCACCTGCGCAGCCACACAGGAGAGAAGCCCTGCCGATGCAGCGAGTGTGGAGAGGGGTTTAGCCAGAATGCCCACTTGGCACGCCACCAACGCATTCACACGGGAGAGAAGCCCCACGCCTGTGACATCTGTGGTCACCGCTTCCGCAACAGCTCCAACTTGGCCCGCCACCGCCGCAGCCACACAGGTGAACGGCCCTACAGTTGCCCAACCTGTGGCCGCAGTTTCCGGCGCAATGCGCACCTGCAGCGCCACCTGGTCACACACACCGCGTCAAGACAAGAGATGGAAGACCCCCAGGAGTGCCCGGAGTGTGGCAAGAGCTTCAGTCGCAGCTGCAACTTGCTACGCCATCTGCTGGTCCACACAGGCACAAGGCCCTACTCCTGTGTGCTGTGTGGCCGTGGCTTCAGCCGCAATTCGCACCTGCTGCGCCACCTGAGAACTCATGCCCGGGAGACGCTGTACTAGCTAGCTTCACCGGTCTTCCAGCAGCCGAGTTCTGTATGAACCTCCCTGCATGAATAAGATTCCCTGTGATGTCCCCTTCACACACACCTCCTCTTGGTTCCTCCACATTTTGCCTCCCCACCTTTGGCCTCTTTTCCCTGATCCCAGGAAATGTGTTTTCAGATGCTTCAAGTAAAGTTACCTTCTCAAAATTGGGCCTTCTGATTTTTTTTTTTTCTTTCCAGGGCAGGGTCTTGTATAGCTGAGGGTGACCCTGAACTGCTGGTCTTCCTGCTTCTACCTTCTGAATGTTTGGATTATAGATATATGCCTTGTGTATGGTTTGTGCACGGCTGGGTATGAAATCTAGGATCTTCAAGGCAAACACTCAACCAGAGTAACTGCTTCCCCTCTGCTGAGGATACAACCCATGTTAGACAAAGGTTATAGCACTGAGCTGTTCTCTTCTGGCTTTTAAGACTAGCAAAGTGTCATCAGTCATCACATGAAGCTCCCCCCCCCCCTTGACATGGTTCCATCTTTTTTCTTCATGACTACAAATGGTCCTCTAGTAGGCTGAAAAGGTGAGGGAGGCAGCTGGGGGGTAGAAGGTCCAACAAGGTCACTTTTCTTGGCCCTTGTCCTGATATCTCAGGACTCTTAGAACTCATTAAGATAGAATTTAGGAGGGCTGGAGAGATGGCTCAGAGGTTAAGAGCACTGGCTGCTCCTCCAGAGGACCCAGGATCAATTCTCAGCTCCCATATGGCAGCTCACAACTGTCTGTAATTCCAGATTCAGGGGCTCTGACATGTTCATATCAATGCAAATACAATAAAGTTAAATAAATTATTTTTTTTAAAAAAAGATAGAATTTAGGGTTAAATTGGGGTGTGCTGGGAAACTTGGCCTAGAGCATTTGTGACTTCTCCAAACTGAACAATGCCAGCCATTGAGCAAAGGCAAATGGGCTGTGTTGTGACCAGCTAACCACCCATAATCCTCTAATCCAATGCTGGTTTGGATGTTGGACTGATATCTGGGTATCACATCAGAAAATCTAAGCTGCCTCCTTGCCTATAAGTCAGGTGGCTTATAAAAACAGGATAAAAAAAGGAAGGAGTAAGAAGAATGTTTCTATCTAGGACTTTTGTCATGTGATTTCCTGTTTTTGAAATTGGCTGCGTTTCAAGGAAAATTTTGTTTTTTGTTTTATTAATGGGGACTTCTCCATGAAACAATGCTATTTCATGGCAGGAACTGAGCTCCACCCAGGGCTCTGCACCAAGAACTGACCATAAATAATGGAGTAAGTACAAACTGTGTGTGTGTGTGTGTGTGTGTATACACATGGGCGCCCATGCACACATGTTGCTAGCTATCAAACCTAGAGATGCCCCATGTTGGATCTGTGCTTCACTAATGAGTTGCTCTTCAACCCTGAGATGAATCTTAGTCCCAGTCAGCAGCAATCTAATCTCTGCACAAGGTACAAGCCTCAGGAGGTTGGGAAGGCGAGGGTGTATGTAGAATTTATTTGGTTGTCACAGAATACTTTCATTAAAGGACCTGGAGAAAGAAACATCAAACAGAAAGGATTAGTCAGCAAAGAGACTGGTGAGTGTGCAACCATAGTGTTAAGCTGTATCTATCAAGATTAATGTGTACCAGGCATTATGTTGGTGTGTTGAAGGGGACAAAACCTGAGCTGCATCCTTTCAAGGGACACAGGGTGACTCCACACCTGATGAAGAGGCTGATGGAGGAGGATGGCAAGTTCAGTGTCCCCTGAGTATAGAGTCCAGCCTGAGAGCAACATTAAAAACCTTGTCTGAAAGGTGAAATGAGGATGGGAAAAGCAACTGCCTAGCATGCATAAGACCCTGGACTCAGTTCCCAGAGCTGTTAAAAAACAAACCAAACAGCCGGACATTGGAGGCGCACACCTTTAATCCCGGCACTCGGGAGGCAGAGGCACGCAGACCTCTGTGAATTTGAGGCCAGTTCAGTCTACAGAGCAAGTTCAGAACAGGTTCCAAAGCAATACAGAAAAACCCTGTCTCAAAAATCTAAACACCAAACCAAACAAACAAAAAGAGTAGGAACAAATACATGGCTTATGCTTGCAATCCCAACACACGGATGCAGGAGGATCTTGAGTTTGTAGCCAGCCTGCACTGTATAACAAGATCCTGTGTGAAGTCTAGCATAATGGCGCAAGCCTTTAATCCCAGCACTCAGGAGGCGGGGATTCTCATTATGGTGATCTCAGTGTAGCAGTGTAGAGTAAGAAGGGCCAAGGAAAGAACTCCCTACCCTTGACTTGATCCCTGGACCAGGGCGTGAAATCCCACCAATCCCTGAGATTGCCCTGAATCAGGCTACTAAAGTCCACCAATCCCAAGACACTCTGGAAAGCTCCGCCCCAAAGAAATCTTACATGAGGTCTATAAACTGTTCAGTTTGGGACTGTTTCTCACCTGAGACAGCCACCCAACTGGATTCTTCCTGAGTGAGGTTTGTTGTGGGGTATGACATTTTCAAGGAGGGGAGCTCATCTGTAAGAACTTTCTGGAATGAAGTAGAACTGCTTTAACACTTTGACTGGAAAACTTTCCCTTAGTGGAGCAGAGCTGTGGCACTCTAGGGACCTGAGCAGAGCTGTAACATCTTCACTGGGGAAGATCCTGTAATGGGGGAAACTGGGAAGATTTGGGCATGTTCTCTCTGCATAGGGTATACCCTGTGATCCTGACAGTGTCCTCTACAAGCTAAGAGAGAAGCCAGGAACACCCCCTTCTGCCTGGACACTCAGAGGAACCTGTATTATCCACATCTTGATTCAGACTGTGCCTGTAGACTTCTAGACCTCTAGAGGCTAAATTCTGGCGAATAGTCTGATGTTAAATCATTCCATCTGCCTGGGAGGACAGTGTAAAAGGCCACATAATGCCTGAGCAGTTATGGAAGAATCTTTGGTCTAAAACCGGGGCATGAAGAAGACCTAGTCGTGTGAGGTCAATCGGTGGTATAGGTGGAACACTGTCCATATCTCAGAAAGGGGCCTCAGCACTCAGGCCTCGGCAGAAGATGGCCATAACTAACCTAGCTGAGTAGAGTCCAGACTGTCTTTAGTCCTCTTGAGGGCCATTCTGTCCCCTAGTAGAATGGCATTACTGCTTCCACCTCTATGGTAGTTTGAATGTAATTGACCCCTATGAACTCACAGGGAGTGGCATTCTCAGGAGGTGTAGATTTGTTGGAGTAGGTATGACCTTGTCGGAGGAAGTGTGTCTGTGGCGAAGTCTTTGAGGTCTTCTGCTCAAGCTTCCCTCAGTGTGATACTGAGATCACATCCCATTGCCTGCAAGATACAGGACTCTCCTCTATTTTGCCAGCACCATGTTTGCCCACACATTGCCATGCTCCCCACTATGATGATAATGAACTGAACCTCTGAAAATGTAAGTGAACCACCCCAACTAAACATTTTCCTTATAAGAGTTGTGGTGGTCAAGGTGTCTCTTAAAAGCAATAGAAACCCTAAGATCGCCTCCTAGCCCCCTAGCCCCAAAGGCCCACTCCAGTGCCTTAAAGGTACTGCTCCTCATCCAGCAGTTCTAGAAGGGTGCAGTGCCCTGCACGTACCTGGTCAGGCTTCCCCTCTGACCCATACACTTGGCTGTGGTCCTCACCCAAACCTGCTGTTTTCACCTGCTCCTCCAAGTCAGGACATTTTCTTGTTTGTTTCAGTGTGGGGTCAGCCCAGGATGTGGACCATCCTAAAGAAAGCAGTCTGTTTTGAGCCACTTCCCTATCTAACCCCACTGCCCTAAAGAGGGGTGAGCAGCTGGGCTCTGACTCATTTTTCCTGTGTCCTGTTGTAGGTCAGGTGCCTTTCCTGCCTTTGGTCTGCCTGTTTCCCTTTCCCTTTCCCCTTCCACTGTTTCTCTCCGAAGGAGCCTCCCACCCAGGGAAGCTCCATCTCTCCTCCCTCCCTCCTCTGGAGTCAGAACAGTCATCCTAGGTAGGCATTAGCTAGCCTTTGGTCTGGGAAGAGAAGAAGGGATTGGTGACAATCTTAGTGGAGGTCAGAACCCTGGGGACAAGGTCAGTAGCGATGTCCCACTAGACGAAGCTGGAACTCCATTCCTGAGACCCATGACTCTCTAGGACAGTGCCCAGGAAGTCATCTAATGCCTTTTTTCCCTCCGCCGTTCCTTCTGAAAAGACTTCATCCCTGAACCTTGATGAGCTATGGATGGCACCAAGGTGAGAGGGAAGGTGATGGAACTGGGTGCTGGAGGCTGCCCCCTCAGTTCTCCTTGTGTCTTGGATGGGGAGTGTTATGATAAAGACCTTGTCAGATCCCATGGCAGGTGAGAGGAGGGAAGAGGAAAGAGACACAAACAGAGAGAGGACAGAAGAGGGAGACAGGAAAAGTCCCGTCTGCCCCAGGGAAACAGCGGGAAAGAGGGAAAGACAGAGTGGAAAGAGAGGAACAGAAAAGAGAGCATAACTGGGCGGCGGCGGCGGGGGGGGGGGGTAATGTCTTTTAAAGGAGTCCTTTGTACCTGTGTGCAGACTACGTAATCATGGAACCCTGGGCTGACCAGGGTACTGCCTGAGTGCATTCTGCCAGGTGACAGGGTCAGGCCAACATAATGCCTGAATCCTTACAAGCTCATGGACAAAACACATGTTTTAGTCAGGAGACTAATAAAGTCTCTCCATTGTCCCTGCTCACCTAGGTGACTGTTCCGCTGTCACTGCCCTGTCCTGACTGCTGGAGACCAGCTTTGGTGGGGGTTCAGATCCTAAAGAGGATGTATGGAGTCAGCTGAGGGGAAGGGAGGAGATCGACAGGATCTAAGGGTGAATTGGGTTGGATGCCTGCACACTTATTGTAAAAAAGACTACACTTTTTATACTCTATAGTTGCACATAGGATTAAATGGGAGAAAGGGGACGTGTGAGATTTGGTTTGGCTTGAGACCAGGGATTGAGAAAGCTAGCATTGGCACCAGTCACATGTTAATGGAGGACCACAAGTTCCTCTTGCCAGAGATAGGAATGTCTCCTTTTTAGTAAGCAGGAACTTTCTTCAAGCCTCTCAGAGGATGGGGACTTCTGTCTAAATGCCTGGTCTTGGGAAAAAGGGTTTTCTTAGGGGCTCAGACATGATATTATAGAATATTGTAGTTTCTTGTATGGCTTAGTCTGTCCAGTTAACTAAAGCTTAATAGTGAGCAAAGATGAGGCCAGACAAACATTTCTGTAAACCTGAGTAGACCTTAGGAATTTGTAAATCTTGCTTATCAAGTATACCTTATTTATCAAGCAAATGTTATTTTTCTAAATTTTCTAGCAGCTTGGTTTTAACTTGTATAGAGAGACAGAGTTATCATGCTATGTGGTTCTACAATGGCAGGGATTTTTGTTTAAAGAGGCTGCCATTTTATACATCTTCATCCTTCAAAGCCCACAAGAAATTTCCCAAAGGAAAAGGCATAAGGAAACTCGTTACACATAGTAAAACCATTAAAAGCAAAAGTAAAAAGTGCTGGCAAATTGTGATATGCAAAGTAAAAATGCCAGAACTTTGTCAAGCAGCAATAGTTACCATGTGGTCCATACCACCTAACATTCTGAGTTGTTACTGAACTTTTCTTCCTTTGAGTTCAGCAAATGACAAGGCAGGTCCTGGATATAGGATAGACTACAGACAGAGATAATTCTTAGACTGCAGGATGGGTGCATAATTGTGTGAGGTTGGGAAAAGGACCTCTGAAACACTGAGTAATTAAGAAAATAGCCAGGCGGTGGTGGCACACGCCTTTAATTCTAGCACTTCAGAGGCAGACAAGCAGATCTCTGTGAGTTCGAGGCCAGCCTGGTCAGAGTGAGTTCCAGGACAGGCTCCAAAACTAGAGAAACCTTGTCTAGAAAAACAAAACAAAGAAATGAAGGAAGGAAGGAAGGAAGGAAGGAAGGAAGGCAGGAAGGCAGGCAGCCCTATGTGTGCACACTCATGTCCAAATAGCTCTGGCCTCCTGTAGAAGAAATTTAGGGCAGGGGCTGTAGGAAATGCTGTGTATCTGTGGAAGTGTTCTCAGGAAACTGACATCTGTTCCCACGACTCTCACAGGGGTGAGGTGGCCTCAGCAAGTTCAGGGCCTGGAGAACCAGGTGCTGGGCTAAGCAATTTGAGCCACAGCCCTGAGAAGCCTCTATTCTCACTCCTCTTCTCTGATGGGGCTACTCCGACAGCTTCCCAGATGCTGAAAATCCAAAGGCTCAGAAGCCGCAGGTGATCTTTGGGGATAAGTTGCGGAGATTGTTCCAAACATCGGCTGGCCAGCACATCTCATGAAGTTCATCATTGCGTGTTTCTGTGCAGTGGTGTGCAGGATAGGGTGTGAAGCATTTGTGGCAAAGGTCACAGAAGCAGCAGAGCAGAGTGCACATTATTTCCATAGAAAAAAGGTGATCTCTGAGACTGCTGAGAGACATTGGCAAGGCTGTTCTGCATGTGGGTTCAGAGTTCTGCTGACCCTTTTTTCTGTGAGGCTGAGGAGGTTCTGGTCCTCCTGGGCCCAAGAGGAAGGAGGACCTGGCACCATGATCCCAACTCAGTATTTCATAACATACACATCTGTATTTAGACAGATGCTTTTGTAAACGTTCTTGGTCTGTCCAGATGTGGCCGCGCGCCTCTTTAGTCCCAGCACTTGGGATGCAGAGGCAGGCCGCTGTGAACTCAAAGCCAGCCTGGTCTACAAAATGAGTTTCAGGCTTCATTCATCCAGAGCTACACTGTAAGGTCCCTATTTGTCTCAGCAAACAGACCAAAAAATTAAAAAAGGAAAAAGAAAGAAAAAAAGAAAAACACAGACAGACAAGATTTCTTGGTCTACATGCCAGAAATGGCTATGTAGAGCAGATGTACCCGCTTTTTCCTGTAATCTCTGAACTCAGAAGGCTTCGGCAGGAGGATGGCAGTAAGTCTTAGGTAAGCTGGACTACAGCGTCTGTTCCCATAAGGAACTGTCTCAAAAAGCCTTAAGTAAATTAAACAAAATTGGGAAAGTTTGTCCCAGCTCAATGTGGAAGCTGCTTCCTCGGGCTTGCCCATCCTTTATGCCCATCCTTTATGCTACAGCTAGTCCCACCTTCTCAGCTCACAGCTGTGCTAGGTGATAGACTAGTGGGATCACAGAGGCCTTGGAGGTGTCCACACCCTACATCACACTGAGAGCAGGGCAGGGACCCCAGGCTAACAGCTGGTGCCAGTTACAGGTATTCTGAGGTCTGGGAACAGATTTAGAGGGGGGGAACAAAAGTAAAGATTTTGGCCTTTGACCTGTAATTCTTTCCTACCAGAGTCTATCTGACAGAGCTGGAGAAGTGGAGACCAGGAAGGAGGCTGAGGGGATCCTAGCCCAACCTGAGAAGATTCTAGCCCAGGCTGAGGTTACCTGAGCCCAGGCTGAGAAGATCCTAGCCAAGGGTCAGTTGGCCAAAACCCAGGCTGAGGAAGTTCTAGACCAGGTTGAAGAGATCCTAGCCCAGGCCGAGTTGAACCAAGCTAATTATCAAAACCAAGACCAGATGGAAGAGAGCCAAGTCAAAAATAGCAAAACTGTGAGAGAGGGAGCAAAGGTAAAGATCAGAGCCGAGACAAACCTGAAGAGAGCCAAGACAAGGCCAAGGAAGCCTGGGAAAAACAGAAGAACCAAGGTCAGCCCAGAACCCTAAAATGGATTTGGTACAAAATCTAGCAATTCTTTAAGAAGCTGAAGGAAAATTTTAAATGCCTTTGTTAAGTGTGTTATGCCAAAAAGACACTGAAGGAAAACTTTAATGCCTTTGTTATTTATGCCAAGCCAGCCACTACTTTCTGTTTTATAGGAATTCCTGAAAAACTCATTCATCTGAAACATATTCAAGTAGGTATAAGTGACAATGTGAGCCTGCCCTTTACTAATGTCTTGTAGAGAATGTTCTCAAGACCCTTCCATTTTCTCTGTTGTCTACTCTGTGTCACCTGCTCCCCTGTATGTCCATTTCTGTTGCTCTTGTCCTGAGCTCCCTAATAAAAGTCGCTTTAAAGGAAGCAAGTGTTTGTCTGGATCTTCTTTGACAGGCAGGCATTAGGCCCATGTGGGAACCCTTTGGAAGGCTGCATCATCTCTACTGTGTGTAGAAGGGAACACTGATCACTATAGTACTGGGTGAACTCTTGTTGGTGAACTTCATTCTGGTAATAGTAAGTGATCCCCAGACTTAAACTCATTGTTAATAAACAACAACAAAAATAAAGCTGATTGGCTGATAGCAGGGCAAGAGGAGATTGGGCAAGACAGCCTGAAGCAGAGAGAATGATGGGAGGAGGAAGGGCAGCGTCAGGAGTCTCAGAGTATACCAGCCAGCTCCTGAGCAAGCAGGATGTGTAGAGTGAGGTAACATACCATGTGACACATGGCAAAGCATAAATAGAAATATGTTTTGTGTTTGTTTATTTAGAGACTGTATCTAACTTAAACTGGTTTCAAATTCTGGGGCTCATGTGGGTACCCATAAAGATGGCTGCAGTCCATCTTGGCACAAGGACAGAGTTCAAAGCTGTCAGCAAGTCACAAGACCTAGAGGTCAAAGGTGTGGCTACAGAAGGATGCTTTGGCGGTCTTAGTCTAAATAACAACAGACCTGAATCTGAGGTGTGGCTACTCCTGTCAAGGCTAAGGAAGGAGAAGTTGAATCTGAGGTGTGGCTACTCCTGACCTCAAGAAGTTGGAGCTTAGGTGTGGTTACTGAACCCTTAGAATGAGTGAGGAAGAAAGGTCTGTTTGTTCCATGTTCATGATACTATGTTCCACTTTTTGGTTAAGGTATATAAGAGTGGTGAAAAATAAACTCAGGGCATTTCAGTATTGACTGATCTGCCCTCCCAACCTTTATTCTATCTCTCTCTCTCTCTCTCTCTCTCTCTCTCTCTCTCTCTCTCTCTCTCTCTCATCTTTCCCTTCTCCACTCCTCCCCCACTCAGGTATGGACTTGGGGCCGCTCTGCTGGCTCTGATTGCAGCCCCAGAAAGACTGTTCCTGACAGGCTCAAGTCATCCTCCTGTCTCCTACTCCACAGTAACAACAACTACAGGTGTACACATGTCATTTTCTTACTTGATCAACAATCCCTGCAGGGAACTGAAGGCACAGGGCCAGTAAAGGCTTAGACAAACAATATAGACATCAGGAATGAGTAAGAGGGGCTAGGACATCCAAGGACTCTGAGGCCTCAAATGATGGCTGACACTAGATACCAGGAAACCCCGCAGAGTAAGTAGTGGTGTAATTAATAAGCAGAATGCCACTTATGTGTGAATTTTGTACAAACATGCCCTTAAGGTCAAAGGGGTGTGCCTTTGCCCTGTTGCCCTTTGCCTGTGTGTGTGGCTTGTGTTCCAGGAAATAAAGTCTCTTCTGCCTACAGCTCCTTGAATTCTCCCCAGCCTGCCCTTTTCTGGCTTGGTAGCTTAGACCTCATCAAACTCTGCTGCCTATCTCCAATGAATAAGTAGTGTGGCTACTTATGTGATGTGGCTGTTCCCTCTAGGCGTGACATGACCAAGGCCACTGGGAAGCAGAGCTACTGTGGTTGCCTGTGGGAACAAAATAACCAAATAGTTAATAGCCAGGTCTATGGCAATAAGGCTGTTCACATTCCTTCTGAAATGGTGGGAAGAGACCTCCTTCTCCTATCCTAGCAATATATAACCTTGGGAAATCTAAAGTAAAAATGGTGATGTTGGGTCAGGGGTTCAAGACCTGCCTCAGCTATGCAGTGCATTTGAGGGAATTCCAGGCTACACAAGACCAGGTCTTAAACATATGCTAAAGTATAGAAAATGCTAGAAACCAACCAGGAGTGAGACTTTCAGATCCGGATCTGCTTGTGAGTTGCCCATGCTCCTGAAAGTAACCCCAAGGAACTCATAAATTCATCAAATTGGATTTTAAGAATTTTTTTTTTTTTTGATCTGTCAGCTCTTTTCCTGGGTGAACTCAAATCCCCAAGTTTGGGGTATAGTGGGGAGGAGCTACACTTGTGTTGAGATTTACAGGTCAAGTAAGTGAACTTCATGATTATGGGGTTAAAATGTGGAGCAGGGCTGGTGAAATGGCTCGGCCAGTAAGGTGCTGTCCCTGCAGCCTGATGTCATCCTGAGTTTGGTCCCCAGGATCTACATGAAGGAAGGAAAGAATAACTTCCACAAGATGCCCTCTGACTGCCACAGGCCCTGTGGGGCACACACATACATGTGCAACTACACACACCTGAGATCACAACCTGCCTCTTCAACCAGCAGTCACTTTAAGAAACCAAGTTTTGCTGGGCAGTGGGGGCACCTGTCTTAGACACCAGCACTTGGAAACAGGGGCAGGAAGATCTCTGATTTGAAGGCCAGACTGGTCTACAGAGTGAGTTCCAGGACAGCCAGGGCTACACAGAGAAATCCTCTCTTGAAAAAAACAAAAGAAAGGGAGATATATACACACAGAGAGAGACAGAGATAAAGAAAAAAAAGGAAGGAAGGAAGAAATAGAGGAAAAGAAAGAAAAAAAGAAAGAAATGAAGGAAGAGAAAGAAAGGGAAAAACAAAAACGAAAGAGAGAAAGACAACAAATTCTACAGCCTGAAGTCAGGCCACATCTCCCTGAATGACCTATAGCTAGGGAGTAAAGGGATAGGCAGGACTCGTGGTCAGTGTGATGATGTACTATTTTTGATTTATTAAAGCTTGCCTGAGGATTCAGAAGACAAAGTCAGCCTGAGGTTACAGAGACCAGGCAGTGGTGGCACACACCTTCAATCCTAGGTCTTAGGAGAAAAAAGGCAGATGGATCGCTCTGAGTTCAAGATCACCCAGGGCTACACGAGATTCAATTTGGCTAAAAGAGCAACAGATCTCATGCCCTTAATCCCAGCACTAGAGAGATATAAAAGATGGGAGCAGGGTCTTCAGTAGTCAGTCTCAGGATTCTCCAGCCATGCTGAGGAGAGCATGGCAGTCTGAGGCTTGGTGGAGCCAGGATCTTTTTTCAGTCTGAGGTAGAGGTGAGAGCTAGTGGCTAGCTGCTTTGCTTTTCTGATTTTCATCTTGAACCTCAATGTCAGTCTCTGGGTCTATTATTTATCAACCGACAGGTCAGAGAGATTAAGTAGGAGGAGGAATCTAGGTTTGTGAGAGAGGAGATAAGGAGGGATAAAGAAAGGGAGACACTTGGGGCCAGGCCACTGCCAGACAGACAGACAAGGTATAGGACATACAGGATGAACAAAAAAAGGTTAAAAGCTCCAAGGCAATACATAGATGAAAAGAAATGGGTTAATTTAAGTTATAAGAGCTAGTGGAATAAGCATAAACAGCCAGCAATCATAAGTAATGGATGATAAGTGTCCATATTAATTTGGGAGCTGGTTGGTGACCCATAAGGAAAAGCTGCTAGAAAAATGGCTTCTCTGAAACCCTCCAGATTCCAGCAGTGACCATCGTAGGTGATGAAGGAAAACTACAGCTGCATTTTGGTAGCAGTCTCCTGATGGACAGACTGCCCCCTTTCTCTGCACATCCTTCAAGCTGCAGTCATTGTCCCCATAGTATCAGGAACCAAACCATGAGGACACTCAACCTATGTATCTGCACTAACAAAAGCTCTGAATCCTTCTGACACGCACTCCTTTTGGTGATCTAACAATGGAATTACCCTAACAGGACTATCTGGTTTACTATATTTGAGATGGGGAAAGTATCACATTAACTAATAAATACTCCACCTGCCTCATAAATATTCATAATAACATAAAAACCCTCACTGGTCTATTCCATTATTCTGCTTCCCACTTAGGGGAGCACACTCAATCTCTTCAGAGTACTTTGCTTGCCAGCTTGGTTCTTTTTTGCTTATTTTTTAGAGACAGGGTTTCTCTGTAGCTTTGGAGCCTGTCCTGGAACTCCTTCTGTACATCAGGCTGGCCTTGAACTCACAGAGATCCGACTGCCTCTGCCTCCCCAGTGCTAGGATTAAAGTTGTGCACTACTAACACACTAACACACACATTTTGTCTTAATTAAACTAATCAAACTGTCTATGCTTCTTGACTGAATTAACTACATCAAGAAAACAAGAATGGAGAGATTTCCATGACATCTGGCACATTCTTGCTTGGAAAGGAATCTGAGGGTGACTTAGATGGCTCCCTAGCCACTAGCCTAACCTTGTTGGGAACATAAAAAGAGACGGTCTCTGGGAGAGAAGGCAGAGCTATGAGAAGACCAGTGCCCGGTCCTTCAGGGCTCACCTCCACCCCCTGACTTATTAAAGTACAGATTCCTGGACCCATCCCCAGAAGGAGGATTCAGGCCAAGGGAATGGATCTGCATTCTTAAATTCACATGAGATGGTACTGGCACACGCCTTTAATCCCAGAACTCACGAGGCAGAAACAGACAGATCTACACAATGAGTTCCAGGACAGCCCAGGCTATTTAGAGAAACCATCTTGAAAAAGTAATCCCCAGCTGGGCAGTGGTGGCGCATGTCTTTAGCCCCAGCACTTGGGGGACAGAGGCAGAGGCAGGTGATTTCTCTGAGTTTGAGCCCAGCCTACATGAGCTAGTTCCAGGACAGCCTCCAAAGCCACAGAAAAACCCTGTCTTGGAAAACCAAAAAGAAAAAAAAATTAAATCCCCACAAAATGAATTTGATGAGGAATGTTCTTTAGAAAAAAATGACCTAGGTCCTGAATCCATGGGGACACTGCATTGAAGGAAGCTACCTTAGGTTTATTCACTTCTCACCTATATCATTGGGTACTTGGCGAGTGCTAGAACGGCGAGGGCAGGATCTGGAGCCATGGTGACTCAGTGGTTGAAGCTCATGCTATTCTTATAGCGGACCTGAGTTCTACAGTGGTGACCCAGGGCTCACAACCACTGTAGCGCCAAGAGGATCCAGCACCTCTGGCCCCCTCAGGCTCCTGTACTCACAGGCACATGCCCCCCACAGACACAACTAAAATTAAAACGTGAGAAGAAAAGGGAAAGGGAGGAGGAACTAGCAGCGACAGCATCTCTGAGAAGGTCCTGTCCATGTCTTCCCAGCAGCACTGTGCACTTGAATCCTCGATGTTCCAGAAGGAAACAATGGTCACGTCATTGGGCAATCCTGAATTCAGGGTGACCTCCCCCCAGTTTTGTTCTGGGGTGAGGGTGACCCATATCAACACTGATTTTAACTAGCATTTGAAGCATACCCTCAGGGAAGGTAGCAGCGATCGGTCTTCCCACCCTGTGACTGTAAACATGGAGATCAATATATATATATTGACATGGAGATCAATATAGTAAGAAGGTTAAGGAACACTTTCAGCCGCTAGAGGCACTGGAGTTCAATGTCCTGGTCCCATTTAACCATCTAGTGAGAGTACAGTCACTGCCCCACTGTCACCAGTATGACCAGTTGCAGAGAATCAGAGGAGTGCACATTCCCAGAAAGCAAGTCATCACAGCAGAAGGCAGCACAAAACCCCAAGCAGGTGTGGTGTCGCCTCCTTCCAAGGAGAAACGGTATAGGGCGGAGCACTGTGTGTCCAATCCACTGTACTGATGGGTTCCTAGCTCCAGCAGTGGCTGTGGCAACGGGCCATTCTTGACGATGGAGAGCAAGGTTGCATACCTCCCCCTGGCGGTAGCTCTGATTATGGCCACAGCTCCTGTGCCCTAACAGCAAGCAGGCTCGGGGACCCCTGCAGTATGGGCAGGCTTCTGCTAGGAATCCGCCCGCCTGGCTCTGTCCACAGGAGTCCCTGTGGGAATAGAGAGAGAGGCTCCGCAGCGTCTCCCGAACCTACACTAGGTCCACCTGCGGGAGACTCCGGCTCCCTTCGGTGTAGGGAGCTGATCCGCTAGGAAGGACCAGGTTTCAACAAGAAAAGACAGCTCCAGCCAGTAAGGGCAGGAGGGGCAGCAGAAGGGTCACCGACAGCTGCCCTGAGGCTTGATTGAGCTCGCAGTGACAATTACAGGTTCCGGTTTTGGGTGTTGTTTTCGGGGAGTTGGGAACTTGAGGGTCAGAATTGGGGGCAGGGCAGTCCAGCCACTTGGGCCCCATGGGCTGGGGGGAATCCGACTCAGATTTGACACTGCCCTTCGCAAAGCGCCAGAAATGGGTGCCCTTGAAAAAGTAGGTGTCACCTGCAGGAGAGGAAATACCTCAGTCTTGGTCCAGGCCTGTCCCAAAGCCGCTGCTCCCCTTTTCACACCAACTCCCGGGACCACCCCCTAGTTGCCATTCCTTCTTCATCCCCCGCCCCCGCCCCCTCCTTTCCCTCTCCCAGGGACCACAGTTTGCAGATGAGGCCTTTCAGTGTTCCCCACACCTGTGTTGCTGATGGTGACATCGTCTGGGGCGGGAGGCGCCCCTTCCCAGAGACTCAAGACACGTGGGTAGCCAGGGTCTAGGCGGGCAGCCTCCTCGTCATACCGCCAGTATTGCTGGCCTCGGATCAGATACGTCTTGCCATTGAGAGGCCAGGAGAACACAGCATCCACTTCTTCTCCCGGGGGAAGCCCAAACTGTACCAATGGCCGGGCTGCGCCCTCCAGCTGTCGGTCCTGGAACACCCAGAACCAGGGGCCTAGAAGGAGGCATGTTGGTAACGCGTGCGGGCGGGCGGGGAGGTGGGGGTGCTCCTTAGATGGGCCAGGCCCTATCCAGTACCATTGACCCCTACCCACCGCTGAAAAGGATGATTCGGCCATCTCTGGGCCGGGCATAGGCAGCCTGGATGACCCTCACATGAGTGGGCAGGCCCTCCCAAAACCGGTGCAGCCTGGCTGGCCGGGGCGACACCAGCTGTCCTGAGGGTTGGAGGCGCCAGAACCAGGGGCCTGCAGGGGAAGAAGAGAAAACGGCTTGGGGATATGACAAGAACTCTTGTCTTTTTCCCAGTCTCCCAGCGAGTGGCTGGGTAGGGGGAGGATCGTTCTACAGATCAAGCAGGTCTGTGACCATCATTTTACAGCTTGCCCAGGATGTCTCCCCCACACCAATCCCCCCTCCTTTTCATCCTCCCTTCCAGGAAACTTTGCAGCCTGGGTGAGTCACCTGAAGTGTGTAAGAAGCCATTTAAGCAGATACAAGGGTCATCCTAAGTGACTTACCTTTGAAGAAGAAGATCTCCCCTCGGATGTTGGCAATAGCATCAAAATTGCCCTCGCAGCGATCAGGCACAGGTGTGGAGGGGCTGGGGAGGAATGGTGGAGTGAACAGGAAGCAGGGCTCCCTGGTCCTTGTTCTTGATTAGTATGGCAAGGATGCTTCCCATCCATGTCTTTTTTGTGCTTGTGTGTGTACTGGTGCATGTGTGCATGTGCTCAAGTGTGTTTTGGTGTGTGCATGTATGTATATACATGTGTGTATATGCTGGTGCACATGAATGTATGTGTATGTGTGTACTGGGTGTGTGTGCATGTACATGTATGTGTGTGTTCTGGTGCATGTACATGTATATACATGTGTGTGCTGGTGCATGTATGTACATGTGTGTGCTGGTGCATATGTGTATGTGTGTGTACTGGTGCATATGCAGATGTGTTGACAGTGCATGTTGTGTCTTTCTTGATTGCTTTTTACCTTGTATTTTTTTGGGTTTGAGTTTGTATTTTGAGACAAGGTCTCCGTGCAGTCCTCACCATCCTGGAACTTGCTATGTAGACCAGGCAGGTCTTGAATTTAGAGATCTGCCTCTGTCTGCCTCCTGAGAGTTGGAATTAAAGGCAATTCTGCTAGGTTGGCTGGTCAATGAGCTTCAAGAACCTTCTTGTCTCTGCCTTCCTGAGTTATGGGGTTACAGACCCAGGCCTCTGGCTTTCACGTGGCTTTTTCGGATCTGAATGAACTGCTTTCATGGCAGTTGCTTTGCTAAAGGGGCAGTGTCCCCAGTCTGTTTTTATTATTGTTGGTATCTGAGAGAGCCACAGGTGTCCTCCATATTGGGAGTCTACAGGTGGTTGTGGGCAACTTGAAGTGGGTTCTGGGAACTCAACTTGGGTCAGCAAATGCTCTTAAACCCTGGACCACCTCTCCAACAGTCCAGCCCCTTTTCATGGAGCCAGGGAGCTGGTCACTCACCTGGTAGGGGACTCACCTGTCAGGGGGCAAGGCTGGAGGCTGTGGAGGTGAAGCCAAGGGTTTCCTTGTGGGCTTGTCATATGGGCTGTGGGATGCTTTCCCTGTGGGAGAGTCAGGCAAATATGGGTTCCTCAGAACCTGTGTATGGGTCGAAAGGAAGCTACACCTGGGGTGGCACTGGCACCTCCTTCCCATACCATAGAGCTGCTGCAGTCCATCACGGTCATCTTGGGACAAGCGGTATTTGTCAGGGTCTCCCACTGGGCCCTGGTAGAAGGGCCTCATAATGGAGTTGGGAGCAGAAGAGTGGCCAAGGCCTAGGGCATGGCCGAACTCATGAACTGCTACTGCAAATAGGTCAGTTCCTTCACCACCTGGGGAGAGAGGACGAGAGTGAAGCCAAGGCCATCCCACATTGGAAAGGGAGCACAGGGGTCGGTTGGTCTGCTGGCTAGGAAGACCTAGGGGACCCTGACCCCTTCCTGAATGGCATAGCCATCCCTGTCTCCCTTCAACCATTCAATCATTGTTTTGTTTTGTTTTGTTTTTCAAGACAGGGTTTCTCTGTGGCTTTGGAGGCTGCCCTGGAACAGGCTGGTCTCGAACTCACAGAGATTCACCTGCCTCTGCCTCCCAAGTGCTGGGATCAAAGGCATGCACCACCACTGCCCAGCTCTCAGCAAATATTTTTGCTGTGACACTGGGGTATAGGGTTAAAGAAAGCCAAAAGGACAGAATGGTGTCCTCATGCTGATGTAGTCCCTCACCCAGAAAGGGAAAACTGCATATAGAAACTTAGGGTGCAGAACCTTAAGGTGCCTGGTACTTGGATATCCCCTCCCAATTCCAGCCTGTGGTTAGAAATCCCCACTCAGGGGCTGGAAAGATGACTCAACAGGTAAGAGGGCTGGATGATCTTGCAGACATCCAGAGTTCAATTCCCAGCAACCACATGGTGGCTCACAACCTGATGCCCTCTTCGGGCATAAAGGTGTACATTCAGATAGAGTACTCACATACATAAAATAAAGAAATAAGCCTTTAGAAAGAAGACAAAGAAAAAAGAAAAAGAGATTCCCACTCTGCTGGGTGTGGTGGCAGAGGCCTTTCGTCTCAGCATTTAGGAAGCAGAGGCAGGGGAATCTCTCTGTGTATGATGCCATCTAGGCCCAAATAGCAAATTAAAGTCTAGTCAAGACTACATAAAGAGACCATGCCCTCTCCACCCCCCAAAAAAAGAAAAGAAAGAAAAAAGAAGCCCCAACCTCCTCTTCCCTCCATCTTCACCCAGGGTCCTTTCATTCCCTTTCTTTCCATCCCTCTGGTCCTTGGATCCACATTTCCAGGCCATTTCCCAGACCTCACATCTCCACCCACCTCTCTTAGAGCCCTGGCCCTTCCCCCTTGCCGCCCTCCCCCAACAGGCACTGGCGGACCGCAGGCCACTGCTCTGGAGCCTCTTCCAGCCACAGCTTCTTCCCTGGGGATCCCACCCAGGGCAGCTCAGAGCCTATTGATGCTTGGCTTTATCGATCTCTGAAGTCATTGGTTAAAGCCTGCCTGGAAGACACTAAGACAGAGTCAGGCAGTCCCCCAGCAAGACCCAGATTTCTGAATATCACTCCATCTCATTGTTTCTAGTCAGTATTAATGATATTGAAAGTGAGATATTGGAAATGACTGGCGAACTGAAAAGCAGCTTGCCCTAACAGGAAAACAAAACCAACTTTTATTTTTTCTTTTTTGAGACTGGGTCCCACTATGTAGCCCTGGCTAGACTTTAATTCACTAGTCAGACTGAATACGGCTTGATCTTGATGCAATCGTCCTGCCTCTACCTCCTAGCGAAATCACTACTGTTATATGCCACTATACTTGGCAAACCAGGTAAATTCTAAGAGCAGCAAGTGCAAGGCTTCATTCCATCTCAGACCGCCATCTCCCACCATTTCACAGAGAGAAAACAGTCATCAAGGTCAGCGGCAGAGCTGGGATGGAAGCCTAGTGCCCTGACTGTGCCCCCGCCTTTTGGCAGGTCCTGTCTTCAGATGAACCTGTCCAAACTACAGCTGAGCTTCCATGTTGGCGGCAAGTCATCTTATTGTTCTGAATCCTTTTACTGAGAAATCAGAGGAAGTTTGGTGTCTCAATCAGGATGTTCTCTTTCTCCTTCCTTATCTCACCTCTCTTGGGGCAACACGGAGCTTCCGGGCCACGAACCCCTTCCTGCACCTTTGTCACGCTATGCAGATGGAGAAAACTACATAATCACCCAAACTAACCTCGTGACAGCCCTGGTGGGCAATGTTCAGGGTCCCTGTCACCATCTGTCATTCTTGTCTTTGACCTAGCAGGTGGCTGCTTTGGACCCCTCAACTTCTATTCTAGGTCCACAGCCCCTCAAAGATGTGACCCAACATCAAGTTGCTTATATCTGCCTGTAACTCCAGATCCAAGGAAGTCCATACCCTCCTCTAGCATCTGCACTCATGATCACACACACACAGACACATGGTTAAAAATAACAAATGTAAATCTTAAAACTAAGACCCAAACCAAACAAAATAAAAAGGCGAGCCATGCAATGTAATGTCACTTCCAGTACACATGGGCAGATAGCTTCATCGTCCCCACACTCACCTCTTGTCTCCTGCCCATGCCCATTTCTCTCTTCCTGTCCAGGCATCCATGCCCCCCTACCTCATTTTTGAGGATAGTGTATATAAACTATGTAGACAAGGCTAGTCTAAACTCAGAGATCTGCCTGCCTCTGCCAAGTGCTGGGATGAAAGATATATATATACCCTAAACACCCTTTCTATCCAGGTATCCATCTTTGTTTTGACGAACTGGTAGAGCCAATGCTTAACACCCTTCATCCTGAGACACTCTTTGGACCTGGTCCTCAGGATCCTGGCCTCACTAGTTTCTGCCCTTGCTTCTTAGCCAAGTTCCTCACAGTGGTTTACGCAGTCTTCACTTCCTCTATCCTTCTCACGCCTAACAACAGATTGAAATTCTTCTCACACCCATGGAGTAAGCAGGCACACAAAGGTCACTTGTCAGCCAGGCAGTGGTGGCACATGCCTTTAATCCCAGCACTCAGGAGGCAAAGGCAGGCAGATTTCTGTGAATTCAAGGACAGCCTGGTCTACATAGTGAATTCCAGGACAGTTGAGCTGTTACACAGAGGAATCCCGTCTCAAAAAAAAAAAAAAAAAAAAAAAAAAGTCACTTGTCCCCACATAACTAAATCTTGGCCATGTGACTTGCTGGATATTTCCCTGCCTTGCTGTGTCAAACCACTTCCTCTGAGCTTTTATGTATCATCTTTCAGCCTTTTTTCTCCCATCTCCATTGTTGTGGGTTTAGGGGGTTTTCCCCATCAGTGTCTCTTGCTTGCAGGCCTAGATCTCTTTATGCAGATTATTCACTGACTGATCACTAGTACAGACCACCTGCCTTAGCCTCCAAATGCTAGGATTATCGGCATGTACCACTGCACCTAGCTCCCCGTCTCTCTTCCCAGCTACCTTAACTTCAAGGTTCTCCATTACTGTTTTTGACTTTTACATTCTATACCATCTTCCTGGCACCTAGCGATCCCTCTGTAGGCTGCTCTGCGAGCAGCTGGCAATGCAGTCGGTAGCACAGGTGCCCATGAGTGAAAAGAACACAAACCACTCAGCCTGAAGGTAATCTCCTTCCCTCAGCCGAGGAAACAGAGCAGCAAGTGAGGAACCCAAGCTGATCTGCTTGCACCGGAGATGCCTCGCTGTGGTCTGCAAAGGCTTCTGGCCTCAGTGTGCTGCAGGATACCGCCCTGCTGTCACAGTCTATGACTGGCTGCCAATGCCCCACATAACCTGGGCACCAGACCCAACTATCCCCTCTCCACTCATCCTACCCTAGCACAGTAAATGACCGATTGATACAGAACTGAGGAGAGAGCTGCCCACCCTGCCGCCCGCGTTCATGTTCAGTTTTATTCCCCCCCTGCTTCCCTTTCTCCTCAGAACCTTTCCCTTGAGAAACTGCTTGCTTAAGAATTTCTATTTGGTTGACAATAGTGGTACACACCTTCAATCCCAGCACTAAGGAGGTAAAAGGTAGACAGATCTCTGTTAGTTCGAGGCTAACCTGGTCTATAGAGAATATTTCAGGACAGCCAGGGCTACACAAAGAAACCTTGTTCTGAAAAACAAAATAAAAAACAAACAAACAAAAACCAAAACCAAAACCAAAACCAAAACAGGAGGCTGGAGACATGGCTCAACACTTAAGAGCACTGGCTGCTCTTCCAGAGGTCCTGGGTTCGACTCCCAGCAACCACATGGTGGCTCACAACCATCTACAGTGAGATCTGATGCCCACTTCTGGCATAATGGCGTAAGTGCAGATAGAGCACTCATACACATAAAATAAATAAATAAAATCTTAAAACAAAACAAAGACAAAGAAACAAATAAGAATTTCTATCTGGAAACGAGAGGAAAAAACACAACAAGAAAAAAGAATGGGAGTTTGGTGTGAGATGGGGGAGGGCAGAAAAAAAAGACTTCCTCTGTGAAAGCTCTGCTTCTGGGGAACCTGACCGAGAACAGGACTGGGAGTCCAGCTCTAAAGAGAGTACTTATCCTCCATGCCACCTGCATCGAACATGCACATGCTGCCAACACACTCCAGACCTGCACTCACCCACCCCCTGACAGCCCACTGCTTCCGACCCCGAGTATATAATAGAATAGTAGCAATCTTCTAGGATGCTGAGCTGCACCCTCCTTGCACCAGGGGGTCTAGTGGGATGGCAATGCGGGCCTGTTCTGACTCCCCTCAGATCTGCCTCTCCACTACTGAGTCCCACTTCCTGCCTCTTTGCCTCTTTCCACTCTAGCACCACTCCACCTCCCCATGCATCCAGGAATATTTCTAGGACACAAAACTATTTGATGTGTCCCCATTGCTTCCTGAACCCTGTTGTTCAAATGCTGCTTCCTTTCCAGAACCCTTTGTAATGTAGAGCCCACTCTCATCTGTGACATCATGTGGACTGATGCTGTCCACAATTTTGTGTTCCAGCCATCAATGTGCCAGACCGTACCTCCCTTCAGTGGCTCTTCCCACCTCTGGCTACACAGCATTCAGCCAGCTCACAGGCTGGTGTGTTCTTGTGTGTCCCCTATACCTATGCACTCAGATGAACAAACTGTCTAGCCTGTGACACCTGGTGCTCAGCATTTTTTGTTTTGTTTTGTTTTGTTTTGTTCTGTTCTGTTTTGTTAAGACAGGGCCACTCTGTAGCCTAGTCTGGCCTTTATCTTACTATGTAGCTCCAGGTTGGCCTCAAACTTGCTACAACCCCTCTTTAGTCGTCTAAGCCCTAGGATTACAGGTGTGCACATCACACCTGCTCCCAACCCTGTCTTATAAAAATAAAATGTTTGTCTTGAGTTGGAGTCTTTTTGTTTGATTGGTTTTTTGTTGTTGTTTTCTTTGGTTTGTTTTTTGGTTTTTCGAG
This sequence comes from Cricetiscus sungorus, assembly GCA_030556225.1. Taxonomy (NCBI): domain Eukaryota; kingdom Metazoa; phylum Chordata; class Mammalia; order Rodentia; family Cricetidae; genus Cricetiscus; species Cricetiscus sungorus. The sequence goes on from JANBXA010000069.1 coordinate 10,352,698, forward strand.
ACAGGCTTTCACTGTGTAACAACTCTGGCCGTCCTGGAACTCACTTTGTAGTCCAGGCTGGTCTTGAACTCAGAGATCTGACTGCCTCTACTGAGTGCTGAGAGTAAAGGCAAGCACCACCACGCCCAATTCTGAAGTTTTGCTGTATATCTTCAGCTGGTCTCATTCTCACAATCCTCCTGCCTCAGCTTCTCAAACACTGGGATTACAGATATGTGCTGTTACCCTCAGTGCCACCACATCCGGCACACGTGTCTACTTAAGCAGAAAGAGTTACCACTTCTAGGAAGCCTCCCCTGCCCAAGAGTACTAGGCTGCCACCTCCCCCGGGGAACTCAAGCGGAGAACTTCCTCTGCTGTGATTTCTGGCCATCCAGTCACTGTGCATAGTGCTGACAGTCACTCTTCTGCCTAAGTGGATGGATAGTAAGTTTTTACACCAGTCCTTCTCTCTGCTGGGTACTTGACAATTCGTTTTTTGTTTGTTTGTTTTGTTTTGTGTTTTTTGAGACAGGGTTTCTCTATGCAACAGCCCTGGCCATCTGGAACTTACTCTTTAGACCAGGCTGGCCTCAGACTCAGAGATCCTCCCACCTCTGCCTCCCAAGTGTGTACCACCACTGTCTGAGCTTGGCACTCTGTAGTGGTAATTTTGGACAGGTACCTAGTGGAAATCCAAACAGCAGTCCAGATGTGGCTGTGAAGGTGCTTCAGAGGTTTGACTACAATCTATTCTCAGTGAAGCAAGCTACCCCATTGCAGAAGAACCATATCAATCCAGCCCTAAGATCAAACACTGAGGGTTCTAGGAGGGAAGAAATTCTGTCAAGACTATAACAGAAATCTAGCTTGACTTTTCATCCTGCTTTACAAAGTTTGGCCACACTAACTACCACAATCCCCATGAGCCGAGTCCTTAAAGTAAATCTGTTTTAGGATAGCCTAGAATAGTGAGCTCAAAGCCAGCCTGGGTTTCAATAATGAGACCTCTTTTTAAGTATTTTTAAAGGTGGGGATGCTGAGGACTGGAGAGGTAATTTAATGATTAGGAGTGTTGGCTGCTCTTCCACAGGATTCAGGTTCAATTCCCAGCACCCACATGGTAGATCACACCCAGTTCTACATCTTCTTTGGGCTTCTTAAGGGACCAGGCAATGCACTTGGTACACAGGCATACATGCAGATAAAACATATACACATACAATTAATTAACTTTTCAAAAAAAGTTTTTTGTTTGTTTCAGATGCAAGCTCCCACTATGTAGCCCTGGCTAACCTCAAATTCACAGATAGACACCTGCCACTGTCTCCTGAGTGCTGGGATTAAAGCTGTGTGTTACCATGCTGGGCCGGTGTGTGTGTGTGTGTGTGTGTGTGTGTGTGTGTGTGTGTGTGTGTGTGTGTGTTCTGAACCCATACATGCTGGACGAACAGTATACCACTGAACTACATACCTCCAGTTCCTCCAGGGAATCCCTGGCCAATTTCATCAATTAATTTAAACCTAGCTCTTCAGTACAGACAGATCTAAAGAGGGGACCACTCTGAAGACAAAAACTTTTACCTTTTGACCCATAAGTCCAGGTCTCCTCATCGTCGAAGTGAGTGTCTCCAGAGATGGGGTGCTCCCCAGGGAAGAAGGCATGAGCCAGGGTGCCACCGGGTCCATCAAAGGGGTAACTGTCCTGGTGGTAGCCCCGGGAAAAGTGGATAAGGATGTCAGGCTCCTGATTCCGAGAATCCACCTCCTGGAAGGTAAGGTCTGTCTCAACAGCCCAGACAGCCAAGGCATAGCTCATGAGGGTCCGCACCGTCAGCTGGCTCAACTGGGAGCTCTGAGAGAAGGACTGGATACTGAGGAGAGAGGGGGAGACCCAGTGGCTATGGAGGGAATGGCCAGCCAGGCAAGTTTGGGTCCTAGTCAGCAGGCCAAGGAGAAACACAGGCACCAAGACCTACCTCCATGTCAGAGTGCGTTTCTTCCACATACTGCCACTCAGAGCATAGCGACGGCGACGCCTGACCAGCCCAGCAGCCCCGAGAATATCAGGCAGGGAGCAGCGGGGTTTGTGCATGGTGGCTATTGTTATCGGGTCTGTGGGAGATAGGCATGGTGAGGAACAGGATAGTCTGTCATCATGGTGCCAACTAAGAAATTGGCTCAAGGGAGCTGAAAAGGTAGCTGGACAGCTAAAGCCACTGGCTGTTCTTTTAGAGGACCTAAGTTCAAGTCTCAGTACCCACATGGTGACTCACAATAGTCTGTAGATCTAGTTTCAGGGACCCCCGACACCCTCTCCTGACCGCTACAATGCATAGACATACACACAGGTTAAACCTGAACACATAAGATAAAAATAACTAAATATTAGAAAAAAAGAAGTTGGCTAAGACCTCAAGGCATGAATAAAGATAGTCACTGTGAAAGCTGGCTCAAGCCAGGCCCCCTCTCTACTTGACCTTGGGTGGACTGGCCATTGTAGGAGACTTAGAGGCTCAAGCTGGGTCTCTTGTTCCACTTCCCTAGCCTCAGTGGGTGGATACTAAAAGAAGGTACTCCAAAAGTAAAAGGGATTGCGTACATATGTGTATAGGGATACATATGTGTACCTGTGAATGTGGAGACCAGAGGTCAGGTCAACCTTGGGTGTCATTCTTCAAGTGCTATCAACCTTGGTTTTTTGTTTGTTTGATTTTTGGTGGGGGGGGTGTTGTTTTGTTTTATTTTGTTGACTTTGTGTTTTTGAGACAGGATTTCTCACTTGGTCTAGACTTACCAACTAGGTTAGATTAGCCAATGAGTCCCAAGAATCTGCATCTCTGCTGGAATTACAACTGCATTTCACCATGCCCCTTTTCAGATGGACTCTAGAGCTCAAATTCAAATCTTCATGCTTGCAAGGCAAACATTTTACCACCTCGGTCATCTCCCCTTTCCTTTAAGGCCAGAATCCAAAAGCTGCCCCTCCCCTTAAAGCTGTTCATTACTCTTTTTGTTGATGTTGTTTATATGCCCCGCCTCTTTTTGTTTTGTTTGTTTTGTTTTTTGAGACAGGGTTTCTCTGTGTGGCTTTGGAGGTTGTCCTGGAACTCACTCTGTAGACCAGGCTGGCCTCGAACTCACAGAGATCTGCCTGCCTCTGCTTCCTGAATGCTGGGATTAAAGGTGTGCATCACCAACACCCAGCTTCCCCCTGGTTTTTTGAGCAACGGTTTCTCTGTGTAGCCCTGACTGTCTTAGAACTTGTTCTGAAGACCAGGCTGGCCTGGACTTTGAACTCAGAGATCCAATGTCTGCCTCCCAAGTGCTGGGATTAAAGACATATACCACCACCACCCTGCCTGGCTTGAGTTCTCATGGGATGCTGATCAAAGTCTGCAAACCAGCAGGGACCAACAGGGATTTTTAGTCTGGAGCAGCTAACCATTCCTTCCCAAATTAGGTCTATCTGTAAACCCTCTTTCTAACATCTGCCCATTTCCAAGAGTCATTTCACATTCAAGTGATGTCAAACCACACCTCACTGGTAGCAATAGCAAATAGTAATCAATAATATAATGATGCCATACTCTATTCTAGGCTGAGAATGAACAGAGCAGGGGGAATTTTTTCCTCAAAGATTTTCCGAGCTCCTTCAGCCTTTCTATTTAACTGCATAGGAGAGCCCTCAGCTCTACCTCCAAAATATGTTCTCTGCCATATCCCTACCTCTACTCCCCAATACTGTCTGCAAAAGGTTCCTTCTGGTTCTCCACCCACCCTCCACTCCCTTTCAGCAAACAAAAGAAGCTTAAGACCAAGCCAGAGCTGAGCCCTATGGCATGGCCACTGTTTCCCATCAGTGAGGCTAAAACAGGAGGACCACATGTTTAAGACCAGCCTAAGCAACACAGAGGAATAACCACCCCCACAATAAAACGAACAACAAAACTCTGAAAGTCAGATGAAGTTGCTTTCCTCCTTTGAGCCCCCCTTCCCTGGCATCTTATTATTCTGGGAACAAAATTTCAAGGTCACCTAATCAGGCCCTTGCCTAAGCCCCTCAGCCTGCCCTAACTGCCAGCAGATAAACTTGGGCCTGCCACAGTTCTTTTGCAGTTACTGGGCCATTGCCCCCATATTTTCCTGTGGTTTTGTCCTATCTATGATCTTAGCTTATAGGGTCACTATGATCTTAGCTTATAGGGTCACATGACGTCTTTCAGAATGTCCTGTCCAGCTTGATGCAGCAGCACAAATCAGGAATTCTAGCCCTTGGATTGAGGCAGGAGGATCTTGAGTTCGAAGCCAACCTGTGCTCCACAGCAAGACTCTCCCAAAACAAATATGTGTTCTACTCTAATCAGACTAGTCCTTAATATTTGATCTTTATGGGGATGGAGCCATCTAAAATATTTTTTCATATTGATGTTCTTGATCTGTTTCTTTCTCCTTCAGAATGTCAGCTCCGAAGATTGGGGGCCAGATCTGTTCGATTCCTGCTTTAGCGATGATCCTGATAAAGCCAGGACAGGATAGCTAAATGCCCGCAGATCTCCAAAGTCTGGGCTGGGACCTGAGACCAGCAGCTAGATAGTTCTTGTGATTCAGGCCCTCCCTGAAGTTTAAAGACTCTGGACCATTGACAGATACAGGACTGCCCCATGGCCGGGGCGTGGTGTGCTACTTACCCATTTGGCCAGTCTCAGGCAGCCCGGCAAATCTCTGCATGACTTTGATCGCATCCTGCAGCTTCTCAAGGCTTTGCAGCTGGGCTTGGGAAGGATCTGCCGGGGGCAGGTAGCCATAGCGAGTCAGCCAGTCCTAAGGCATAGGAGAGGAATGATGAAGCCCTAAAAAGACGGGCTCTCCTTTCCCACCATTGTTTGAAAAGTCCAACCCCCTAGGGAATCCAGAGCCAGTGCTCCTAGCCCTGGATGACAGCACCCAGCTCCCTATATACACAGCTAGGGTCCCTACCCCCCAGCTCTGGGTTTGTCAGTCTTTTAGATGCAGCAGGTGAGAGGCCCCAGCTTCCCATTTTAGCTCCTTTCCACACTTCCAAATCCCAGTCACTAAATCTCCAGATACAGCCAGTAATGCAGGGCCCCAAGAGCCCATCACCAGTCACCTTTCAGGACATTTGAAACCAGCCCCCCTCTTTTCTTTAGACCCAGGAGTCCACCCTACTCCTTTCCTTTTACTCCTGTGATCCCAGGACCCAGAGGATCCGAGCTTACCACGCCCAGGCTCACGTCCTGCGCCCTGGGAATCCGAGCGCGCACAGGCTGCAGCAGAACCAGTAACCAGAGACCGAGCGCCTGCAGTCTCATGGCGCGTTCAGTCTGGACCCTGGGGATACTCCGTCCGCCCTGGTGATCTGGAAGAGGACAGGGACCCGGAGAGGATCCAGGGAGCCGACGCACAGGGTAGTAGAGATGAGCAGGGGAGATCCGGGAGCCTAGGGCTGAGCGGCAATAGCCGAGGGTTGAGGTGGGGCTAGGGTTCTTGGAAGCGTGGAGAAGGCGCAGGAGGGGACAGAAGTCCTCTACGGGGGGCCTCTCCTGTCCCCCAGACCCCAGGTGCTGACCCTGTCTGGGCGTGATGCCAACTGCTCCGCCTGCAAGTGGAAGCCTTGATGGGGCGGAGCTCACCACGATGAGCGCTAAGGGCGCGGCGGGGAAAGTAGTCCAATCTTCCAATGTCCAGCACGAAGGGGAGAGCCAGCCCCCGCCCCACCCTGTTCCTCACTCAGACGCAGGGACTCTCACGCGAGCTCAAAGATTAGCCGTGGGGCAAGCAGTCTGTGATGTGTCCCCTCCTCCACGACCAAAGTCAGAAAAGTTTCTGTTCCCAGATTCCCGCTCTATCGGGTCTCCTGGAGCAGGCCTTGCTTCTGCTTCCTTAGGACCGCGAGCCGGGGGAGGGGTGGCTGGATCTCCCCTCCCCCACGCATCCTGCCGCTCTGCCGGGGGACCCCAGGCTGCTGGCAGTCTGAGCTCCATAAGCTTCCTTTCACCGCAGGATCCCAGCCGGGTCCAGATGTGCTCAGCGTGACTGCCCCGGACCATCTATTGTCCCAACCCACCTAAAAGGCTGTGCTCTGAGGACCGGACGCTGGTACCTCTAGACCCCGAACTCGCCTGTTCCCACCTCATGGTTTACTCCCCAGGGACTAGGCATTTAAACCCAAAACCTGCACACAGAAGAGACAGCAAAAGGTGGACGAGGCAATTCTTGGGGGGGGGGAGGCATGGCCTGGGGGCCAACAGAGCCTCCCCTACAGTCAGAGGAGCCTAGAGACGGGAGACCAGACAAGTGGAGAAAGGCTGAGAGAAGCAAGCTGCGGGACAGAATGGAATGAAAGTAATCAACGAAGCGTGTGTTGACCGCTTGGTATCAGGAGCAGCAGGAGACCCATTTGCATTTCAGATAAAATAAATAGTGGACAGGATGAACAGGCTGCCGATGTAAACTAAAACATTGGTGTCTTGTATTCTTCTGCAGAGCTGTGGACAAATATCACAGACTGAGTGACTTACACAGAAACTCGTTTTCTCATAGTCCTAGAAGGTCAAGGAGTCAGCACAGTGGGGTTCCCCTGAGGCACCCCCTTGCTGTCTCTTCACGAGGTCATGTCTGCTTGTATGGCAGCCTTGCTGTGTCTTCCCCTTGTGGGGACACCAGTCATTGGGTTTACCATAACCAACTCATTTTTTCTTCCTTTTTTTTTTCACTTTCTTTTTCTCTCTCTTATATTACATCCTGATGGCAGCTCCCCCTCCCTCCACTCCTCACAGTCTAGTCCGTCCCCTTCGCTCCCCTTCCCTCTCTCCCAGATCCACTGCTCCATTTCCCTTAAACAAAAAAATAAACAAAAAAAAAAAGAGCAGGCTCCCCAGGGATAGACCCTAATAAATTACAATAAACCAGGTGGCAGTAGCACACGCCTTTAATCCCAGAATTTGGGAGGCAGAGGCAGGGAGATTTCTAGATTTGAAGTCAGCCTGTACTACAGAGCAAGTCCCAGAACAGCCAACACTACAAAGAAAAACTTTGTCTGGGGGGACATGGGGGTGGGGGCAGGAAACCACAGAGACAGAGTCTCACTCTGTAGCCTACTCTGTAATAGACCTTGAGCTCCTTGAATTCATGGCAACCCTCTTGTCTCAGCCACTGTAGTGTCAAGATTACCAGTGTGGTCTACAGAGCTAGTTCCAGGACAGGTTCCAAAGCAATAGAGAAACCCTGTCTCAACCCCCCCCCCCAAAAAAAAAGACAGGAGCAGTGTCTTCAGTATGCAGTATCAGCCATTCATTTTCCAGCCACACTGAGGATAGGAAGACATTGAATTCTCAGGATTCTCCAGCCACACTGAGGAGAGGTTACAGTCTGAGGTTTGATGGGGCCAGAATCTCCTTTCATTCTGAGATTGAATAAGAACTAGTCCCCAGTTGCTTTGCTTTTCTGATCTTCAGCTTGAACCCCAATAACAGTCTCTAGGGCTTTTATTTATTATATTACACTACATAGTAAGCTCCATGCTATCCAGGGTTGTTAGGTCAAGTTTGTGAGACCCCAAAAGACCACCAAGGAGCCAACTCACTGATGCAAACGCACAAAGTTTATTGTTAAGTTACAAGCCTCAGCAGGGACCCTGTCCAGCAAACTGGTACATCAGCTGCAGGAAAAGGGTGCTTGGCCTCAATTGCAAGGGGTTTATAAAGGAAAAACCGCAAGCAGGGTGGTACATGCCTAGGTTGTTCAGGATTGGGTAAGCATAAATGACCTTTGGAGTCATTGATGTGGGGGCTAAGGGAATTTCGAAATTGTTACTGACAGTTGCCCACAAAGACAGTTGTGGCCAGAAGATGTTATTTACCAAAATTAACCATTGCCAGACTACGAGATGAGGTCACTTTGACTGGGGTGGGCACAGTTTGGGTGCTCCTTGGAACTGTTTATGGTTCCTTGGCTAGAGCTGAATTAGCCTTGTGCCACTCAGGGAATTTCTCAAGGTGGCTTTTTCTGAAAATGGAGTTAACTCCATCCTCTCCAGTTTACCTTGCTCTCACAAGGGCTACACAATAAGACCCTGTGTCGGTCGATTCAGGCAGTAGTAGCACAAGCTTTTAATCCCAGTACTCCAGGAGGCAGAGGCAGGAGGATCTCTGTGAGTAGCCTGGCCACCTTGGTCTATAGAGTGAGTTCCAAGGCAGGCAGGACTACACAGCAAAACTCTGTCTCAAAAAACAAATAGCTAGGCTCAGGGACCAGGAGAAGGATGCCATGATTTTGAGGCCAGTCTGATCTACATAGCAATTTCCAGCCCATTTAGGACTGACTGTACAACTGAGACTTAGTCTTAAAACAAAACACAACAAAAAAGAAACAAGGAAAGGTGGCTGTAGCCCAGATGGCAGAGCTCTTGCTTGCTGTTCAGGAAGCTTTGGATTCCATCCCAGCACTGTCTAAAATGCATATGGTGGTACTCCCCCATAATCAAGATCAGAAGTTCAAGGGCATCCTCAGCTATATCGTGAGTTAGAGCAGCCTGGATTACCTGAGACCTAGCCTCAAGAACAAGCAACAAATAAACAATAGAAGCCAATGGCGTCAGAATCCATCCTTCTTACGGGGTGAGAGTGGAAATGCCAGCTCAGGGACTAGTTTGCAGTCACATTAGACAGAGTGAAGAGTCTAGCCACCATGAAGTGCAAACTCCTTGCCACTTAAGAAGTGTCATCTCATCTTCTCCCCATCCTGGTCTGATCTAGCCAGCCAGCCCAGACACCACGTGTGGGTGTGGAGAATCTTTCCACTGAATTCACACCCCCACCTCCCAGCGCAATCTGCCTGCAGGTTCATCAAGAACCACCAGGCTGGGCTCTGCCAACCTCACACCCATGTGAGAAAGATTTCAGAACTGTTGATCTAGGGGTATGACTAGATGGAGTGTTTGCCTAGCATGTCAAAGGTCTTGGTCCATTCCCTCAAAAAAAAAAAAAAAAAAAACCAAAAACCAAAAAAAAAAAAACAAAAACAAAACAACAAAACAACAACAACAAAAGAGTTGTTAAGTTAAGCATCTAGGTTGTAAGGTAATTATTCTACAGCAAGAAATCCTGGAGCTCTCCACCCATTAACTCCACAGAGTGAGACTCCCTCCCGTGTGTTCATAGAGTTACTCATGCAGACCAGGCTGGGCTCAAATTCCAATCCATCCTAAGGATGACTCCTGATCATTTGCCTCTTCCTCTCAGGTGCCAGCAGTGCAGGCCTGTGCTACCATGTCTGATTTTATGCAGTGTTAGAGACAAAACCCAGAACCTAGTACATTCTAGTTCAGATGCTACTCAGCCACATTCCTAGACCTAGCTGTGTTTACATTACTGAAAATATGAAGACCCTAGCACACAGGAGGCAGAGGGAGGCAGGTCCCTGTAAGTTTGAAGCAAGTGAGGAAGAAACTGTAAAGAGGCAGGGCTGTAGTAGCAAATGCCTTTAATCCCAGCACTAAGGAGATAGAGGCAGGTGAATCTCTGTGGGTTCAAGGCTAGCCTGGTCTGTAGAACTAGTTCCAGGAGTCAGAGGCAGGTGGATCTCTGTGACTTTGAGCTGGTGTACAAGAGCTAGTTCCAGGGCAGCCTCCAAAGCCCCAGAGAAACCCTGTCTTGGAAAACCAAGAGAGAGAGAGAGAGAGAGAGAGAGAGAGAGAGAGAGAGAGAGAGAGAGAGAGAGAGAGAGAGGAAATCCTTGTCCTCGGGAGATACAAGCTAAAGTAGACAATGGTCTAGCCAAAACAGTAAGTGTTCATTTGTCCA